>JAHLJT010008446.1:115120458-115187958 GCA_031308135.1 Acheta domesticus | reverse complement strand
ACCTTTCCCTGTACTACGTATATACTCCGTATATACATAGTAAATATACGGGAAAGTAAAAAACTAGCAAACTTAGAAACCTCTCGCGATATAAATACACCTTAGTAGTTGATCTTAGTAGCGTGGGCTTAGCAGTGTACGCGCCCGGCATCACTAATCAATCAGTCCATCAGTATATAAGTGAAGGTTGTTCGCTCAGATCCTGGTGGGATCGAATATTGCATGTCGTGGTAATCCATTTTCTGTTTGAATATAATGTGCATGAGTATTATTTCACCAATTTGGCAACAATAGTTATTCCAGACAGGCTCGTCGTTGTTAGACTACAATTGCGGGGGCGTGAGTTCGTCTTCACCCTTCATGCCATTTGTAATCGAATAATCAGCTCAGAATATTATACCATATTTCAGGCGGGATCAGAAGGGATTCGATGCCGCCCGAAATATGGGACAATATTCTGGGGAAACACATCCTTTAGCTCCCAAACTTTTAAATTACAGTAAAGAATTGTACAAATAATCAGTAAATCCCACACACGTGATTCTTATAAGTCTCTAACCAAAGTATACTTAACAAGACTGAGGAAATTTGAAAGAACTCTAAACGCGTAGCATAATTAAAATAATTTTGTGTTCAATTCATCTACATGGACGTTCTATTTGAGGTTTGATTGACAGATTTGACAGACAGGCCCAAACATTTTGTTACCTTAATTTTAGTCTATTGTATATCATTTTCAAGGGCTTGTACAATGGTTAATTTAAAATGTAAAACTGCATTGAAACTCTCGCATAGACTCTGGAGCCGTTTTTGAGAATTTTTTCTTCAAGCAGAAATTACGCTAACTTCAAGCAGAAATTACGTGAAAACTACACGTTTTTAAAAGAAATGTTCATACCAGTTTAAAAAATCTGATTTTTTGCAACATATTTCATCTAAGACGAAAATCACATTGACTACTGTATTTTTGCAACGTGTAGTTTTATATTTTTGCAACGTGTAGTGTAGTGATAGGTTTTGCCGCAAATGGGACCGGCACCAATTTTTTACCGTCCTTTGATACATACATTGGAGGAGAAAATTCAAGAAAAACGTTCAGAAAAAATTGCCAATATTTCACTTAAAATTAGGTGAAGATGCATGTTTTCGAAAAATTGTGCATGTCCTAATTTCAAGACCTTTATGCATTAGCGAAAAACTATCATCTATATTGTAGTTGTGGTAAGACGCCGAACACATTTTGAACTTTCGCAGTTTTCAAAAAGTCGAGGATTTCAACCAAAATGAGACCCACGCCATTCTTTTAAGCGTTTTCTACGCTATCAGAGGAAAATATTTAATAAAAAAAATTGTAGGTAATTTTGAGAAAATTTTGAAAATGTCGAGGCTTCATGTAAAGTCCTCCCTCCAATCAAAATATCGTTTCAAGCCCACAGGGCCTTGAGTTCGTTCAGATCGATCGGGGAATTTCAATTTTGGAGAGGGACGGATGTACCGCAGAAAGACGGACAGACTGACCAATGCTTTTCTGTCAATCGGTTTTTTTGGTATCAGGGATCCACAAAATATGAATTTTGACTACAAAACAAAATTGAAATAGCGACAATAACTTTTCTACGTATAGGAACAAGATTTATCTACTTTTTCGTTACCAGGCGCAAACAATAATGAATTTTTCTCTACAAATTCGCCGATATCTGGCACTCAGTTGCAATACTTTCTCTTTTTACAAAGTAGAAGAGACTAAAAATACTTTTTATAGTTTTTTATATCAATCATTCATATCACATAACTTATCGGTCTGTTACTGAAGTTAGCAGCAAGAAGACGTTCATTATGTCGTCGTGGGGTATTATATTTCGCTGGTAGTTTTGGCTGTTTCATAACGAAGAAATTTCAGATTCACGAAAGTCAAATACCTCCTCCCTGGGATCTGAATATATGTTTCAGCAAGCAGTTTCAGTTACTTTCCTTTGTATTCAGAACTTACATTATCAATCTACTATATAATTTCTCCTGCGCAATCGGCATTGCTTTTCGTCTTTAAAACCGAACAAATACAATGTCGCCAACTTGAAAATGATTACAGTTACGTTACAACACAATTTAATTGATATCGTTCAAAATATCAGTCTCCATTTCATCATCACCATTGCTGCTATCTTGCAGGATCATAATTTTTTATATACCGTCAGAATAATTGTCTCTATTATGTCGTATAACGAACAGTTTTCACAGGTTCATTTTGAAAAACTGTTCCCAGGTACAAGACGATGTTTTCAGAAAAAGCCTTGCTTCTACATTTTGTGTTATGTAAAAATTAAAAATAATTTCGGAGCAATACTTAGAATATGATAGTCAATCAACATTGATTTTGATATGTTTTCAGTTTAATATATCAAAATTCCCAAAACTAAAAATTAACACAGTAAAATGTTACTCTCCAGTGCCGAAAAGAAACTTGGTTGCAGAAATGAATTTTTAACAATATTAGAATACTAGCGCCATCCAGCTGTACTCAATAAAATAACATGAATAAAAACCACACGATAGCTCTTGACATACTGGTATGGCATAAATGGTAATACGCTGTTCAAGGGTACACTCAGTGAAAGTTTTAACAGATCCCTCTGCGTTTAAGGAAACACAAAAAAGTTCATGAAAAATCTATGGATATATCTTAATATACTGTATTTGTTGATTTATTATCTGACAGGCGGAAATACAAATTTTTAAAATACAATATCAGAAAATTAGATTGAAAAAATTTGCGGAAAGTTGTATAGTGATAATTTTATTTTAAAAGTAAAAATTTTTTTAATCCGAGATTACGTATTTTATTTCATAAACATAATACCTACTTATTATCTTCCGTTGGTCAGACATTAGACGAATAGTAAACATTTGCTCTTCTATTCATTGGAAACTGCAAATAGTGCTACTTTGTTTCAATTCAAAATTATTAAATAAAACTGTTCCATCGAAAATTATTCTATTCTCACATTCATAAATATAGTTTGTGATGTGATATTCATGATATTGATATTCGTAATAAATTGTTTACTTATGTCAATCAAATAGCTATTCTTCCATAAAGAAAAATAATGATATCCCAATGTAGCTATATAGAATGCAATGACACTATTTATTAGCACTTTTCACAAGAACTGTTGAAATGGTTAGAATTTGACCTTTTATTCAATTCATGAATAAGAATATCATTAAAGAATTAATTTATATTAATAAATTATTACTTTTGAAAAAATGTTTTCCGATACTTACAAAATGCAACAAGTATCATATTATCACACCTAAAGTGTTGAAATATAGCTGGTTGATAATTTTTTTGCTTTTATATGCTGAAACGCATTTTCTCATTTACACACGTTATGTGCAAGTTGTTTTGTCAAGGCACTGTTATGTTAAAAAATGTTTCCTAAAACGTCCTTTCAATTTATCAGGTGATCTGCAATCAATCAGTTATAACAATTAATTATGATGTGGCTACATTGTGTCGCGAAACGTTGTGCATTTTATTAAATTGGTGCCAATAAAAAATAAGTTTTAAGATAATATTGGTTTTGTTTGTCTTTAATTTTAAACAACACTAGTGTTATATAAAATTATATGTCTATAGACAGTCACGTGTGATTTCGTTTTTAATTAAGAAAAACGCAATATTTTACAACCAGTGCTGGATAATTAACAATACCAAAATAATTAATTCGTGTTAATACAATGAAGTTGCATATAAAGTAATTGTCGAAGCAACAGACGCTGAAGAAACCTGGGCGTTTTATTCCACATTTTCATACATAACATTTTGATGTGCCGTTCGTAAATTTCAAGAACTATACCGTGACATGTTCTGTAATCATCACCTAGCTGAGATCTAAATTCGAAAATTTCTTTTCTGGCACTCCATGTTTTGATATAAGTTTTTCAAAAACAAAAGGTTAAAATACATAAGATCATCAATCAGGCAATATTAGAATAATACTCACAGAGTACGAAAATCCGTAGAAATCGCCACATGTCCTGGTGGGTTGTCACACGTTTAATGACAAATTCGAATTTCATGAGTACAAAATGAATGGACAAAATATTTTTATATATCACCCTTTAATTTCGATGGAAATCTTCTAAAACGGGTAGTTTTGCCACTATTCACGCGCGTGTACAGGATTGCACTGCACGTTCGCCACGCATGGGTGCAGATGCCCCCACAACTGCAACCTGCACTCTAGCCCGCGAACACAGGCCAGTCCCGTCGCGTGGTCTGGTTAATGTTGGCCGAAGCCCGAGCCTCCCGGCGGAGTGGGGGAAGTCATCTGTACAGGCTCCACGCCCTCACCCCGAGAAACAAATAGGAAAATCCTGGGAATATTTCAGCACACAAATTCAGCCATTTTCCAACCTGAATATTTTCACATCGGTGGTGAAAGTGCTTATCGGAATATCTTGCCCAGTAAATTTTATATAGGAGAGGCCGGGACGGGTTGAGGCAAGAGGCTGGCTAGTGCTCGGGTACATACTGCATTGACCATGTAACTTGAATAAGCCACTGGCTTTTTGTCACGTGCCCTTCACAACCTTACGACCTTCCCTCAGGATTCTCAGTATCAGTACAACAGTGATGCAATTCTCAGTAACAGTGCAATTATTGTAGAATCGTGGTCTCAAATGTGTTTTAAACCTCGGAAAGTAATATTTTTGTAGATTATCGATTGTCTTCTACAAAATTGAAAAGGAAAGATTTTGCTTCTAACTCTTTTCAGCTAAATCCTTGGACCAAACTCTTCAGTGACTCTAACCGGGAGGTCCTAGTCCCGACGATGGCAGGATTTTTGGCATTAGCTAGAGAGCTATGTCGAATTCAGCCGCTGTCTGGAGGAGAATTCATGCGGCCGACTGCTGTGATCGGTTGTTTACCGTGGTTACTCAGGCCAACATCAGGCGAATGCGGGACCAGGACCCTAACAAATGGGCCATGGACCGCGCGCTATCTTTCCTTCCCTTTCCTTGTCCTATCCTCACATCTTACTTAGACACACATTTACATGCGCTATACTACCATACTTGTCGAGAGATCAGTCGGTATCTTACAGCTTGTTCCGACTGGGGCCGTGGAAGATTCTTGGTTGGGGAAAATCCCTGAAAGCCAACGTAGGTCGGCGCCACCGGGGAAGATCGTCACCACCTCTTGCGATAAAAACATGCATTACACTTACGGGACTAATGACCTCAGCTATTGACCCGCCCGAAATGACTAATCTATCAATCAGTTCAACTAAGTTCTTAATTTTCGTTTATGAGTTTTTGAATATTCGCCATACTATATACTTAGATAATAAAATAGTATTGTAATGCTGTATCGGCGATTTTTTGACAGAACAAGGCGTATCGTAGAGCCCTGATATAAAAAAATGTAGGTAAATCGTTTTCCTATAATTTGTGTTATAAATTAGTTCCTCTAACACATAGTGTAGTCAGAATCCACCTTCTGTGGGTCCTTGATACAGCAAAATTGGTTGACGCAAAACATTTGTTTCTCCGTCTATCCAGCTGTCTATGGACAACATTAGCCCCTTACACGTTTTGACGATTTTCTCCAAAATTGATGTTCTCCAATTGAGCTGCTCGAACTGGGAGTTTAATACGTATACTTTGATTTTTGAGAGTAGTTAACACTAAGATTCAACATTTGCAAATACAGCATTGCAACGGAAGCTTAAAAACGATGCAGAACCTATTTGCCTCAAACTCTTTACATGCTCGAAAATTGCAAAAAAATAACATTGCAAGGTTATAATTAAGATATTTATTTCGTAAATGAAATCTGTTCTTTTTAAACAGAACTTTAAAATTGATAGTGTAAAGTATTTTGCAAAAACTAAGTTTCGCAGAAATTTTGCTTGAAGTTCTTACAATTTTACTTTCTCACATTATATCGTAAGAAGAGAAAGTGTAATCGTGCACCGGAAATAGACGATTTTCGACAGAAATACATTTATTGTCGGGCCCTGGTAACGAAAATTTGGGTAAATCTTGTTCCTATGTGTAGTAAATTATTTCCTCTAACATGTGTATTCAGAACCCTTGTTTTGTGGATCCTTCAACCAAAGAATTATTGGTAGCACTAAGTGTCCGTCCGTCTTACTGTCTGCCTGTTTGTGATCAACGTTTGCGCCTAAACCTTTCTCCATTATTGAGATTCCTCATCCGATCTAAACGAACTCAAGGCCCTAAAGGTGTGAAATGGATATTTTGATTTTGGGGGGTTCTTCACAAAAAGCTTCAACAGCATTTTTCAAAATTTTCTCAAAAATGTCTCCAAACCTTTTAATTATCTTTTGTCCTCGTATAGCGTAAAGGACACCAAAGAATCGAGGATGTCTCATGTTGAAAGCGTTAATTTTTCAATAATAGCAAATGCCCAACATTTTTTTCAGCCTCATCCTACAACTATAAAATTGAAGATAGATTCTTTCCTTAATAAAATACGTTGTTCAAAGATAGATCTTGAAATAAGGTCATATACAATTACTATGAATAATTTTTACGTAATTTCTCGGGGAATATAGGCTATATAAACTTTTTTGAAACAGTTGTTTTCCAAAAACGGCTCTAGATTTTTTCTTTAAATTTTTTCACTGATAGAGGAAAGTGTGCTTAACTATAACATATATCTATTTTTCTGACTTTTCTAAATTTTCAAATGTTGCAAAATTTAGAAATAATGTGAGGAAGAATGTGCCCTTGGAGCACCACCATTTCATTATTTATAATGTCACTATATATTAAAATTTGAATGTATTTTATCATTAAGCTATAATAAGCCAAATAAACTATAATACCTAAAGTAACCGGTAGTAACATAAACTTATAAAACTAACAAATGCGCGATAATGGAGACACATTGAGAATAATTACACAGCCACACGAAATAAAAAATGTGTGGACCCCAAAGACTTGATCCATGTTTTGCTATGTATGTCAACACGAATCCAATGCCATTGCCTATGTATGTGAATCCGAATCCAAAGCCAGAATCACGCCACCCCCTTCCACATTTTTACTTTCTCGCTACGGAATAGAGAGTTATGTAATGCTGCGCGGAAAAACGGCAGAAAAACTCTTCATACAGGGCTCTGGTAACGAAAAACGGGATAAATCAAGTTTCTAAGTTTAGGGGAAAAATCCTCTAACAGGTTGTGTAGCCAGAAAGCAGATTGTGTGGGTCCTTGATAGAAAAAAAATCGAACGACGCAAAACTGCTGTCTGTCCGATCGTCCGTCCGTCCGTCTGTCTGTGAACAATGCTGGCAGCTAAACCGTTCAACCGATTTTCTCCAAAATTGATATTCTTCAATCAATTTGGGTGCTGTCACGGTCTCTCGAATTTGAAATGGATAATTTAATTTTGGAGGGTACTTTACATGAAGCCCTCGGGACATGTTCCAAATTCAAACAAAATATCTTCTTTGTCTTGGATTAAATTTTGTTGTTGGACAGTGCGAAGAACGTTTAAGAGAATGGGGCAGGTTTCATGTTAGTTGAAAACCCTGATTTTTCGAAAATTGCTTAACTTCAATTTTTTTCGCAGTCTCCCTGCAACTAAAATACTGAATCCAGATTTTTCCCTTTTTGAAATCTGTTCCTTAAGGATATATGTTGAATTAAGGTCATGTACAACTTTTCGAAAATGTGAGTACTTTTCGCGTAATTTTGCGTGAAAGTACGGGCGAGAAAGTACATGCTGTTTTAGCATCACTAGTTTAAATACCGAAAAACCACCGTGAAATTTACAATTACAACACAGTGTTTTTTCGCTATTGAAAAAACTGGAGGGTGGTGGTGCAATTCTGGCTTCACATTCGGATTCAGCGCGTCGACATACATAGAGAAACAGGTGTCAAGTGTTTGGGTCTGACAACAACCCTCGAAAACAAAGTACAATTTTACAGTGTTCTTTCGCGATTAAAAACTGGAGGATGGTGGCACAATTCTGGCTTCAGATTCGGATTTATCGTGTCGACATACATAGATAATCATATTATTAATAATAATCATATTAATAATAATAATAATAATAATAATAATAATAATAATAATAATAATAATAATAATAATTTCGTTAAAAGACGTCAATTCTCTCTGGACATTTCAAACTAAATTGAAAAAGACGCAATTCGTAAATTTTGGAAAGCTATTTACTTTGTAATTCCGTGAGAAAAGCATCCAAATAATTTCGATAGTTTGCCCTTCAAGTAGGAATCGTTTTGGTATAGAGATTAAAAAATAGTATGGTCATAATATATGCAACTAAGACGGTAAGTATTAATAAAATTATTGAAGTATGATCATGAAAAAAAATGAATTTTGGTGTATGATGCACGGGAAATTTTGAGTTTTTAAGTAATAGTTTAATTCTATTAAATTCAATGAAAGTAAGTAATTTTACATGATTTATCCCATTTTAGGAATATAAGTTAATAGAATATTTAATTCTATCTTTTAAGAACATAAGGTGAATTGTTATTCTGGTTTCGCTTTGACTATTTTGATCTCAAATTCAAACTCAAATTCAGTTGCAGTTATGTCTTTTCAATTTTGATCTCAAATTCAATTGCAGGAAGGTCTGACGAAACAAAAATTAAGTAAGAACTCACAGATGAAATTACTTAAAGTGTAAATTTCCTCATTTGGTCTCGTGTAGACCAGTGCATAATACAAAGACTATGTAAGAGGATATTCTAACATCTCGCTGAGTCAAGGATGACACAGACATATCGACGCACGAGTTTAGCGCCAGAAGCGATACGGAGCTACGTTCCCGAGTATCATGTTGCATGCCTCTGAACAGATCGTGTCATGCGAGGCAATGGAGTAGTTTCCAGATTTGTTTCAGTGAGTCCGGGGACTTAAGCTTTTGAAGAACAAAGATGAATCTTGATTTGCATTTATGTAGGCCCTAATTGTTTTAATAGATTATTTTGGAGATGACATACTACCTATCACACAAGATTGGAACAATTTTTGAGACAATTATAGGAGTGTCCCAGGGGCTTCAACTACATTATCCACAAAATTTAAATAATTATTTTCAAATCTCAGGGCTTCGAGTCGGGCCAGATCGATATTGTATTTTTTTGGCAAAAATTCTACGAATAGTTTATGCATGCATTTATGCATATACAGATTATTTTAGAATTTTTTCAATTTTTTTGAAGATGAGCATTTTGAAAACACTCAGAATCAAAATTTTAAATTCAAATTTGAAAAACTTTTTGAACCCAATCCCTATTGAGTTGTATATCATATAAAAGGCCATAAATAAAGCTGCAAAATTACACCTGTTTCAGCTCTCTATCTTAATTTGGAGAGGTTCTACATCAATTTAAACATTTGCGGGAACCTAATTTTGTAGAATTTTACATGGCTGTATTTCACAAACGGGTGGAAATATTTTACTCAAAATTTGTAGTTTTCTTATTCTTCATTCATACTACCTATGTGTCAAATTTCATCTGAATCTGAGATGGTGATGTAAAATGACTGTGTTGATTTAATGAGGATATTATGACTATTTAAAGTAAGCTGCGAATTTTTGCCTATTTGCCGATTTTTATTCTTCAATTAAAATGCATTATTTTAGGTTACTTATTCATTTTGAGGCATTAGTAGTATTATATTTTAACACACTTATTGCTTTAAAATGAATAAGTAAACCTAAAATACTGCATTTTCAATTGAAGGATAAAAATCGGCAAATAGGCAAAAATCACCAGCTTAATTATGTCTTTCATATGCTTAGAGATTTTCGGCGTTTCCATAGGATGACCTTCTTGGCATTAATTATTCGGGGAGCATATATTAGAACTCAAGCTTCCATGGTTTTGACTCAATAAGCAATGATCTCAACGACTGACTTTGGGATTCTGGGAGTAGTTCAAAATGCATTTGAGTGTCAGGTTCCAATGAAAATATTATTGAATGCTAGGAAGTTTAAGAGTTTGGGATAACGTAATTGTAAAAACATATTTTAAATTGCTATATTGCACCTTACTTGATATTAACTTAACTACATATATGAGTTCCCATTCTTTTAATTAGAAATTTCCATGAATAAACATATGTCAAGACTGTAATAAAAGGGCATTATTACTTTTTCGTATTCCACAAACGAAGTATTTTTCTTTTCAAAATTGCTCTCTTGTTGAAATAAAAAACTATATATTTAAGTTCTATTACCACGATAAGAAATTTCTATCAGTAAACAAATTTCAGTACGGGACATATGCATATCAGCGTGCGTGTCATACCGATAGCGAATTACCGCCCTGCAATTCAAAATATGTGTTTTCTCTTCATTTACATATAACATTTCTGGACCTACCACAAATAATGTAGTATATATTCTCTGCGTTGTAAAAAATCTTGCTGAAAAAGGCATTACACCTACTGATTAGAATGAAATGTAGTGTCATAAAAAGAAAATATTTACATTTTTGGAACATGTGAATAAGGGCGCTAGATGCCTCAATCTCTATACAAAACTATTGTTTGGTTCTAAATTTAATTTAAATTATTTGTTACAATTTCATACACGATTGTGACAATAATTTGTCTTCTAAAATGAGTGGAGGAAGGATTCTCCCGGGGAAGTGAGAAGTACGATTTGCGCTTATATCAAGCCCCGTCTATTTCGCCTTATAAGGCTATGAATGCTAGCGTTGAGGCCGCACGTCCGCTCCACCCCCGTTACGAACTTTAAGCATCTATAGCGAAGGAATTAGGAGAGACATTGCAAAACGACACGAGTAGACTTGAGTGGGAACTGTGGAAGGATTGACTCTCAAAGAAATGAGAGTTGTCAAGAGATTTTAAGTTTTGTATAAACAATTACGTAACCCGAAAACGGAAGGCGATAGCGTCGATCGGATTTTGCATCTCGTTTAGAGATATTTTAGAAAAGGCAAACAAATTTTGAAAAATTTGCAAATCTGTTTAAACAATTTTGAATTTTTGCAATTGTTAAATTGAAGCGCCCCTTGACGATCCAGAACCGAAAAATATGAGTTACCAATTTTTCAACAATTAACAATTCCGAAACGGGAGCTATAAGGCCTGGGAGGGTCCCAAATTGTTTCTTATATGAATATTGCAAAATAACAATTTTGGCAAGAGATGCAAAATGATTACTAAATCCCTTGTTTAATTGTTAAAATGTTAAATTTCGTAAACACTGATATATGCACACTTACTTCAACGACACTTCCCGCTCATAAATATTTTTTTTCTATCCTGGAACCGCGTTCGCACATTTCATTTCTCCGTCTCAGTTTCGTAATGTTTGTTCACATACTCTAGTTGTTTTGAGTTAAAAGAGGGGATGATATTCAATTGAGTTTTCACAAGTTAATCTTAATTCTGTGAAAGATGTAATTAAACTTTTTCAAATCCACTGTGTATTCCAAATGCTGAACATGTTGCCATCGCAAAAGTGCAATATAAGACAACAGATAATTTCCCGGAGTGATATCCGTTTAAACAATTATATCTTTAATTAATGTTATGTACCATTTTTGACAAAATTAGAAGTTTTAGCACTAGTTTTACTTGTAGTTAATGCCATGTTTTCATTTTTTTCAGAAACAGGTTCAAATTTTTTCTTAATTTTTTCCCCTTGAATAGTCCAAATGACTCAAAACGATGACTCAGGTCACAGTTTCGTCAAACTGTGTATTTTGGAAAATTGGAAACAAAAAATTAATATTGCAAAACGACAATATTTATGATAGAGATTTTTTCCTTTATGATATCTCTTCTTTAAAACTAGATCTTGAAATAATTTAAACGAAACTCTTTGAATTTTTGAAATTTGCATGTTCATATTTTTAACTTTCTTGTTAATCGTCGGGAAGGTTATAATACTAGCTATTAGGCGGATAGTGTAGAAGTAACGAGAATGTGTTAACTCTAACAAAGTGAAGAAAGCCTAACGAAAAGAAACTTGCTGTCTGCAAACGCTTTTGTAAGTTCATTAAGTATTATAATAATGCCTAGTCGTAATAAATAATGCGACAAAATATGTTATAGTACCACTTGTTTGTGTTAAGTCTCAAAATACACAATTAAATATATAAATGTTTGTCACAATGTGTAAGCCGCATCAAAAATATTCCTTAAGAAGTATTGTTCATCATCACGTTCTGAGTAGAAACTGCAATTTAAAATTTGCTCATCCTTAAGCAATAATTAGGATTGGGTAATAGAGTGAATTATATTATAAATGCCTCCGCTCAATGACTGCTCCGGGACCTCAGCAAGTGTTAATCCGGTTCTGGCCTTGCGGTTTCAATTTTTACGTTAATTGCATTTTGTGTGCATTTGTACTAAAATCTTTACGTACGATTTTCCACGTAGTGCATAGACAAAATCCGAATTCTTGAAAACGGCGAAGGACAGACGCATTCAAATCATCAAAATTATAACAGAGAGCACCGATATTTCATTCTTTAATGCTTTATCTTGTTGGTTTTTCATAAATGTGGTAGTCGGCTGACAGACAAACGAACGGACGGATGGACAGACCCCTGAGAAAACCCTTGGTCGATATCAAGGACCCACAAATCGTAAATTCCGACATAATTGGGTAATCAAGAAAATAATTTCTACATATAGAAACAAAAAAAGATCATTTTTTCTGTGCCAGGGTCTAAAAGGGCGTGTTTTTCTGTCAAAAAATGTGCACTTATACTTGGAGGATTACTTAATATTTTCTATTCTACGATAGTACTCGAAAAAATAGAAATAAATAAATACGGAAATTATCAGCGTTTGTCAACAGGGCAGTCGTACAGTCTCGTCTTTCAGCTCGCGGTCCCTAGCTCTTCATTGCCCGTTTACAACCTCGTTCTCTTCGTTCTCGTTTCCGCTCGTCAATTGCCCCTCTGGGCCTCCTCCACTCTTCCTCTGCGGTAGTTCAGTCCTACGAGCGGCTGGCGCGTGTGTAGCGCGCGCTTGCTTGGGCTTCTGCCCGAGTTCTGCAAAGCTGCTTGCGGTACGGGCGATTTATGACCAAACATAAGAGGCGGCGCGTTATCTACGTGATATAATATGTGTTGTAACAAAAAAGAAAACGAATTGAAGAACATGAACTTCACGGACATTAGAGTTCGGGAGCAACGGTAAAATGGCTCTCTTTTCCTTTACAAGAAAATTCATGAGCAAGAAAATTAGGGAAAAAAATTCTTGTACGAAATAGAAACATTTTGAACAATTATTAACAGAAAACATGGAATCAGTTTTTAACAGTCATATACACTTCTAGAAAAGGGAATAATTTTATAAATATAATTATGTAAATACTGGAAATAGTAATTGCCCGTATGGAAACTAATGGTACTACAACAGCACATACTTCCCCATTCTTTCTAAATTTGCAGTTTTCTAAAATTCAGAGAGTTCAACGAAAATTAGACCTGTGCTTTTCTTTTAAGCGTCCCTTTTTCTATCCATGGAAAAAAAATTTAAAAAAATTGGAGCGGTTTGTGAGAAAATGTTTTTACATAATTTGCATGAACTTTAAGTAGAAGTTACATGACATCTACTCTTTTTTAAAAAGAAATGTACACAACCTTTTGTAAGAGCTCATTTTTTAGAACATTTTGTTGAAGGTTTGTCTTCAATATCGTAACCTTGCAATATTAACTTCTCGCAATTTTCGAAAACACATGGAGTTGACCGAAAATGCGATCAGCACCATTTTTTAACGTCCTTTAATACACAGGAGGGGAAAATTTAAAGGAAAAATTTGCAGCCATTTTTGAGAAAATAATTGCATAAAAATAGCTTATATTTCGCGCAAAATTACGGGAAAACCATACATATTTTCGAAAAATTGTACATGACCTAAATTTAAGATCTGTTGTTAAAGAACGGATTTCATAAAGCAAAAATTCGCTATCATCAATTTTCTAGTTCCAAGAAGACGCCGAAAACCCGTTGAAGTTTTGCAATTTTCGGAAAATCGGGATATCAACGACAATAGCACTTGCGCCATTATTTTAAGCGTTCTTTACGTTGTCCGAAAAAGTTTAATTTAAAATTGTTTGAGCCATTTTTGAGAAAATTTGGAAATTGTTTTTGAGACTTAATGCAAATAGCCCTTCTTCTTCTTCTTCTTCTTAACCTTTTCTTCTTTATGTGCCGTCTCCTCTTAGAAGGGTGGCTGTCATGGCAACACTCAGTCTTTATTTTGCTGCTCTAAACAATTCTTCAGCTGAACGTCATGTTTTCAGATTGCCCAACCAGGATGTACGACTTCTTCCTCTTGATCTTTTACCACAAATCATCCCTTGTAAAATTATCTGCAAAAGGTTTAATTTTCTCCTCTCATACTGTGACTTAATTACTATAGATTTTTAATTTGTTTTTAAAACTTCTAGGTTTTCCAATTCTTCTCAGGACTTCATTTGTAGTCCTCGATATAGAACTGATCCTAACGATTCGTTGGGATGACTATATTTCAAATGCTTCTGGCCTGTTCATGCCTCTTTTCTTGAGTCCAAACCTCCATTTCATAAAAAAAGAGTCGAAAATACATAACACTTTAACAACCTTATTTTAACACATAAACTTATTTATCCTGCGCCGAAGACAATTTTAATTTTGTTAAAGTCGCATTTTGCCTGACTTCTTGCCTTAATCTCATCTGCATTATCATTTTCCTGATTTATAGTAGTGCCACGGCATTCATATTTGTATACTTGTTGAATTGTCTCTGTATTGATTAAAATATGTTTCAGTTGATGTATTTTAGAAATCACCATAAACGTAATCTTGCCCATATTCAGTGTCAACTCGACCTCTACTTTTTTCCACGCCTTTCTGAGAAGATGTTGTAAGTCTTCAAGATTTTCGGCTAACAGTGCCGCATGATCGGCGTAACTAATTTATTTATGATTATTCCATTTATTTGAATGCCGGCAATTCTATCTGATAAGTTTGTTTGGATTATATCTTCTGAGTACATTAAGGGGGACAAAACAGCAGTGAATGTAAAGTACCCTTAAAAATCAAAATATTCACTTCAAACTCCCAAGATCTCGAGTTCCCTTAAATCGATCGAGGAATATCAATTTTTAAGAAAATAGGCTAACGGCACTAGCGTTGATCACAGGGAGACGGACGGCAGACAGACGTTTCGCCATCAATCCATGTTTCGGTATCAAGGACCACAAAATATGGATTCATTGATCACGATTTATTCACTTCTTCGTTACTAGGTAATCAGTTTTTCATCGAAAATCGACATGAGAGACTTCTCCATTCGAACATATCACAAATCAATTTATAAATAATTCTCATAACTGTATTGTTCTGCTTTCCATTCGTTCGGCATTGATTCCCAGATTACTAGTAGCTTTTTATTTCTCGCCTTCCTTCATAAGAAGCTAATGTAATTGCACGCCGGAAAACGGCGATTTCTCGACTTATTGTCAGGTCCACGCAGTAAAGGCCCATTCACAATGCAAACATAAACATAAGCATGGAGTTAATATAAAAGTTAGGACTACGTCAATAAGCGGACTCATTCACAATGCTTTCACATGAGCATAACACATAAGACGTTAACTTAAAAGATTGCAAGCTTCAAGCTTTTGTGCTTATGCTTATGTAAGAAATAAGAAATGAACCTATCACAGTACATTTAACTCAAAATCGATTATCGAAATAAGATCGAAGTCGATAATTCGAACAAAAGTCTGGTTTTACAAATTGCTTGGTTGATTTTCGACTGTTTTCTGCGTTGTTTTGTAGCGTACGATCTTTTTGTAGTTTAGTTTTGTTGTAGTATTCATAGTAGTTTTAATTTTTATTGAAATTAAAACACCTTACCTAACCTAACCTAACCCAACGCAACCCAACCCAACCCGACCCATGGCCGCGAGGCCGAGACGCCGCTGGTAGGCCTTGACTCGTAAAGATCTGTTTTGCCACAGTATATAGTACATGTATTATATATGTTTATGTATTATATATATATATATATATATATATAATACATCCAACCAATAGTAACTAGAATGACCCACAGAAAATAGAATATCTTTGCTTAAGCTTATGTTGGACATTGTGAATACTTCAGTCCATCACTTATGTTAAAGTTTATGTCTATGCGTTATGCTTATGTTTACATCTGCACTGTGAATGCGCCTTAAGTCGTATTGCCGGGCCCCGGTAACAAACTATTGATGCTACAACCACACATACTTTATCACATCTTTTTTAAATTAGTAATTTTAGAAAATTGAAGGAGTTCAACGAAAATGAGACCTGCGTCCTTATTTCAAGCGTCCCTTGTTTATCAGTTGCAAAAATTTGAAGAAAAATTAAATTAGTAATT
Source organism: Acheta domesticus (assembly GCA_031308135.1). Classification (NCBI taxonomy): domain Eukaryota; kingdom Metazoa; phylum Arthropoda; class Insecta; order Orthoptera; family Gryllidae; genus Acheta; species Acheta domesticus. The sequence goes on along the minus strand of JAHLJT010008446.1, from coordinate 115,171,545 downwards.
AGTTTAGTAATTAGTAAGTAGTTAATTGAAGCATTTTCTTCGTTACTGTACTTTGTCTTTATTATTCTACTTTTACAATGCTAACTGTAAGAATTTAATTTGATTTGATTCGATTTATTTAGTCAAAGAACAGTAAAAAAACTGCATGTGATGTTTGGGAGAGAAATGCAAGATACGCACAATTCATTGAGCTCCAGAATCTCTTCCCAACATTTTAACTATAAATAGTTAAATGATGAATAAATATTTCAAAAAAAGAGAAGTTAGCAACTTTTGGAAAATAGACACTTTCGTTCCCGAGTTATAGAAAATTTGTTTACATCTGTAAACGAACTTCATATTTTAAAATTTTATGTATTGCTAACAAAATAGTAACACTCTCCCGCCTCTACTCCGCTGTCTGGAAAAGAATTCATGCGGCCGGCTGCTTTGAGCGGTAGTTTTCGGAGGTTTCTCCGATTAACATCATGCGAATGCCTAACAAATGGACCACGGACCGCGCGCGATATTACCTTCCTCTTCCTTGTCTCATCCTTTCCACTTATTGACTTACGTTCTCACACACATAAACACTTACATGCATTACACTACCACACATGCCGGGAGACCGGTCGGGAGCTTAGAGCTTGTCCCGACTGGGGCGGCCGTATGGAATTTGCGGACAAAATAATCCCTTCAACTTGTCTCGTGAAACTAACTTTCTAATTCTACTTGTAAATTGCGGACCAAACCATCTCAGCTAAGGAAAAGAACTGAGGAAAAGGAAATGCAGTAAGCGCGGAAAGGGGGCCGTCGCCGCCGCGCAGCCGTTCAGCTATTCCTTGTGCCTTATTGAAAATCTTACAGACTGGCTCCTACCTCAAAATAAAAATAAAAAAGCATTAGAAGGATGTTCAAATTTCATGTTCAGCCTCACAGAATATTAGCAGAGAAAAGGGAAGAAAATAAAAATGGCAAGATAATCAGAATTCATTCAATCAACAAATGATTAAATTGAATGAAAATCAACTTCAAACCAAATCACTTTTCGAAAGAGAAATATGCCAGTCCTAAGTCTGGAAAAATTGGGTAGTTGCGTTTTAGAAATAATAACTTTAAAAATGTTATTCGAAAATAAAGTATCACCTTCCACTTTTATCTGGAAGAGCAGGTAGTTAGTGCTCAACTTACGTATGCCCTGCTCCGGGTTGGTCCGCAATTTACATATAGGGTTAACTCTTACCTTCCATCTGGTACGCAATTTACATACCTCGGCTGAGGCGGCGCCCCGCTAGTGGCAGATACCTGTTAGGGGAAAATCCCGCTAACCGGCAAGTAGGCTGGCGCCGGATCCCACCATCCAGCGGGGAAAGATCATCACCGCCTCCGGAGGGTAAAACATGAACTACAGTTACGAGACGAATGCAGTTGCACTTGACGCGCCCGGAATTACCAATCAAACAACGCAGCTCTATTCCAACCACCACTAGCACAATGAGAGCTCAACAAACCGTGAGCATAGTAAAGCAACATTTTAGTACGTCCAGAGGAAAAACTAGGGGCTATCACAGCATTTTCTCAATGGACCAGGGAAAATGGACAAAAATGTGATCGATATTAGGTCATTGACCCGGAAGCTGTAGTACATTGCTTGTTACAGGCTTATTAAATCATTTTTAAATTATACAATACAAATGTATACTAATGCATTATATATCATGTTTATATTATATATCATGCGTATCACGCCATCTTTTGAGACTGACGCATCTGGTTGTGCTCTTGATTTTTTGAGATTTATCTACTATTTTTAGCGATCTGACTGCATTTTGTGTGTTTAAGTGCTTTCATTACTTGTTACAGGTTAGCTAGAAACATAATTTTGGCTCGTTTTTTGCTCTAACCGAGACGAACCAACAACTAACGAATTTTAAACATTACTGAACCTTAACGAACTTCAGAATTACGAGTTGGTGATCAAGTGTCAAAATCTATAAACAGATCAGTTTATTTTCGATTTTATATCACTGTTTTAACTTAATTACTGAAAGATTTATTCTATTTTTGTGACGAGTGACTATTCAGTTTATTTGAACGTTACGAGGACGGTGTATCGAGTAGTTTTGAATTTGTGTTTCAAATCTTATTCAATATATTGAAGACAAATTTCAGCTAATAGCTTTATCTATTTACGGTAAAGTATTAAACAGTTGCAGCTTAAGTGAACGAAAATACGTAACTGCATTGCCAAATTTCGTAAGTACTAGCTTTCAATAGATTTTGTAGTTAGCATACCTTCTCTTTCTTGTATCGAATCTTAATTTTTAATTTATCGAATACACATAAATATTACACTTTTAAAATATTAAGCTAGGTGATTGTTGCTCTTATTTGAGTTTTCTTGTATTTATTCCAATTTTATCACGTACTTTAATACGCATTCGTGACATGGCTACTGTTCGTTCTACTCTTTTTACTCTCTACACCCTCAAAGCCGACCTTCTGAAAGCCTTCACACACGTAAACAGTAATTTAGATAAACATATCCGAAGGCTGGAAGAGGTCGTTCTCTACAATGACGGTTGGGCACAAGTAGGCAACACTGCGAATTATCCCAACCGTGCACCCGTGACTGCACATAAGACACAGACACCACATCCAGTCGCAATTCAAACAAATTTAGTGTTTTAGATTATGAAACAGATTTTCCTCGCCTTCCTGATCCTCACAACCCTTCCCTTCCATCGACAAATACATGCACAAACCAACGCAAACAGGCTAGGAAGCGTGTCAAAACCAAAACACGTAAAGCTTCGCATCCTAGCCCAATTGAAAACAAAGCCATTCCTACTGAGCCTAAAAAAACAGGTACTTATTTTAGCTGACAGCCATGGTCGCCATCTTTCCTCCATTCTCAGTAGGAAGTTACCCCCCAACTACTCAGTCTCGTCTATTTTTAAACCTAACGGGAGGTTTGCAGACGTGACTGCAGAGTTGGACACTCACACGAAGACAATGACCAATCAGGACACAGTCTTTATCATCGGAGGGCAGAATGACATTAATTTGGGCGGTAACTTTACACCTGAACAACATGTAAACAAATTACAATGTGCCGCCCAAAATACTAACATTGTAGTCTCGACTCTGCCTTTCTCGTACAACAGGCCAACACTCTGCAGCGAGATTAAGCACGCAAACCAACAACTAAAACTGCAACTGAGAGAAACAGATGTAACACTTTTTGAAATGAATTTCCTCTCAGTAAAACACTTCACCCGGCACGGTCTCCACATGAACCTTGCTGGAAAACATGCAGTCGGTGAAAAGCTTGCACAATACATCATCAACTCCAGTCCTACGCAGCCTCCTGCCAAAAATCCATCCCTTTCACCTTCCTTACGTTCTCCACCCCCACCCTTATTCTGAACCCTCTTACTCCCTCCTGTGAACCTACTCCCGTTTCTTCCATTCCCACTACCAATGACGCCTCTATTTCTTCACAAACTATGACTGCTGGGACACATTACAACCTTCGACCACGCACTCGAGGTAAAAATGGAGTAAATATATAGCAACTACAGTCAGATGAAGCAGAAAAACATTCGTGTAGGTACTTGCAAAAAATAAAGATATTGCACCATAATGTTCAATCCCTTTCAAATAAAACTGAGTTTATCGAGGCAGCTCTACAGAGTGATTTAAATCAAATGGATGTTCTTTGCTTTACAGAACATTGGTTATCTCCTAATGAACTTAGCATTTTCCAAATTCCAAACTTTTACCTCGGTGGCTATTATTGTAGAAAAAGAGAATCTCATAAAAGTCCTGCATATGGAGGTTCTTGTATTTACGTTAAAAATAATATTGATTCTATCTCCTTGACGGAATTCAATGAATATTCCGTTGAAAATGTTTTTTGAAATTTCTGTTGTACATCTTCCTGTGCTAAAAATGATATTGCTTTGCATCTACAGGCCTCCAACAAAGAGAGCTGCAGATTACATTTTGTTCTTAGAAAAACTAGAGATAACACTAATCAAAGTCATCAATCGCTCTTTGAATCCATTGTTGTATGCGGAGATTTTAACATTGATTTTCTGGTCGAATCTTGCGAGAAAGAGCAGTTTCTTAATTTAATTAATTCCTTCAATTGAGATATTACAATAAAAGTACCTACACGGATCACAGTAAATTCAAAGAAGGCAATCGATCAAATTATAATTAACAAAACCACTACTCGACATGAAATTGAAACAAAAGATTTAGGATACAGTGACCACGATGCACAAATTCTTACCATTATACGAAATGCGAACAATGACACAATAAATAATACACGAATGAGTAGAGTGTTTTCTAAAAGTAAAATAAAATTATTCATTGATTACTTGCTGCAGGAGTCATGGGACGCGGTTTATAATACTATTGATACAAACGATAAATATTATTCTTTTATTTAAAACGCTTTCATTTCATTTTAACACTTGCTTTCCTCTTCAGAAAAGAAAATTAAATATTTCACGCAAAAGCAATTCTTGGATAACACAAGGGATTAGAACATCATGTAAAAACAAACGAGTTCTTTCTTTCATTTCTAAGCATCATAACGTATCTCAAGATTTCCTCCTGTACTTTAAAAAATACAAATCATTGTTAAGAAAAGTCATAAGGCAGGCTAAAATCATGAAACATGATCAGGATATTTTGAACTCAAATAACAAAACAAAATCAATGTGGGACATAGTAAAAAATGCGACCAAACCAACTAGAAACCTTGTAGAGAAAGTTGTTTTAAAAGATAACGATAGAGATGTGAACGATCCGGCAAGAGTGGCTAGTCTCTTTAACCAATACTTTTTGAGAATTGCTGTCGATCTCACTAAGGGTTTTCAGCCACAAAATTCAACATCTGACGTTTCCCTAAAAATCTTAGACACAATGTTTTTTTCCGAAACCTCTTCCTATGAAATTCTCAAAATAATCGGTAAATTAAAAAATAAATATTCGGCCGGTTTAGATGAATTTCCGGATTGTTTGTTAAAGACATGCGCGCCAGCCATTATACACCCATTAACTCACATATTTAATGCATCCTTATGCACCGGAATTTTTCCAGATATTTTTAAAACAGCTAAGATTAAGCCACTCTTCAAAAAAGGCAACAAAAATGAAATTCAAAATTATCGGCCAATTTCTCTTTTGTCAGTTTTTTCAAAAATATTAGAGAGACTTTTTTATGTGCGAATGGAAACCTTTCTCAATAAACACGACGCGTTTTCAAATTGCCAACATGGATTCCGGAAATAAAAATCTACGCAAACGGCCATTTTTTCTTTTCTAAAGGATGTTGCCTCATCATTGGATCAAAACGAAGCAACTATTGGAATATTTTTAGATCTTTCAAAAGCTTTTGACGTCATTGATCATAACATATTACTTTCAAAATTACCTTCATATGGAATCCGTGGTATTGCTCTAGATTGGCTATATTCGTACCTTAAACTACGATCTCAAAGAGTAGAAATACCTTACTGGAATGATGGAACTTTATGTACACACCTTTCCGGTTCTTTGCCAATTGCACGTGGAGTCCCGCAAGGATCGATTTTAGGCCCTATTCTCTCCCTATTATACGTAAATGACATGCCCTTAGCGATTCGAAACGGAAGAACAGTTCTCTTTGCGGATGATACAAATATTCTTTGCAACAAAGAAACCGTAAATAGTACAATATCAGACGTTTCAAATTGGTTCCGTAATAACAAATTAATAGTAAATGAAAAGAAAACTGTTTCAATGCAGTTTTCCATATCAAAAAATTCTGTACTCCATTGAAAATGAACGGTGTGCCATTCACTGATGTTAATGTAACAAAATTTTTAGGTCCATCAATTCAGTCAAACCTCAAACGGAATGCCCACTTAAATGAATTGAACACTAAATTATGCTTCATTATGCTACGCGTTCAGAATTCTTTCAAATTCCGTCAGCCTTCATACAGCTCGTTGTGTATTTTTTGCCAATGTTCACTCCCGCCTGAGATATGGCATAATATTCTGGGGAAACACATCCTATAGCTCCCAGACTTTCAGATTACAAAAAAGAATTGTACGAATAATAAGCAAATCCAACCCACGTGATTCTTGTAAGTCTCTCTTTATTAATGTAGGAATTTTACCATTACATTGTCTCCTGATTTACGAATCAGTAATTTTTGTCAAAAATGACTTACTTAAGGGCGGGAATATATTTTCAGCAAACGCCGATGTCTATAAGTATAACACACGACGTAGTAATCATATTCACCAAGTGGCAGTATCAACAGCTCGCCTACAAAATTTCACATACAATTCAACATTACTCTACAACACTTTGCCAGAAGACATTAAACGATTAAATTCAATAGAAAAGTTTAAATCCCAAGTAAAATCTTTTCTGCTGCATAACTGTTTCTATACAATTCGAGACTATACCGAGCATCAAAAAGTAAAGTAGCATTAATTTTAACAATGATAGTTAATGTAATTATTATCATTTGGACTGTATAATTCTAAAGAACCTGTAACAAGTATTGTACCTCAGTTCTGGGTTGATGGCCCCCATCTCGATCAGGTTTTTCGTCCAGTTTCCCTGATCCTTGAGCAAATGCTGAGATGGTCCCTTGTTTTGCTTCTGGACATAAATGTAACTTCACTATTTGTGCACGTCTTCTGAATTTCAGTGAGAAATATAGTTATTCAAATGATCGTTTTTCATGTTATCGCGGCAAAAAGTAATATTCTTTCATGATGAACATGAGGTTCAGGGCAAGAATTTATAGCTAATTTACCTTTGAAAATATATTTTATTATATAGGAGCGAATATTTTTGTCAACAAAACTCGAAAAAATCTCTCTTTTCTGTATTCAAATTCGACTAGAATATGATTTCGGATGGAGACCACAGAATTATGAAAACGTGCACAAAATTCACTTCTCCCCATAGCTCGTCACACGCAGTTTTTAACTGTTTTTGACGTAAATAAATAAATAAAAATAAATATTATTTTCCTTTTTGATGGTCAGTGTTGCCTCGGAATAGAGACAGTTATGCAGCAGAAAATATTTTACTTTGAACTTAATCTTGTGCAGGGTCTGCCTATTTAATTGTTTAATGTCGTCTGACAATATGTTGGAAAGTAATGTATTCTCGTATGTGTCATATGTGGATTTCTTGACATGCGCTGTTGATACTGACAACTGATGAATGTGATTTCTTCGCCTTATATACGACGACTACGACGTGTTGTAATTATAAAAATCAGTATAGCATGAAAATATGGACCCATCGTTAAGCAAGTCAGATTTAGCAAAAACTACAAATAAATAGGCAAGCCAATGGTGAGATTCCAAGCTCATTTAAAAGAGGCTTGCAGAATCACCTGGATAGTATTTCCTTATTATTCGGGTAATTTTTTCTGCAATCCGAAAGAGTGGGTTCTGTAGGATGAGGTTCCTCAGATTTTTATGCCATATCTGTGGTGAGAATGTATATTTAACACAAAGAACTTAATTTAGTGTTTAATTCAGTTACACCAGTCATTCCATTTGAGTTTTGAAATGGACCTAGAAATTTTGTTACCTTAACATCAGCTAATTGCATATTTTCATTTCAATGGAGCGTGCCATTGTCCATTTGAAATTCAAACTAGTGGTGCTTCCAACGCACATACTTTCTCGCGCTACTTCTATATGGCCCTTAATGCTATTCCACTACTTCATAAACCAACAAAAGTGTTTTCTACCAGCAAACTTTTTCCGTTCCGAGACCCGAAATCCGATTCTCAAAGTTAAAGAACCGGCACTTATACCACTACGCCACACTAGCACCTTATGGAACAAACAGAGCCATAAAAAAACAAACCAAATTAAAAAATGGTAAATGCATGATAAAGAAACAATTCATATGATGGTACATACGCTTTACAAACCCAAGAAGAGACGTGAAAAATTATTTAAAGTTAAAAATTCGAAAAAATATATACAGGTATTTCCAATTCATTTATCGTAATTACCAATATTTGTTATTCAAAATGCTTCACATGGTTTTCAATAAAGTTTCTAGAATTCTCAATTATTTCCTGTTACAACAGAGAATTTTGACGAATAATATTCCCCAACTTGGACTCGAACCGACGAAGCTTTCCTCGGAAGAGCTGTGCCGGTGCTCCCTTATTAACGACTGCGACCACAGTGGCTGTGCATGATATTTACACTTTAATAATAATAATAATAATAATAATAATAATAATAATAATAATAATAATAATAAATGTATGGTGGATTCATTTCTCGCATTTGGAAGCCGAAAATCCAGAGAGTATAAAAAATTGTCCTTTGGGCGTTCAACGATGGTATCTGGGAAGATTACCATTCATAACAGAAAAACTAGTTCATTTTAGAGAACAGAAACTAAGTTCTGCGAGACAGTCTGTGCCATTCTATAGCACCGCTGGTTTTTCTAAATTTAGCAAATGGTTTTATTCACTTTTTCGTTACCGAGCTATAAGAGCATTTCAGGCGATAATTTCCCATTTTCCGGCGCACGATTACATAACTTTCTCTTCTTACGAAGTATTGTAAGGGGAAAAAGGAGTAATAATTTCGGAACCGTTAGGAATATGTAAGTTCATCGCATGCGTTCTGAGTATATTGTATTTCAATTAAACGTTGAAATGCTCATAATTTTACTTAAATAGGTTTATACAGATATACGCTAGACAACGATTGATTTGACATGTCATACGTTTCAGAAACGAATAACAGAGTTGAAAAATTGTTTGAAAGATGCAATTTTGGGAAAACACAGACTAGTCCTGTATATTTATCTGCATTTATTCTATTCGTGAGTAGAAGTACTTCAAATGATTTTCAAGAAAGTTTCTACACTGTTCATTTTTTTCACTGCAACAATACATTCATCAAATTAAAATCCCCATCTAGGATTCGAACCCGGCATCTTCCAAAGTGAGGAGCTCAACCTCAACGCGCTTTAACTATCTGCGCCACGGGAGTGACATGCGGACGAACTACATTTTAGTCAAAATGTAATTGTATCAGCTCTATCATTAGGAAGCCGGTAATAGTCAACATGAGAAAAACATGTCTTTCAAACATGACAAGAAAGGCAGCGATGAACGGCTTACTCCAAATAATTTATCTGACGAACGACATTAGAAAAATGACTACTGCGAGAAAGTCTATGCCATTCTATAGCACCACTAGTTTATTTATTTGTCTACCGTCCCTTATTACACACGTCTAAAAAATTTAAAGAAAAAAATTTGGAGAAAATTTAAAGAAAACATTTGGAGCGGTTTTTGAGAAACTTTTTTTTGTAAATTTGAAGTGAGGATTAGGCACAAACGAACATGTTTTTCATAAAATTCTACATAACCTTTTTTAAAGAGCTAATTTTGTACGTGAGACTTTGTCTGAGGTAAAAATCGCTATCTACAATTTTATAGTTGTAAAAATATTTTTTTGCAATTTTCAAAAAAAATCACGTATTTCCCAGAAGTAGGACTAAGACCATATTTTTATCGTCCCTCATTACATTAGTGAAAAAAGTGTAAAGAAAAATTTGGAGCGGTATTTGAGAAACGTTCTTTTTGTAAATTTGAAGCGCAATATACGCAAAAACTACTAGTTTTTTTCAAAAAATGGTACATGACCTTATTTAAAGTGCTAATTTTGTACAACCAACTTTGTCTGAGGCAAAAATCTCTATCTTCAATTTTGTAGTTTTTAATTACTTTTTTTACAATTTTCGAAAAATTGGGGGTATCAACGACAATGATACCTACATCACTCACTTAAATACCCTTTGCACTATTCAACAACAAAATTTAATCAAAAAATTTGGAGCCATTTTCTTTTAACTTTGAAAATCTACGACGGGCTTCGTGTAAAGTACCCGCAAATATTAAAATATCGGTTTCAAATTGCAGAAGCCTTGACATCAGTAAAAACGATTGGGGATATGAATTTTGAAGAAAATCGGCTCAACAGTTTAGGCGCTAGCGTTGACGGACAGGCGGACGGACGGACGGACGGACGGACGGACGTTTTGTCGTCAGTCGATTTTGCAGTATCAAGAAGCAACAAAACATGGATTTTGACTACTCCCCGAGGTAGAGGATTTTTTTTTTGTAAATTTAGCAATAGTTTTTATCCACTTTTTCGTTTCCAGACGCCAGGTATAAGAGTTTTTCTGCCGAAAATTCCCCGTTTTCCGGCGCACTATTACAGTACTTTCTCTTCTTACGAAGTATTCGTAAGGCGAGAAAGTAAAATGCATTGAAATCGTTCTTCTTTCGTTCACTATTAATTTGTTACCACGAAACTAATTTGAAACTTCTGAAATCATACTATTTAATGTTTTTTGTTTGCAAAAAACATTTGTATCATCAGCGAACAGAACTGTTCTTCATTCTTTAATTGGCGAGGGCATCGTTACATATAAAAATAAAGAAATGATTTTCAAAAGAGTATCGGGATTATTATTTGATACTTTGTAAACCTTTCTAGGCGACACAATTAGCTGGATATTTAGGATTCAGCGGTGGAGTGAAATTTTCAATAAAAGTATTAAATGTTTCAACTCTTACTATAGGCAATAATCGCGAAAAGCGAAACTTTTTTCATGTAAAAGATCGCGCCAAAAAATTTGTTATTTTCCACTTGTAGAGTGATGGAAACGAATATACACTCTAGAGCTTGAAGAACGTCCTAAGAATGAATGCACCATACACTGTATACACATTATTTCGTTTAATTCATTAGAGTGAACTGAAAAAACGGAGATCATTCGATTTTTGTGCGGGCAATGTTTTTTATGCGTTCTAGGTATAGAGTAAATTCCGATAACAATTTCACCACTCAGGAGTCTCCACAAGCATCTTGAAAATCGTGAAATGATCTATGTACTTATGAGCATTAATATCCTGGTCCGCTACTTCAGTTCGTCAGAGCAGATCTCTATTTGATTGGCAATTCTGCAAAGAAATGCGAAGATTGAGAAGTTCTAAAGCTGCCTCACTTGCGCCTTATTTTATCCCAGCTTATTAACTGGCATGCCATAATCAATGTCTTATTATATTTCTCTTAAGAATAATCTTTTGGCGAACCTGTGAATTGAACCAGTGTTTACATATTCCTTAGATCATGGTGGTAAGTTTAAAATAAATGTTACAAACTTCTAGAGTGTGTTCGGATGTCACAAATGAATACTCCTTGCAGATGAACATATATTGTATAACGTCAGTAACAAAATTAAACAACTGACATTTGCGACAGTGCGTCTCTGATCGGTAGGAATCTCATCCTGCACTGGTGCTTGGTAGGTACATGACATACGATCTTCTCATTGGTAATGAAGGTATTAATATTTTTTGTTTTCGTTGTTCAACTTTGAATGTGTCAGAATATTCATCGCCGTCCCCAAGCATGTATCAAAACTCACGACCGTCATTTCGAGATATTTTTGTTGTCAAACCAGAGTTTGAATCCCCGCGTGGATAAAAATGCTGGTTGGAAACAATTTTGTAGGTTCAAGTAGTACAATAATATTGCCTAGCCATTACGAAGAATGCAAGAAAGTATGTGCTGTTGTAGTACAACTAGTATCTTTCTGTGTTCATCAAGAATATGCATGATTTCTCAACATCTGTTTGGGAAATAATGAGCTGCTGTTTATATCAGGGTCACATTTTATCTACGGAAGGCAAAGAAAATCCACTATGAAAATATTCAGTTGTGTAACTGGAGGAGAACAGTGTGTGAATTTCGGGGACGTAACGCAACTCAGAAATTGCTAAAGTAACCGTAATAAAATAGTAGCTAAGAGCGAGTTGGGTTATCAATAATGGAAGTTATTTTTAAGCAATTTCGTTTCGTTCAGGTAACTAAATACATATTTAATATTAACTTAATTCCTACAAATGGAGATTTTTAGTCATCATATAGTAGATATCAGTGATAAAATGCACTTTGCAACATTCTTTTCATTGAAAACGTCATTTACCCCACAGAATTTAAATCGCATAATAAGGCTTCTTGTCGAAAGAAAACATTTCTTATACCAACTCAGTTATATGAACGTAATTTGGTTAGTCATATGTTCGGAGAAGTCCTAATGTAAACACTGAAATTCACTTTCTATGTCATACGTTTTCCATAAATTTGTGTGTACTGTAACGAACTATAACGCTAAAGTGGACCTGTTTGAACTTTGGAGCAAAATCCATAGAAATAACGAGTAATCATTTGAAGGAATTGAGTGTCTTTTTTTGTCTCGCTGCTGCTGGAGATCCACGAGTCCAAGAACAACGCTGAGGAGAACATAAGGAGCTGTGAATGTATGTGCATGTGAATGTATGGATGTGTGTGAGGAAAGGGATTGAACAAGGGTATGCGCGGCTCTGGTGGCAGTTGGGATGCGGGTCTGGGTCGCAGGAAGCGAAGAGCAGTAGTGTACTTAGCGAATCGCGGCTTGCCCATCAGTCCTCTCTTCCGCGAACTCCCCGCCCTCAATCTCGCCCTCACCTTTTTCCCCGCTTTCGCCTTCTCTCGCCCTCACCCTTTTTCCCGCTTTCGCCCTCGCCCTTGCCCTCGCCTTTGCCCTCGCTCTCGTCCTCGCCTACTGCCCTCACCCACCGCTGCTCTCGCCTAGCGCAGCTTCCCACCGATTCCGGCGAGGCCGTGGGTGTCGGCGGTGCCGCGTGGACGGCCCTGGTCGCGAGGCAGGGCCGGGACAGCGTTGGCGGGGCGGAGGCGGGCGAGGACGGCGCGAGGGCGCACGCGAGGGGAAGTCGGAGTCTGCGCCGTAGAATCGAATGGAGTTACAGAGCAGCGGCACAGGCGGCGGTAGTGGCGTGGGTTAGTGAGGGGTGCTCGGCGGTAAGAGCTGCAGCTTGATCGCACAGTGTTAAGAGAAAGGCAATCGCCTACCTAGCAATCGCAAAATTGGGCAAGCTCTTAATTTTCAAATTTGAGAATCAGGAATGTAATCCATCTTGTGAAAATGTACGTTCACACATACAAAGATAATACTTGCGTTGTTATTAATTTATTTTTGTAATTATATTTACAGACAGGACAATCATTGTTCAATTGAAGTTTTCACGCGGTGTGATTTTGATATCCCAATCATTGCATAATACTAATCATTCTGGTTCGGGAAAATACTATAAGTAAATCTGTATGATTTGGCGCCACCTTCATGAGACAGTGTAATGGGCGGGTTCGTTTTTGGCCAATGTATAGAAACAAAAATTTATTTTCTGACGATCGTCTCGTGGATAATGATATGGTGAATTAACGGCACACCTTTGATTGATTTGTATCTGTATTCTTTGATCTCTAGACTATTTTTTTAACAGCTTTATTTTCTATCTGTTCAATCCACTGATTTTTCAGAGATTTGCGTTACTTAATCCTAGAACTGGGTTAGGGCGGGGAGTTCATTTTGTCGAAGCTCCCTTTCACTTTTTACGTTTCCGTAATTTAGTGTTTGAAATTTTTTATTTAACTTCATTTTGAAATTGTAACATTCTATTGTTGAATGTTATGTATGTAAGTTTAATATTTTTTTAAAAATTCAATTTGCATTCTTATTGGAACATTTATGGCGGGGCGTAATTTATCCTTGGGGAACCTTGAAATAATTTTAATGTCTTCTGTTGAACATCGTAGATTAAAGCTCTCTAGACCAGACGATGCTCCAATCCCATGTTTACCAACGTAGGCAGAATTTGGAATGAATGAACAAATCGTGATAGATTCTGTTTCGGAACAGGATATTCGCATCCTATGCGTTGTACAATCAACAACTTCAGTGGTTTTAGATACATACTTTACATTTTTTAGGGAATGGAATTCCAGTGCTGAAATTTGAAAATTGTAATTCTCATCGATCCTCAAATCATCTAGGCCACTTTTCATCAACACGTAATTCTCATCGAGAACTTCGAAAATGATGCAAAGACTTGATTGACATCGATGGAAGAAATATAAATAACCTCGCCAAACGTAATGAACTGCCGAATAAACATAATTTCTTCACTTCGCTGTCATTAGCAGAACGCATGAAAGTGCTCGTTCTTCAGGTAGCATCTCTCTCGATCCCTCTGTGCTCTATGCCGACGATTCCGCCCACTGCAAGGGTCGGGCAGCGTGGGCGTCAGGGGAGGCGGCCGGGGTAAGGCAGCGAGGGTGACGTGCGGGAGGGACGAGGTCGGCGGTACGGGGCTGTGCGGCCCGGGGGGGCGGGGCCCGGGGCCAGGAGCGCGGGGTGAGGGGGCGAGGGGGGCGCGGTGTGGCGAGGGGGCGCGGGGGGCGCGGTGGCGCGGGGGGTGGGGCGCGGGAGCACGACGCGACGCCGCGTTCGCCGCCTGCGCCGTGGACCGGCGCGGAGCAACGCGGCGCGGCGCGGCTCAGCCCGGCCGCCAGTCGCCCTCGCTCGCAGTCGCTCGCGCTTGCGTTCGCGCCCGCGCTCGCGCTTGTTCCTGCCGCCGCTTGGGGTCGCGTCGGATCGGGGGCAGAGGCGGCGCGTGGCGAGGTGTCCGGCCATGTTGGGCGCCTTGCCCGGGGGTTCGCTCAGCGCTCCTGGCCCTGCCCGGATGGCGCGCCCGTTCTGAGGTGGCAGCGTGCTGAACCGTCGCGCCGGCGTCGCCCACAGGTAAGACGCCAGCGGGTGGGCTGCAGAGCGGGGCGGTGCCAGCGGATCGACGGACCGGAGAAGCGCAGTTGGCGAGACGGGGCTGGGCGGGGCGGGGCAGGGTGGGGTGGGGTAGGCAAAGGGGCGGGGGCGTCTGACGGCGCGGCGTGACGCGGGGGTGGGCGAAGGGCGGGGGGGGCGGCGGCGAGCGGCGCCTGGCGAGAGGGGGTAGGCGGCCGGCGCTGCAGTCCTGGCCCGTCGCTATGGTTGCGGGAACGCTCTGCCTCAAAATCACTACTCCAGAAAGAGGCTCATCGAACAGGGGCGTGCTTGAGTTTGGGTTTGGAAACGACAGGGGACAGTATTGTCAAAGTAAAGAAGTGGTGGTTATTGCTGATTTCGCTACACAGAGTTGACATTGCAGATAGAAATAAATTTCATAAAAAATAGTATATAAATACTTTTAGAAAAGAGGTTTGGGATGCGTATTGCGTTTGCTGTTCGTAACAGCCATTTGATTATTTTGCTTCCGGAATAGATGATTGGGTTGCTGGGGCGAGTCCTTGCCGTGACCCTATCCGTCAACATCCGGAGGTCGCGTCCTTGTTCGTGTCGCAGGACCTTTCCTCGCTGCCTCCCCCTGCGCCCCTCCCCGCCGCTGGCCCACTCCCCTCGTGGCGCGCCGCCCCCTGCGCTGCATGCTGTGCGAGGTGGCCGCCTCGTGCTTTGCCACTCGGCGGATCTTATCGGTGCCGCTGTCTGGATCGGGGATGTGGTCATTCCTGGGGAGGGAATTTTAAAGAAGTTCGCTTTTATTGATCTCCTTTGCTGCTGTGATTGCGAACTAGCGAGATTTTTCCGACGATTTCGCTTTGCTGGGGACTGTTGTAAACGCGCCAACGCTGTTGCTTTATAGGTCACGAATTTCAGCACCGCCATGATCATGAATTTGTTTATTTATATGTATTTCGTGACACCCGAATTATGTAGTTTTTGGCGAAGATGAGAACTCTTCAAAGAGCACGCATACTTTAAACCACAGGAAATTTTACTTGGAAAAGAAAACTTTTCTGACGTTACAAGCGTGTGTTCTTTTTGAAGTACACACTCGAGTATTCTGATTAAAGATCTTACTCTGTATTAAAAGTTAAAACTCAAAATTTTAATGAATTTTACAATAATATTTGGAAACGAAAATTTATAACATGTGTATTAAATTAAGAACCGTATCTTCCAAATGGATTTAGTTAATCAAGTTTGTCAATTACGCTTTTAATACTGATGACTATTTCAATTATCTTAGAGAATTTCTACACCGTCCAAAAAGTATGGTTTGTTGACTTAATTTCTGGATCCTAGAATGTTTTGTGTATTAGTGATTTCTGGAAATCAGTCTGTCTCTTCAAAAATAAAAAAAATCACTTCACTGTAATTATTAATAAATCCTGGTGAGAAAGAAAACGCCTTTATGTCAACGCCCATTCATATCCACGTGAAAAGCATTCATTCAGTTAAGAGCATTCGTGTCAAAAATTGGAAAGCTGTAGTTGGGGAACTGTTGTTTTCCGGATCCACCCTCCCGGATTCGTGCTCCGAGGCAGCTGTTCGCGCGGCCTCGCTCCCTGATTGATTGGCGCGGGGGGGAGGGGGCGCTGGGAGCATCGGCAGGAAATGAAGCACCCGCGGGTCGCGCAGCTTTTCTTCCTGAGCACCTTGAGCCGAAAGTTCCGCTCGGCGCCAGGAAGTCGTCGCAGGCACTAATTTAACGCTTTGAGAAATACGTCTTGAGTTCAGATTCTTCATAATGCCATTTAACTTGCTGAATCGGAATCTAATTCAATTGCGTTAATATGTTAAATGTATAGAAATTATTCGAACCACATACGCATCCTAGAATATTACACTATTTTCAATGTCATGAGTATTTACGGCATCTACTTTACAGTTCTGTAGCAGATAACCAACAACACTACTGCAGTAGATGTAGGCGATAATTTGGGACATATATGGGCTTATTGTTTGTATTTTTTTCGCGAAATCCACCTCTGAAAGACTCATTTTCTGAAATTTGATCTAAATTGCGTTTGGGAAAATATTTGGGAAACGAGTAATTTCTTTTATTGATATGGGTTCTTTTGTATCCGAGGAAACAGAACTGCGAAACAAGTTATCAAACTAATGAGAAATAGGCGGTGGGTGCCCTAGAGATGCAGATACAGCTCCCGGCGACGCATCTGTGATTTGACGGTAACAGTAATGGGAGTCGGAATTGTGTTAGGTAATTGTATTATGAGAATAGGCTACGGGCTGTTAGCAGAGGTATTCCCAGTTTAGAGGGATTGCCGGTTGAGGCAAATAGCATTTTGGAGCTGCATTGAGGTCTAAACACTGTGTTTGTAAATTTCACGATTGTATGTTCATTTCAATCACTGAAGTTTTTTTAAATTCATCCTCATATCTATATTCATCTTATTTTTAACGTATAAAAATGGTTAAAAACTGTGTGTGACGTATTATGGGAAATTGTCCAATCTGTGCACGTTTTCTTGTCATCTGAGATCCCTAATGTAACTCAAGTACATATTAAGTTGAATTATGAATACAGATAGCAACGAGCGTTTTTCGGTAAGAATTGACAACAAAATATTTGGTCCCGCGTAATAAAAACTATTTGAAAAGGCAAATCAGCTACAGATTTTGGCTATTATCTCTTATCGTACCTTACGTGAGGGAATCGACTTATTGCCATGAAATCACGGAGAACGATTATTTAAATAATATTCCCCAATGAGCTGAAGGAAAATGTGTACAGGTAGTGAAGCTAAGTTTTATGGCCAGAAACAAAAGAAGGGGCCAACTCAACATTTTCTCAAAGGTTCAGGGTGGCTGGATGAAAAACCTAATCGACATGGGACTCGTAGAACCAGTAGTAGAGCTTCAAAACTTGAAATAGGCACGTTTAGTCTTTTAGAATTATATTATTTTTCTTCTTTCTTTCCGTCTCTAATTGTATAGAGACAGTTTTAAGAGAAAGAATTTTACTTGGTACCTAAACCTATGTATAGATTTTAACCGTGTAATGTTATATGCCAATATGTTGTGAAATAATGTATTGTATGAACCCATGTTTCTAATGAGCTGTTGGTGCTGACACTTGATAAATTATTACTACGACAAGTGTTATACACATTACAGGCATCTGTTGTGGCTGACATATTTTCACCCCTCAGTAAATTATTTTTGACAAGAACCACAGATTCGAAAATCATGAAACAAGGAAAATGTAGAATTCCCATCTTAATAGAGACTTACAAGAATCACGTGGTTGGGATTTGCTTATTAGTCGTGCAGTTCTTTTCTGTAATCTACAATGCAGAGAGCTGTAGGATGTGTTTCCCTAGATTATTATGCCATTATGCTCAGGGAGGATTTAACATTCACGGAATAACCGGTATGAAGAGTGACTAAATTTGAAAGAATTTTCAATGCGTAACTTAATTAACTTAATTTTGTGTGAATTTCTTTGAATGGACTTTACATTTAAGCTTTGATTGAATTGAGAGACCCAAAATTCTTGTTTTCTAAACATCAGTCAATTGTTCATTGCTCATTTCAAGTGGAGTATACAAGTGTTAAGTTGAAAAACTGTATTGAAATCGCTTTCCATTGGTTTGCTATTAATTTGATATTACGAATCCAATTTAAATTGTCTGATATTGTACTATTTACTGTTTACTGCAAAGAATATTTGTATCATCAGTGAAGAGAATTGTTCTTCCGTTTCAAGTAGACTCAGGCATATCGTTTACGTACAGTAGGCAGAGAATAGGGCCTAAAATCGAACCCTGCCGAACCCCAAGAACCATTGGCAATGAACTGGAAGATGAGGTAACAATGTCCCTCCATTGCAGTTCGGTATTTCTACTATCCGAGATCGTTATTGAAGGTACAAACAGAACCAAAATAGAGCAAAATAGAACAAATACCACGAATTTCTTACAAAAGTAATTTTGAAAGTAAATGATATGATCAATGATGTGAAACTCTTTTCAAAGGTTTAAAAATAGGTTTAATTCCAAAAGGTGCTTCATTTTGATCCACGGATGAATCGACATCTTTAAGAGAAGAAAATATGGCTGCTTCCGTAGATTTTGAGTTTCGAAATCCACCATGGCTATCCGGAAACCCTTCGTATGCACTCGGTTTCCATTCGTACATAGAAAAGTGTCATTAATAGTTTTGAAAAAACATAGAATAGAGAAATTGGCCTGTAATTTTGAATTTCATTTTTGTTGCCTTTTTTTGAAGAGCGGCTTAATCTTACCTGTTTGGAAAATATCTGGAAATATTCCGGTGCATAAAGATACATGTGTGTGTTAACATATGTGAGTTAACGGTTGTATTACGGCAGGTGCCCAAGTTTTTAACAAACAATCCGGAAATTCATCTAAACCGGCAGAAAATTTATATTTTAGTTTTCCGATTAATTTGGAGAATTTCATAGGCAGAAGTTTCGGAAATAAATATCATATGAAAAATTTATGGGAAATGACTGTGAAAGGTTATTTTTAGAAATGAAATAAGAAAACATTGGATTTTACATAATGTTCTAATCTCTCGTCTTAATGGTGGTGGTACTTACTCTTTGTGGTGTACTTGGTTGATTGTGCTAAATATAAAAATAAATTCATTACTGTGAATACAAAAGTCTCGATCTTGCAGCATTTCAAATAGACAGTGGATGTGCACCTTGGAAAGTCGTTTTTCAACAGTGCTCATTAGAATCGAACTTTATTGGGGCATTCAAAAATGATTGACGCAACAATTATTTAAAGTTGGCAGGAACCACTTACTGAAGGAACGAATACAGATCCGAATTCACAGGTATTCCCCGCCAATGTTTATGAACTTTTGCTGTCATTCTGACAGCTTCTGTATTTGCAAAGCAATCAATTCTTTGGGCGTATTCTGACACCACTGTTGGACAACTGCATTAAGTTTCTTAAGTCATTTGTGGTTACCTTCTTACCACCGCATGACCTCTTTCATTGTGTCGAATGGGGATAGTCGCTAGGCGCCCGACCCGACGAATATGGAGGACCTGGGGTCTCGTCGAAGAACCATGACTCGTTGACGGTGACCAGACGCCGATAGAACTCCACTGGTTTTGCTCTGTACTGCTTAACCAATTGTTGCTACATCTCCACACACTTCGGTTTCAGCGCAATGGTGAAGGTATGGGGCATCCATTATGCACACACCTTCGTCTTCAAATCTTCATGGATGGTAGTGTGGAGGGTCCACGTGATACTTGTTGCCTTCTCTAATTAATCAAATATGGTTTCCTTGTTTGTCATTATCAAGTAATTGATGCGCTGGGCATTGTTTGGTTGGTGTGCAGTTGTTGGACGCCCAGTTATTTTGCGTTTTTCCATTGTCCCTGCCACCTTTGAACTCTGATACTTAACAGAACACGGATCTGCGACTTGGTGATGACCCCACACATTGCTAGTAACTTCTGGTGGATGTCTGAAGCAGTCACTCCTTCCCTCCTGAGAAACCACACTGCCCACCGTTGCCCATTCTTCACTCATTCCACGTGTTATCGATGTCCACCAGCTTATTGGCAAGCCGGAAGAAATGCAGCAGCGATGAGCAGCAGCTATGGGAAGCAGCAACGTCATCTGGTGGCTGCAGACAGTACTTTACTGTATCGTCATCGACACACATTTGAAACTGTTACAGGGGCAGTGCCAGTCAATATTGAACCAACTAAATATTAGTGTTTAATGGAGTCATAACGGACCTTTAAACAAGAATGCTGCACTCGCATCACGCAGTCTCTGCTTCATGGCTTACAAACGAGTTAAAAGTTCAAATGAGAGATAGAAATTCTGGCTTCATCAGTTTTAAAGCTATTTGTACCGATGAAAATGAAAAGAAGTACAAAATAGTAGTGCTTCCCACGCAAGTACTTTCTCGCACTGCTTCTATATGGTCCAAAATGCTATTCCACTACTTTATAAACCAGCAAAAGTGTTTTCTACCAGCAAATGTTTTCCGTTCCGAGACCCGAAATCCGATACTCAAAGTGAACCAACCGGCACTGATACCACTACGCCACACTAGCACCGTATGGGTCGAACAGAACCATCAAAAGAATCGAACCGAGCTGTTAAATGGTAAATGCATGATAAAAAATTGATACGATGGCACATACGCTTTACAAATCCAAGAAGAGACGTGAAAAATTGTTAAAAGTTAAAAATTCGAAAAAATATATACAGGTATTTCCAGTTCATTTATCGTAATAATCAATATTTGTTATTCAAAATGCTTCACATGGTTTTCAATAAAGTTTCTAGAATTCTCAATTATTTCCTGTGGCAACAGAGAATTTTGACAAATAATATTCCCCGACCAGGACTCGACCCGGCAAAGCTTCCCTCGGAAGAGCTGTGCCAATGCTCGCTGATGCGATCACAATTGATATGCATGACATTTGCACTTATATAATAGTAATAGAGTATGGTGGTTTCATTTCTCGCATTGGGAAACAAATATCCGGAGAATGTAAAAAAAATGTCTCTTAGGGACTCAAAGAAGGTATCTGGGAAGATCATCTTTCATAACAGAAGTTCAATTTAGAGATTAGAAAACAAAGATTTCCGATAAAGTCTGTGCCATTCTCTAGCACCACTAGCTTTTCTAAATTTAGCAACAGGGTTTTATCCACGTTAGGGATATGTAAGTTGATCGCATGCGCTCTGGTTATATTGTATTTCAATTTAACGTTGAAATACTCATAATTTTACTTAAATTCGTTCTTACAAATATACACAAAACTACGTTTAATTTGACATGACATACGTTTCAGAAATCGAATGACAGAGTTGAAAAATTGTTTAAAAGATGCAATTTGGTAAAACACAGACAAGTCCTGTATATTTATCTGCATTGATTCTATTCATGAGTAGAAGTACTTGAAATGAATTTCAATAAAGTTTCTACACTCTTCAATGTTTTTTTTTCTGCAACAACACATTCATCAAATTAAAATCCCTATCTGGGATTCGAACCCGTCATCTTTTGAAGTTAAGCGCTGAGCCTCAACACGCTTTAACTGCCTTCACCATTGGCGTGAGATGCCGACTGAGTACTTATATATTAGTCAAAACGTAAATTCCCCGTTTTCCGGCGCACGATTACATAACTTTCTTTTCTCACGAAGTATTCGTAAGAAATCGAATAACAGAGTTGAAAAAATGTTTAAAACATGCAGTTTGTAAAAACAGAGACAAGTCCTATATATTTATTTCCTCTGATTCTATTAGTGAATAGAAGTACTAGAAATGATTTTGAATAAAGTTTCCAAACTCTTCAGTAGTATTTTTCTGCAACTACACATTCATCAAATTAAAATCCCTGTCTGAGATTCGAACCTGAACAACCTACCAAATCTTTCGAAGTAAAGCGCGCAGACCCAGAGCGCCTTAACCAGCGTGGCCATTGAAGCGAGTTGGGGACTGAATACTTATATATCAGTCAAAACATAATTGTATCATCTCTATCATTAGGAAGCCGGTAATTCTTAACATGCGAAAAACATGTCTTTTGGGCGACAAAGAAAGGCAGCGGTGAAGGGATTACTCCAAATTCTATTTCCGACGAACGACATCAGAAAACTAACTACTGCGAGAAAGTCTGTGCCATTCTATAGCACCACTATTTTATTTATTTATTTACCGTCCCGTGTTTCACACGTGGAGAAATTTAAAGAAAAAAATTGGAGCAGTTTTTGAGAAATGTTTTCCTAAATTTGAAGCGAAGATTACGCAAAAACGACTCGTTTTTTCAGAAAAGTCTACATACCCTTTTTTAAAGAGCTAATTTTTTTACAAGAGACTTTGTCTGAGGTAAAAATCGCTATCTATAATTTTGTAGATACATTTTTTTTTTGCATTTTTCAAAACAAGTATTTCCCAGAAGTAGGACTAAGACCATAGTTTTCATCGTCTCTCATTACATAAGTGAAGAAAATTTAAAGAAAAAATTTCGAGGGGTTTTTGAGAAACATTTTTTTTGTAAATTTGAAGCTCAATTTACGTAAAACCTATTCTTTTGTCAAAAAATGACCTTATTTACCTTTCATAACCTATTTTAAATTGCAAATTTTGTACAACCTAATTTGAGTCAAAAATCTCTAGCTTCAATTTTGCAGTTTTTAAATAGTTTTTTGGGAATTCTTGAAAAATTGGGGATATTAACGAAAATGATACCTACAGCATTCCCTTAAAAGCCCCTCGCCCTATTCAACAACAAAATTTAATCAAAAACTTTGGAGCCATTTTCTTATATATTTGAAAATCTCCGAGGGCTTCATATAAAGTACCCTCCAAAATTAAAATATCGATTCCAAATTCCAGGAGCCTTGACACTAGTAAAAATGATTCGGGAATATCAATTTTGAAGAAAATCGGCCGACCGGTTTAGGCGCTAGCTTTGACCACAGACGGAGAGACGGACGTTTCGCCGTCAGTCGAGTTTACAGTATTAAGGAGCAACAAAACATGGATTTTGACTACGCCACGAGGTAGAGGATTTTTTTCCTAAATTTAGCAATAGGTTTTATTCACTTTTTCCTGCAGCTATAACAGTTTTCTGGCGAAAATTAGCAGTTTGCTGGCGCACGATTACATAACTTTCTCTTCTTACGAAGTATTCGTAAGAGGAGAAAGTAAAAACGGCAAAATGCAATGCACTTATGCGATTTTCGAAAAATGAAATATTTCAACTTGCATGAGACCTGCGTCTTAACCGTATTTTACTCTGTCCGAAGACAAATGTCATTTTTGAGAAAATTTTGAAAATGCTTTTGAGACTTAATGTAAAATACCCTCAAAAATCAAAACATCCGTTTGAAACTCCCAAAGCTCCGAATTCGTTCAGATCGATCGGGGAATATCAATTTTAGAAAAAATGGAATAACGGTTCAGGCGCTAGCGCTGACCAGACACGGATGGACAGACGGATAGACAGACGTTTGCCGTGAATCGATTTTTTATTTATTTATGTCAAAACAGTTAAAAACTGTGTGTGACGAGTTATGGGGAGAAGTGAATTCTGTGCACGTTTTCATAATACTGTGATCTCTATTCTAAGCCATATTCTAGTCGAAACTTGAATACAGAAAAAAAGCGTTTTTTTAGTTTTGTTCACAAAATACTCACTCCTATATAATAAAATATATTTTCAAGGTAAATTAGCTAGAAATTTGTGCCCTTAACCCTCATCATGTTCTTCTTGAACCCACATCCCACTGAAATTTAGAAGACGTGCACAAAATAATGAAGTTACATTTACGTCCAGAAGGAAAACAAGGGGCTATCTCAGCATTTGCTCAAGGATCAGGGAAAATGGACAAAAAGCCTGATCGAGATGGCGCCATCGACCCAGGAGCTGTGGTACAATACTTGTTACAGGTTCTTTAGAATTATACAGTCCAAATGATAATAATTACATTAACTATCATTGTTAAAATTAATGCTACTTTACTTTTTGATGCTCGGTATAGTCTCGACTTGTATAGAAACAGTTATGCAGCAGAAAAGATTTTACTTGGGACTTAAACTTTTCTATCGAATTTAATCGTTTAATGTCTTCTGGCAAAGTGTTGTAGAGTAATGTTGAATTGTATGTGAAATTTTTGTAGCGAGCTGTTGATACTGCCACTTGGTGAATATGATTACTACGTCGTGTGTTATACTTATAGACATCGGCGTTTGCTGAAAATATATTCCCGCCCTTAGTAAGTCATTTTTGACAAAAACTACTGATTCGTAAATCAAGAGACAATGTAATGGTAAAATTCCTACATTAATAAAGAGAGACTTACAAGAATCCACGTGGGTTGGATTTGCTTATTATTCGTACAATTCTTTTTTGTAATCTGAAAGTCTGTGAGCTATAAGATGGTTTCCCCAAAATATTAGCCATAATCTCAGGCGGGAGTGACATTGGCAAAATATACACAACGAGCTGTATGAAGGCTGACGGAATTTGAAAGATTCTGAACGCGTAGCATAATGAGCATAATTTTGTGTTCAATTCATTTAAGTGGGCATTCCGTTTGAGGTTTGACTGAATTGATGGACCTAAAAATTTTGTTACATTACATCAGTGAATGGCACACCGTTTTATTTTCCATGGAGCACAGAATTGTTTATTTTGAAATGGAAAACTGCATTGAAACAGTTTTCTTTTCATTCACTATTAATTTGTTATTATGGTACCAATTTGAAAATCTGATTGTACTATTTACGGTTTCTTTGTTGCAAAGAATATTCGTATCATCCGCAAAGAGAACTGTTCTTCCATTTCGAATTGCCAATGACATATCGTTTACGTATAATATTGTAGCGTCATAGCACTGGGCTCGACCGACCGCACAAGTCGTGCAAGGGGGAGGGTTGGTCCTCTCGTGCCGCGCAGGGGCGTCCTGGACCCCCGGGGTCTCTCGAAGAATTTACTTGGCAGATACTGAGGCGGCTCGTCTCAGGAGTCGGTGTGCTGTGGAGAGCAGCGTTCCTTAGGAGTGTTCCTTAGGAGTGTACATACTGTAATGAACTATTGTAAATAAATATGTACAGCAAACTCCGTGTCTGTATTCCTTCCTCATCTAATGACGATGTCACAATTGGAAGAGAATAGTGCGTAAAATCGATCCTTGCGGGACTCCACGTGCAATTGGCAAAGAACCGGAAAGGTGTGTACATGAAGTTCCATCATTCCAGTAAGCTATTTCCACTCTCTGAGATCATTGTTTAAGGTACGAACATAGCCAATCTAGAGCAATACCACGGATTCCATATGAAGGTAATTTTGAAAGTAAAACGTTCTGATCAATGATAGTTAAAAGCTTTTGAAAGATCAAAAAAAATATTCCAATAGTTGCTTCGTTTTGATCCAATGGTGTTAGTTAACGGGTGTATAATGTCAGGCGCACAAGCCTTTAACAAACAATCCAGAAATTCATTTAAAGCCGGCCGAAAATTTATTTTTTAATTTACCGATTATTTTGATAATTTCGTAGGAAGAGGTTTCGGAAACGAACAGTGTGTCTACAATTTTTAGGGAAACGTCAGATGTTGAATTTTGTGGCTGAAAACCCTTAGTGAGATCGGCAGGAATTCTCGAAAAAGTATTGGTTATAGAGACTAGCTACTGTTGCCGGATCGTTCACATCTCTATCGGTATCTTTTAAAAACAACTTTCTCTACAAGGTTTCTAGTTGATTTGGTCGTATTTTTTACTATATTCCACATTGGTTTTGTTTCGTTATTTGAGTTCAAAATATCCTGATCGTGTTTCATGATTTTAGCCTGCCTTATGACTTTTCTTAACAATGAATTGTATTTTTTAAAGTAGAGGAGGAAATTTTGAGATACGTTATGATGCTTAGAAATGAAGAAAGAATTCGTTTGTTTTTACATGATGTTCTAATCCCTTGTGTTATCCAAGAATTGCTTTTGCGTGAAATATTTAATTTTCTTTTTTGAGGAGGAAAGCAAGTGTTAAAATGAAATGAAAGCGGGAAAAAAAGAATAATATTTATCGTTTGTATCAATAGTATTATAAACCGCGTCCCATGACTCCTGCAAGCAACTAATCAATAAATAATTTTATTTACTTTAGCAAACACTCTACTCATACGTGTATTATTTATTGTGTCATTGTCCGCATTTCTTATAATGGCAATTTGATCGATTGCCTTCTTTGAATTTACTGTGATCCGTGTAGGTACTTTTATAGTAATATCTAAATTGAAATAATTAGTTAAATTAAGAAACTGCTCTTTCTCGGAAGTTTTCGACCAGAAAATCAATGTTAAAAATCTCCGCAAACAAAAATGGATTCAAAGGAGCGATTGATGACTTTGATTAGTGTTATCTCTAGTTTTTCTAAGAAAAAATGTAATCTGCAGCTCTCTTTGTTGGAGGCCTGTAGATGCAAAGCAATATCAAAGACTCCGAAAACATAGTTTCTGGCTACACCACATGTTAGAGAATGTAATATATATAAAACTGGATGTTGGTATATATAGAGCTACAAACTCTGACACCGGTGGACCGATCTCTGGAAAGTTGGCACTTCTACGTGTTTTTTTCTCCCAGTAAGGTGTATGTGCTGTTAATTCTGTTGTACCTCCACTACATAGAACTGTAGAACAAAACTAAATTAGCCACAGCCAAATGCAGTCCGCACACTCAGCAGTATTATGAATCTATATCGTTAAATAACTCCTAACAGAGGCGTTCTAGGGCCTTAAAAACTTAGACCTCACAGAACATTTATCTCACCGTAATCTACAGAATGAGCTCTTTTCGAACATTCTATTACATTTTTGTTGGTCCGGCGCTTCCCGATATTACTCACCTGCTCAGACACGTGCAGAATCTGGAAGTAAATGTGAATGAGAGGGACAGAGAGCGGCATGGACAGAGACACACAGAGACAGACAGGGAGAGGGTGAGGGAAGGAAGGAGAGACTGAGAAAGGGAGATGGGAAAGGAAAGAGAGAGATGAGGGCAGAACAACGTCTGCCGGGGTTCCTAGTTTACTGTGTATAAGAATAGGATTTATTAACTTTTTCGACCGGGAGAGGCTCATGGCTACTGAGGTCACCGCAGTGCCCCTGAGCGGGAGGTCCTAGGTTCGAGTCCCGACGGTGGCACGATTTTCGACACTAGCTTGTCAACTAGACTGAATTCAGTCGCTATCTGGAGGAGAATTCTAGCGGCCGGCTGATCTATACCAGGCGAATGCCGGAGCTGTATCCTAACAAATGGGTCAGGGACCGCGCGCAATCATTCCTACCTCTTCCTTGTCCTATCCTCTCCCCTTACACGCGCACACTAACATGCAACTACACTACCACTCATGCTGGGAGAATCGGTCGGGAGCTTTAAGCTTAAGTAGTTGGCTGTTCGGGGACGCTGCGTCCAAGGCATAGGTGCCGATGTTTGAGCCGTCATTCTGCGACCTTCCTCAGGGCTTAATGCCCCGGACAATCAAGTACATACCAACTACGGCCGCGAAAGCCTACGCTCTCAGCTTAACCTTGTTCTGGCTGGGGGGTGCCCCGTTGGTGGGAGATACTTGGTGAAGAAAACCCTGCTAGCCGATGCTCAGTTGGCGCCGGATCTCGCCATGGAGCAGGGCAAGACCACCGCCACGTCCCCCAAAAATGCAATACACTTATGTGACTAATGACCTTAGTATTGACGCGGGCCGGAATCACTAACATTTAGTCAGTCAATCAACTTTTTCGTTAGCAGGGCCCGACAATAAGTTTCTCTGTCGAAAATTCGCCGTTGCTGTATTTACACATAAATGTAAAATTACTACTCTTACTTAAATTTATTACAGACACAATCTGACACACACAGGCAGTCAGACATTTCGACAGACACAGTCAGACATTTCGACAAAGTCAGACACACGGACAGAGACAAAGACACACAATCAATCAGACATTTCGACACAGTCAGACAGGCACACAGACTGGCACACGGCCAGAGACACAGACACAGCAGACACACACTGAAACACACTAATACAGATTTTTACCAGGAAATACAGGATTATTCGGTCCTCGTTGCTCGTACCTGACCCGGTAATAGTTATTCTTGTGTGCAAAGTGTAACGTTAATTATTTACAAAATTAACCGACGAATAATATCTAATTTTGTCAAATTTAGTCGGTACATTACATCTGGTATAAGGTCCCGGCGGATTAGCTACGAGGGCTGAATCACTGTTTATAAGTTATGAATAACTTTCAATAGAAAACAAGTGAAGCTACAACAGCACATACTTTCTCGCGTTATTGGAAACAGCAACGTAATATTGAAATATTGCTATTTTTTAAAAAAAAGATCAATATCCGAAAATGGGACTAGCATCATATTTCTTACAATCCCTTGGCACATATGTGGAGAAAGTTTAAAGCAAAAATTGGAGCGGTTTTTGAGAACTTTTTTTGTGCATATCAAGCTCCATTTACGCAAAACTACTTGTTTTTAAAAAAATTGTACATGACCTTTTTAATGAGCTGGTTTTGTACAACAGACTTTGTCTTAGGCAAAAACCTATCTTCAATTTTTTAGTTGAATTTTTTTTCCAACTTTCCAAAATTCGGGGATTTCAAGGAACAAGAGACCTCTACCATTCACTTAAACGCCCTTTGCACTATTCAACAACAAAATTTAATCAAAGCAGCTATTTTTTGAAAAATTTGAAAATGTGCGAGGGGCTTTATGTAAAGAACCCCCCAGAATTAAAATATCGACTTCAAATTCCAGGAGACGCGACATCAGTCAGAACGATTGGGGATTATCAATTTTGGATAAAATTGGCTGAAAGGTTTAGGCGCTAGCGTTGACCACAGATGGACAGACGTTTTGTCGTCAATCGATTTTTCGGTATCTAGAACCAACGAAACACGAATTCTGGCTACACCACATGTTAGAGAATTTTTTCTATATTCAGTTCCCTATAATAAAAGATTTTTTTGGCGAAAATTCACTATTTTGTGGCGCACGATTACATAACTTTCTCATCGTAAGAAGTTCCTCCTTAAGGGCGAGAAAGTAAAGAATCAGGCCCGATTTCACCAGAACTTGTTGAAAGATCTTTTGTGAGATAAATCAGTATCAAGTGGGCCGAATGTCTCTACGAATTTCTGTTCTGTTTTTCAATCAAGTATTTGAAGAAAAATTATCTCTTGAATTAATTGGCACTCTTCTAGTTCTGTAAGTATTTCATTCACTGTTACTAAGATGAAGTCCTCTGAGAACACGTTTGGAAAATTATTTTTAAAAGCAGGGTAGTTTACGTTCAAAATACAATAATTCGTATCAGCGTATCCTGTAAAAATTATTTTATATTTATTATGTCCTGCTAATGAGCTTTCGCTAGGTGGCAGGGTTTATACAGATCATATGAAGATACAAATATAACTTAAAAATACGTATTCAAGGAAAACTACAATTAAGTGAGAAATAAAACACACACAAATATTTTGCATCACACACAGTTCCCTAGACGATTCCGGAAGGAACGCACACTAGGGGGAAAAGTCGCTAGTGCTGCAGCAGGTAGACTGTTCCAGTCAGATATTGTCCTGTTTGCAAAAGAGTATTTACCTACATCGGTTTTTTGATTCCTATATTTAATTTTGTATGGATGGGCTTCCCTTCCGAAATATAGACTAATCGTCACATTACCTAATCAATTTTTGCACAATTTAAAGATGAGTGTTTGATAAAGAACAATGTAAGAAAGGCCTTAAACAGAAATTGTTCTGAAATAAATGCTATTGACCATAACTGAAATATATTTGCCTTCAATTGTTGACAAAGGGAACAGCTGAGAAATTTCAGAAACCACTAGCGCGTGTTTTATAATACTAGCAATAATAATTCGTTTATCGCTTTGTCCACAGAAGCATAATTTCGCGTAGAAGTGGTTCTTGTAATTTTCCAATTTTGTCTCAGCCTGTATGTTACTAATGTATATATACAAAATATCCAGGCATATCTCCCACTCTCTGGTGGGGTAGCTCACTACAAACTATAGTCATTTGCAAACCGCGTGCTGACAGTCGGTTCCGCGGTTGATATAAAGTTCTTAGCGAAAGGTGGTCCCTCAAGATATATGTGTATAGGTGACTCCATACGCTTGTAAAAGCTTGAAATTTGTTGATATCTGTTTAAAGCAAATAAAAGTTTATGACAAACTCAATAGCTTTCATAGAATAAAGCTTGACTGTTGAAACTTCAAATCAATCTGAAATTAAAAAGATACTGGCATTTAACTTTCACACAATACTATTTTATCCATTTTAGATTAGTAGTCGCAGCTTGGTTGAAATGAAGAATTGGTAAATGTATTTTTATTATAAAAAATACGTAAATGTGCGTGAAAATCTGAGGAATAAAGTGTACTGAAATCTACTGTTTGACGTGAGTTTCATCTTCCCTTTTGTTTTATAGTGACTTTAACCAACGCTCACTCTGCAAATTGAAAATGTAAGAAGATTGTGTTGACTGAGAGGTAAGTATTGTGTACTGAAAGGCATTTTACTGTTATTCTTGGAGGGCGATGCTTTCGGTCGCCGTGAAAATGGGCCAATAAAGTTTCTTTTCCTCATTTCCGTAGGGCAATTGCTATTATAATGAATTCATTTGTTACTTTCAGTAATTGTTCTTATTTTAATTGTATAGTATTATAATTAGTTAATTCAATGTTAAACAAATCTTATTAAAATATTCAATTATTTCGGTACTGATGCATTGTGAAATTACGCAATTTAAAATGAATTGCAAGCGAATGAGCTTGTAAAAGAGCTTACTTCGTTTTTATAAAATTTCTTGAAACATTTTTAGTACACTTACAATGTTTCTAACGGTGATCAACTGTGTTCCTAAACGATATACAAGTAAATTATAAGGCAATGTTAAAATAATTCGAGTGCATTTTCTTCAATGAGTCATTTTCTAATGCCATAACTGAATTATACGAATTTAGAACTCTCCGTAGTCTTACTCGCGGATTATTCCTTGAACAATGTTTATTAGAAACCCAGTATTTATGGCAATGTCTTCCATTAATCTCAGGGCACCGGGGAAATATTTATTTTATAGCTTCTTTCTAGCTCACAGTTAGAAAGTGCCTCAACCGAACACCAAACACGTGAATAGGTATAATATTGCCAGTCGTCCTTATTTTGTCATAAAGTCTTAAAATGGTTCCATAACCCATTGCAGAACGTGTGAATTAGCGCAGAGCGTTTTCCCGACCGCGACATCATTACAATTACATACGCCGAAAATAAGGTCAATATCAAAATATTTATTTGTGGTGTAATCGACAAATGTGGTGTAATGCGACATCGCTACATTATATCCCTTAACACACTCCGAAAATAATTTTTAAGCAACACCTTGAACAAATGCGTTTTTCGAAGGTTTTCCGTAGGACTACTATTCGGCTACGAAGTGTCGTAGTGGAAGTGTGGTATTGGTCATCTCGTGGCTCAGAACGAAGTCGATCGCCGTTCACTAAGGGGGTCCGGGCTCGATTCCCGTCGATTCCCGGACAATGTAATGTGAAATTTGTTCCAACAAAAGGAGTTTGTCTGCTTCACAAGGGCTACTGTAACCCCTGTGAAGTGTCCTAAACCCTACCCACATCTTTATTCCTTCCATGTTCTGGCCACTGGGTAGTGACGCAGGAGCGCGTAGTAGGAGGCGCGTACGCGGAGATGCTACCTGGCGGTCCTCTTGACAACTGACTGCGACGAGACGTGACATGACAGATACTATTAATGGAAGATTATTCCCTTGCGCACTAATTAACGGAGGATTACTCCCCAGCGCGAAGCGCTCAACCGCCCGCCAGGGGGCTTGGAGACGCGTTGCGTCCACTTACTCCCAACGAATAAAAAAAAAGTGTTGCAAATAACCTGACGGAAATCATAAACGATGTTCGGTCCAATACGGTTACTGGAAAGTTAACACATTTTTTTCAAGATGCGATTCCGTGGAAACTTTGGGGAATATACACAAAATGGAACTAATGTTTTCGACATTGATAGGTGTGTTATTTCACGTACTACGAGCTTTTACTAACGTTTAGTGGCATCTGTATATAGTGTAGAGTAGCATATACTAGCATACATATATAGAATAAGCATATCAATGAACGTTCGTTATTGTGGGCCAAAAAATCTAGTTAAAAGGTTCCGTTTAAAAAAATCGAATTTACTTCGATATCTTTTAAAAATGTAATTTTCACGATGTAATAATAAGTATAAGGAAATAGTTGGACGTATAGCAATTTTCTCCATACGTATCTAACCGAGATTTTGAACTATTTTTACTTTCGCGTATACGTTAGCAAAGAGAAGACATTATAATACTACATACTATGAATTTTCGGCCGTAGAATGAGTTTTTAATGTTCTTTTGAAGTGTAACTCCGTGCACATGACAGGACCAAGTTCTATTATTAGTGCTGTTCCAAAGATTGGTTCTGTTTTTTAGAAGTTTCAGGTATTTTTGTGCCTCAAAAGCGTCTTGTCTGTCCATGTGTCCGTCCGTCCGTGAGTAAACAACCCTGATGTCTAAAACGCACGGAGAAACTTTTACCAAAATAGATATTTCCCGATCGATGTGACCGATAATGTTGCTCGTAGAATATATAGAAGGTATGATAATTTGGGGGATACCTTACAAAAAGTCCTTACGATACCGAAAATTTTCTTCAAAATGGCTTTAATTTTTTCTCTTTTCTTTTGGCTCGTATAGAGTAAGGTTTTCTTAGAAAAATGACTTAAATTCGATTTTCATTAAAACCCCTGAAATTCCGAAAATCGCAGAAGTTCAACATTTTTTCGCCGCCAATCAAATAAGGTAACGGGGGGTAACATTACCACATCTTTGTTTCTTTTAAAGTTCTACGTTGTTTCATCAATCTTCAAAAATTATTTCGACAACTTAATCCTTCACAGAAGTACAATGTTTCTTCAAAATATTGAAGTTACAGCATTTATAATTTGAAAGATTTTATTACTTTTTTAAAAGCTAGCAATGTTACCCCGCAGTGGTCAAACATTGCCACATCTGATTATTTCCAAGTCTCTGGTAATGTTTAAATATGTGAGAGTTGGATAGGAAACAGAAACACATGAATATGCATCAGAACATTATTAGTCTTTGGTTTTTGACAGTTTAAATACTCCAAACAGATAGATATTGCTTTGAGAACTTAGTCTAAAATAAGTTTAGTAACTGTTTTAGATTGTGATAAAATGCGATAGGGGAAACTGCTTTCTCGTTTTTATATTTAGTCTGGGAAGCTCAGCAACAATATCGTATTTTGGCATATCACACTCATCCACGTCATTTAAAGTGGACCTGCTAATTCCATACAGTTTCAGTAGCCTTTCCCTACTTAATTTTCCACTATTTACTTTTTCCAATAATTAGTGCATTTTAACTTCATCATGGGTTTGTAAATCTTAGATATTGGATTTTTTATGTGTCTACGTGGCGAAGTTACAGTGCAAGTATGGTGACAACAAAAAAGTAATTTTGTATCAAATGTAATTAATCAGTGTTTACAATTAATAAGTCATATCTTTTAGATATGATATATAAACTTACAATGGTCAATAGTTTCAATGTAAGAATTTCTTCTCAAAAGATATAAATGTAGGGGCCAGATGGCCTGTTTGGCAATGTTACCCTAAAAAGTAGTGTAAGCTATTAATACATTTTGTCTTGTTTATAATTAATAATTATTATGTCACGACATAGCATGCCTGGGACATGACATATTTATTTATCTATGTTATTTATCTCAACTCAATTAATCCAAAATCTACGAAGTTTCGATTACGAGATTTGGCTGCATCACAATACACCATACCGGACATTTCCGGACATTTTTAGGTTACAACTGTAAACCCGACACAACAATCTATAGTATATAATGTTTCTAAGACAGCTAGATAACTATGGGAATTACAACCAGCAACTAAATTTACGATACAGACTGCGCTACATAAATTTTTTGAAGTTGTGGCAATGTTACCCATGGCAATGTTATCCATCGTTACCTTATATAATTGAAGATAAAGATGTTTACTTTCTTGCATATTTCTACGTAATAGGAAGGAAAACTATATTTTTCTGATGAAATCTATTTTTCAAAAATAGTATATCTTTAAAATATAAGCCATTACAGATGCGCCTTGCTGTCGATGGTGGACACATAGAGCATACGATGTAAAAATGCGATTTAATGTAAGTGATAGCCTACTGATATTGCACTTAAGAAGTTAACATTTATTTTCTGTAATGTTTATTTTCACGTAATTATTCTTTTTTGTTTACAAAGCCGCAAAGTAACACAACACCATTTGAATTAAAATGTTTCACGATTCAATGTTGGTCCATCAGAATAAAATAAACAAATTGTTATTGCTTACTTATTGTACAGCTAATTTCCTTGTATTTTTATTGCCCTTTCCTGTTTCATTGTTTCTCAAACTTAGACTGTACACAACCATTGCAAGACATGGCAACAATTTTGCCCGAATTCAAGAAACGCAACTATTCGGTCACAGCAAAGCCCTCGTCGTCATCTACTCTATAAGCGTAGTGCCGTGATGAGTACACAGCGTTCAGATTAATTGTTGAGGTTCTTTTTCACAGAATTACTTTTCAAATATGACGAAGGATTTCAAATATGACGAACATTCCAATACGTGTAAAAAACGTATAGTTTCTCCTAAAAAGAAATGGCTCAATATTTTGTTGAGTAAGAGTATAACGAAAAATTGCGGCATGTCCAACTACTTGCTTGTACTACCACTTTCTATTACTTCCTGAAAACTTCATTTCAATTTCTGAGACCGTTTAGGAAATGGCTCATTGGAGGTAGCCACTTAAGCTGGGTCGCCAATACGGTTCAGCTACACATCAAGAAACTTAACCTCCGCGATTTCAAACTGCTCCTTTTATTCTTATGTGCATTGATGTACGAGTAGATTGTGGTGTAAAGCTCACAACGCGCATTGGACACGCCATTCCGTCGCGCTCTCCCAAGCCACGAATTTCCAATCTGCAATTACCCCGGATTTAAAACCATTAATTTGCTGTGAATTAACGAACAAACACAGACAACTGCATTATTAATGAATTTGTATTTTCAAGATCTATCCATTGGTGTAAAAAGTATTGTGTTCCATTAAAAAACGAAGTTCATCCAAAATCTTTAAAATAAAAAATACAGCCATAAAGCTAATAACGACACCTGGTGAGCCTCTACATCGTGTGTCGTGTGGTGAAAATGCTATCTCAATACATCGCACGGTTTAGAAAATTCGGGGTGGGCGCTTTAGCTGGGATATCCCATGTGTGTATACATTATTTATATATATTCGAACGCTACCTCCGCCTAACACAGGGCTGCTCAAGCAGAGCAAATCGGCAGCGCGGAGCCGAATTTTCTGCCGAGAGCGGACACCGGAGCCCGAGCGTTGCGCGCCTTGCGATAACCTCTGTCACAGTGTCCGGTATCTCCCGACGCGGAAAAGTGGAAGTCGACGCGAGCACTTCGCAGACCAGAGGATCTTTCGCGGACCAGAGCACACGACATTATACAGTTAATCACGCTGATGAAAATGAAAAGTACGCTGAAGAACGAATGGAAGTTTTTAGTGCTCTGAAAAACAATACCTCACTAGGAGTACGTTTTGGATGTATTTTGATGTTTTTGTAGTTTTGACAGTAAAATAACACAATACACAAGAGTTCAATTTTATTGCATACCGATACTACAACGTGAGCATTTAGGTAAAGAACTTCCCACAATACCGTTTTCCAAAACTGCATCGGCATGCTGCTCGATTGTTAAGTATGTTTGGATCAACACATAACTGTGAGCAATTTTTTGCTTCTTTGAAAATTTGTAAATCTCGTATGAGAAGTACTATTACAGATCACAATCTGAAATGCATGCTACGGCTCAACAGCACCGTGTCATCTGTTCCAATCATAGAAAGAATATTGCGAGAAAAATCATTTAAAAGGAGCAAGAAAAATACTTGATTTTGCAATTAGCTTCAATTTTTTAATTTTAATTTCCTTTACTTTAGAATTTGTATTACTAGTTTATTTAATAACATTTTTGGGTAACTACAATACTTTACACAGTTTATCATGCTGCTAAATATGAAATGTCGCCGAAATTAAATTTCTTTATGTTATTGACTACTTTTTTGCAACTTAACATTTGGCATTGCCGGCGTAATCTGAAAATATATTTTCTTTCCATGCTACTTTGCAAATTGTCGTTTTTTTTAATTTTTCAAATCACACTTATATGTTTATGTCTAGTACATGTTCCAATAAATGGTACAAAACTATTTCACTGCTTTTTCTGTCGTAATATACTTTCTCAGAGCAGTGAGACGTTTTCAGTCCGAGCAATGGAAAATACCCCGTAGAAATACGACGCGACCCACTGTGCCGCATGCCGCCGATCGATATTTGATGACGTCATTTGCTCTTTCTGCGGCGACAGAGGAGAGAGCAACCGGCAGCTCCTCCTCGGAGCAAATGGTTGAGCGGCCCTGGCCTATTTAGGCACTTCGGGAATCCCGCCTAACACATATTAGGGAGTCGTAGAAGGATGCTCAATGTGAGCTTTGTATTACCCCAGGCCAGTGGGATATTTGTGATGAAAAAGAGTATCCAAATGCACACACAGAAATCAACAAAACTTTTCATGTATTCAAAACCCAATTGCGATTACACATTTACAATATAAGAAAAGCAAAGAAATATTCACACTCTTTTGTTCGATTCTCGAACACACTCCTGAGCTCTTTTAAAATTCTCTTTGAAACAATATTTCCTATAAAGCAATACTCTCTTTAGATTTGAACCGTACACGGTCATTACCTCATGAATTCTTGCCACTAGTTAATTTAAAAAAACTCAAATTAAAGTTAAAACAAAGGAGTAGAATTATACTTGTTAGCACTCGCATTTTTAAAAACAGAATTCAAATAACAGAATTTACCATAGTAGCGTGAACATTACTCTCACTCAAGTTATGAACCACACGTAAAACTGCTAATTAATTATTTACACAATTGTTCAATAATGTATTCAGTTCCTAAGGCATTCAATCCTTACTTTGAGAATCTAGTTCAATTTTCGACTTCGTGTAATTTCCTACTAATCAACATAAATATTCCCTTTTCTCTCTCAACCTACGTCGCCCTTAATGAGTTCGGTTGCATGGGACGGCGTCTTGAAAGCCGAGTGCAAACGATCGTTGACATTACGCCAGCAATGCACTCCGCTGGCCCGCTGCTAAATGGCACCCGTTTCCTCGTCCAGCGGTGCAGCTCACGGCCAGAGGGCGGCGATGCGACCTTGCACAGCACGCGGCGGCGCCCTCGTTCATGGCCTATGCAGATCGTGGTGACATCCACCTCAGTTGTTTCCACTGTCCACCGAAGTTTCGCCGTCTTCTGTCTCCCGTCCTGTTTCTCAGCGTCCGTCTTTCTTCTGCTTCTTTCTTGAAAGCGCCCGTCCCGATCGCGTCTGCTTCTCTCTTCTTTCCTGTTCACGTCGTACATGCCCCCGTGCGAAAAGACTCTTATACTCCGTCATTGATTTTTTGCGTTTTGAAATAGTTACAATCTACGTATTCATATCTGTTTTCCCCTTCTCAGAGCAGACCATGACCAAAAAAAAAAATGTAGTGCCCATAACTGTAAATAATTCTGACGTGCAGGACAATGATGGGCATGGAGTGCCCATCACTGTAATTTGAGGGACTTATTTTTTGTGCATTGCTGTAATGTTAAAATTGAATTTTCGAACCTTGTTTGCCTTGTTAAGCGAAAATATAGATTTAGGACGATTTTAAACAGTGATGGGCACTGTGCCCATCACTGAAATTTGAACATGCCCATCACTGTCTTAATAAACGTTCTGGTGTTAAATGTTATCACAAGGGGACGAATTTAGATGACCTACTACCTAAAAGTGATCAATAAAATGCTCTTAACATTTTTTTAAAATGCCATGAAAGCAAAGGAAAACGACATAAAAATGATTAAAATCATTTCAGATTATTAAATTACGCTGATTTTGAGGTATGAAGACGCTCTAAGAAAAAGTTCTCTCAGTGAACAATTAAATTTGTTGTATATGTTACTGATGTAACTGAGGCTTCTTCTCTTCGTTCAAGTGAACACAGTTTGCAAACTTTTGGTTTGAACTGTTCTTTACTAGGAAATATCTCTCTTATTTTCTTGAATGGTCACAAAATTCTCTTTGTTTTTCAGACGAGTGAGCTCTGTTCTGAATTACAAATAATTTTAATAGCACTGTTTCAGAACGCAACAAGAATTCTCCAAACAGCAGATGTCGCTGTATTTTTACCAGTCGAGAGTGCGTGGAAAAAAGGAGTGCTAATATGGCGTCGAGAACATCCTTCTGAAACTATCACTAGAAAAGGTGCCTAGTGGCTCAAGAGCGGAGTCGCTCGTCTTTCACCAAGGAGGTCTGGGTTCGATTCCCGTCGATCTCATGTGAAATTTGTTCAACAAAACGAGTCTACCTGCTTCACAAGGGTTAGTCCAACCCCTGTGTAGTGCCCTAAAACCTATCCACATTCACATTTCTTCCCAATTCTAGCCGCTGGGTAGTGACGCAGGGGCGCGCGGTGTGAGGCGCGTACGCGGAGATGCTACATGGTGGTCCTCTAGACAACTAACGAGTGACTGACATGTAATGGAGGATTAGTCCCAGCAGTGCGCAGTAATTAATGGAGAATTACTCCGAAAAAGCGCAAAGAGCTCAACGCCCCGAAAGGGGCTTAGGGACGCGTTGCGTCAAATGACGCAACAAATGTAAAAAAAAAAGACTTCGCTCCGGTGTTGTGCGCACAATAAAGCTAGAAACTTTCCAAAATGGTTTTAGAGCTTGTGGCCTTGTTTCCTGGAGCCCTGAGGGTATTCATTTCATTAAATGTCTAGGGCGGATGTACAATGATATCAAATGTGGATAATGAAAATATTGTAACCACAACACACCAAAAATCATTGACAATGAAAAATTCTGCAATATTGTTGGAGAAGAAAGAGTATCAAACTTAGTATCAAACAGTAACATTAAGAAAGTAATGGAAGAAGAAGAAGAACACAGCGTGGAATTCTTCGTTTCGTTTCGTTTAAGTTGTATGAAGAACTTTCAGAGGAAGCAAAAACGGATTCAGGGAGGGGTGGTCTGGATATGCATCCCAATACGGAAACACATTCTGAACAGCCGGATCAAATGCCAACAGAAGTTGGTGCAACAGTCATCGGCACCTCTTAATACAGCGCCAAACTGTGAATCGCTACAGCCGAGAACACAATCTCCAACTGACGATCTCAGAAATAGTGTTCTGAGACGTTCCAATGTTCCAACATCAATAGATTGTCTGATATGACCAGAAACATAAAAAGGAAAATAAACGTAATGTTCAACGAATACCATATGTGATAACGTTCAAACAATAGACAATCACCCACACAAAAAGGCAGAAACAAAAGATAATGAAGAAAGAGCGAAGGAAGAGAGAAAGAGAAAAGTCCCTGACAACACAGAAGAAGGAAGAAGAAAAAATGTAAGGTAGTTTTGTCTGTAGAACATGAGAGCAGCAACTACAATATCACTACAACTAAATCTGTAAGAAAAGTGTTATTTGAAAATAGCACTGAAGGAATAGACCAGCAGAATGATTAGTAGAAAACACCCCATTTAGAGGAAAATAGTAATTGAGGTAAACTCATGGAAACAAATGTCAATTCTGCACAAAGAATGACATATTCATCCATTCAAAGTTTAAACCCACTTATAGGAGGTGAAATAAATAAAGGCATTTGTCAGCCGAGCACTTTTATAGGCATTTATTACTCGTTCACTTTACATTTGCAGACGGAGCGCAGCGATCTGTTTACGTGAGGTCAACGCTGAATGAGAAACGCGCGTCTGCACTAGATCCTGACCGTTTAATATGATATAGATGGCGGTGAGCAGCACACAGAACCCCGGCGGGGCAAGAATACAACCATTAAGCAGTAGATAAGTGCAAAGAAGAAATAAAAATATTGTACGTGAATGTTGTGAATAGCGTGTGGTGTGATCTATTTTATTGTATATTATCTTAATCATTTAAGAGCGCGACTCCAGCTCACTGTCAGAAAGGCATAATTCGTCAGCTGTGTCCGTAGCGCTTGTGCTACCTTCGGAGACAGCTGATTGGTCAGATGCTGATTGACATCGGGGCCATTCGTGTATTCTCGGTTGTGCGTTCGGGCCTTAACTTTCAAAACAACATTAGTTCTTAGTTTTGCCGTCTGCAAATGTAAAATAAACGAGTAATACAAGTTGGAAAAAAGCAGCAGCAAGTCTCTTTGTTCCAGCAGTCCACGGAAGTATTTTCTTCAGAACTGCTTTCAGTGTGGAAACACATTGAATTTCAAGAACTACGGTGTGTTCTTCCAATTGTGTCAAAAGGTATTTTGCAAATCATGTATTTCCTCCGAAGATTCTGTAGAGGAAAGTGATTCAGACGACGAAAATATTTTGTGGAGGAGGGGGAGGTAACATAAATTAATAAACTTAAGAAGCTTATTAAACCCCGTGACAAGCAGCAGTAACAAGCCAATTGCGTTCAACAATGCTGTTTGACTTCGCTGGGTCTTTTACAATCCATTTTTCTGAGTGCCCATCATTATATTACAAAGTGCTCACGATAGTCTTGAAAGTGCCCATCATTATATTTTCTGCCTTATTTTAGTTTCATATTTTATAAAATATGAAATGCATTGTTCAAGTGTTTATCTTACTAGTCTCATAAATGTACACATATTTGGTAATTCGTTTGCCACTTATGAATTTTCTATTGTTAAAATAAACAATTATACATTGAATAAAACATATTGGTTGCTCTTAAAGTGCCCATCACTGTATGCTCTACCCTAATGTGAGTGTGAGTGTTTGTGTGTGTGTGTGTGTGTATATATATATATATATATACCTATATATATACATATATATATACATGTATATATATATATATACATATATATATATACGGTTAGAAGTTTGTATAAAGAAAATAGAATTCAATGGCTTAATGAAAAATAGTTTTCGATGCAAGAACAACATCGGCGCCAATAAAACCGTTTTCAGAATGAGTTCAAGGGTACCACAAACCCCAAAAAACACCCCACTTTTCCGCCTTTTTTTCGTTACTTTTTAGAAAATAACGAATACATATTTTTAATATGATTTTTATCAACTGATTTGGGGCTGAGGTGGTGCCCAAATTCCCAAATTTCCAGCGTAACAATTTTATGATCATCAAACAATGCTTTTACTCATAGCTCGAATATGGCCAATTTTACGTTAAAACCATAAAAATAGATAATTTTCAATTGATCCTGGCTCCGTAAATTTTAATCCAAAATACTTTTAATTAGATAAGATTAGAGTCCAAAATTTCTTCTTTAAGAACTTTTCTTCGCACAATTTAACTATTTCACTGCAATCGGCTAAAATTGCGCCGTTCGCCATCACTATTTACTTCCCACATTGGTGCCGTACTGCTGTATATTATTTCTTCATTCACTATTAGGCTGAATTGAAGATATTTCTAGAAGCTTAGCAAACAAAGTTAGTTTTCAATGCAAGAATAACATCGGCACCAATAAAATAGTTTTTAAAATGGGCTCAGGGGTGCCACAAACCCCATAAACACCAGATTGTCGGACTTTTCGCTACTTTCTAGAAAATAACGAATAAATAAAATATATGATATTTTTATCAACGTATTTTTGGTTGAGGTGCTCATATGTATGTTGTTGTGCAAGTTGAAAACTCTAATTACTCAACTAATAGAATTTCTGTTTCAGTTTTCAGAAAACCGAAGGAACAGAAGGAAGGTCCTGGATACAAAACTTACATGATGTCTGTGGACACAATGCTAAGTGAAGAGCATGAAGGTAGCTATTCAGTTGTATAAATTTTAATACATTAAATGAATTTTAGTTATTTTCTTAGTTGATGATTACATTACACGCATTTCTAATATTAGCTACATTGATTGAATATGAATGTATTATTAATTTCTGTACTTAATGGGTAATGTAGATGTTGAAGCCGAGAAAAGAAAAAAAATAGTATTTCAATTTCAAGTTGAGTGAATGTACCAAGACTAAGTGATGTAAAATGTGTTATTTATGCGATTATTTACTGAAATCTTAGTGCGTGTAATACACGAGACGTTTTTCAAGAATGCAAAATCACATTTTGTGAATGTACAGCAATAATCTACTCGCATAAATTGTGTGCAGTGTTAATGGATTTCCTAGAATTGTCTTTTTCTGCATCTACTTATTGTGACATTTTTATGTATATAAGTATTTCTCCTCTATATCCTCTATCCTCTATATCTATCTCCTATATATCCTCTATCATAATATAAACATTAAATAATTAAATATATCAAAGGCCTCCACCAGCATTTCCTAAAATATAATAAAAGCGAAATTTATTATTAAATGAACTTATTTTAGGGCATCACCCGGCTCTTTTTAGTATCTAAAGGCACTACGTCTAATTGTGATTTCTTTCAAGAGATCAGTGAAATCACTTTTCAGTGCCACGCGAAATTTAACGAAACAAACCAGCAAAAATCACCCACTTACGTGAAAACTTAAATTGTTTGTATACAATTAGTGAATCCATATTTTCATATTACTTGTCCGCGTACCTGTCTACATTATTCCAGTAATAGCATAAAATTGAGAAAACAATGGCACATTCGAGGATGAAAAATGTCTCCTTCATTCTTTATTAACTCAAGATTTCAGCAAAAATAATTACTTTTATGAAAGTTTTACTTTCATGGTTAATGAAGACGGTGATATGCAAGTAATTTCATCGACTTTTTCAGCGCTTAGGTCGCTCAGCTGTCGATTTATCGCTGTGCTTCTTTACTTCTCTATTCAGTGCTTATTTGTTCCGTAATCCATCCAAAAAAATATCATTGCAAAAGTATAACATTAAATAAATAGAATTTTGCCTTGAGTGAAATCCGTTCTAAATAAACTAGATCTTTCAAAAAGATCATGTCCAAATTTTTTAAAAAAACGATTAGTTTTGAGGATATTTGTGCTTGACATTAATGTAATTTATAAAAAAGCATTTTCTCAAACACTGTACCAATTTTTTTAAAAAAGCCATGTATAGAGTAAAGGACGCATAAAAATGACACGGGACTCATTTTCTTTGAACTCGGAATTTTCGAAATTTTCATACATCAGAAATAGTGACGGAGACCATTAGTGTTTAAGCGTCAATTAAAGGAAGTACGGCCGAGAAACTGCTTGGTGTATCATTAAAGTGCGTGTCGAATTAACTCCATGGCCCTGAGTTCGATTCCCGGCGTGGATAAAAATTTTGCTGCTGGAAGGAATTTTGCAGGTTCTAGAAATAGCATAATTTTGCGAAACCGTTACAAATGATGCGAGAAAGTATGTGCTGCAGTGGTCCCACTAGTTTGGCGCATTATGTATATTCAATACCCAAAGGAACAATGGAAATCTTATATCATCACTGTGCAGGACAGTTCCCACATTTTGATTGATGATCGTGAATGGCTTCAGATTTTCATGAGCGTTGATGTTAGGGGATCCCATTTGGTGGATACCCTTAAGCCGTCGAACAGCACCGTTATAAGGTTTTAGCACCCATCTATTCCTTTATCGGAAAAACGTTTCGCCAATGTAAACGATGCCGTTTGCTTTCACGGAAGTGTATAGTCGAGAACGCATCCAAAACGCGAACCACCAATCAATTTTTTGATTGTTCCTAAATTTTAATTAT
Source organism: Acheta domesticus (assembly GCA_031308135.1). Lineage (NCBI taxonomy): Eukaryota > Metazoa > Arthropoda > Insecta > Orthoptera > Gryllidae > Acheta > Acheta domesticus. The sequence goes on along the minus strand of JAHLJT010008446.1, from coordinate 115,127,338 downwards.
GTTTAGTAAGGTATGTGAAAGTAATATGGGCACGTTAGGCCCCTCAAATTTTGCTGTTTATATATTTCAACATTTGGCTAAATTAACAGCATCATTATGAAATTTAACACATTTACTTCAACGTGAAATGGCTATATCACAAAAAAGGTGATTCGGAAATATTTTATTATTTTACAAAAACATTGTAATTTGAAGGCTATATGCCCACATGCACGTTTTATGGCCATTGCCAGAGTAATTGGTTTATTGTAGCCAGGGACCGAAAAGGTATTGAATACCAATAAATATACCGGTAAAATACCGGTATTTTTCATACCTCTATCAAATACATTTATTCTTTTATATCGAGACAATAGGTATGATACGACGTCTATAGGGGTCGACAGTGTTTGTGGAGTCGATAGTGTAACGGTTAGCGTAACGGATTGTTATATCCAAGTTCGCGGGTTCACCCGATTGAAGCCGTGGATTTTTAAGGGCGAAAAAAATTCTGTGTACGCCTTCTTTCGGAGGGGATGTAAAGCCAGTTGTCCTATGTCAGTATCTTTACTGCATATAAAAGATTTTCAGGCCTAAATGAAGCCTCTGAGCTAAATTCAAATTGCCTGTTTCGTCACCCAAGTAATACCTTCTTTCTCCCCTATACTGGTTTTCACGTTGTGAAGACACAATGGGTCTTTTGAAGAATCCGCGCGTTGTTGCCGACGCGACACGTTTGTTTGTCCGCTCGCTCCAGAATCGTCAAAATCACAACTACCTTTCTCAATATATGAATGTATTGAAAACATTGTTTATTCGCAGACTTCTTCTTCTTTTTCTTCTTCTTCTTCTTCTTCTTCTTCTTCTTATTATTATTATTATTATTATTATTATAGTCGTATTATTTTTATTAACGAAAATATCTAATACAAAGAAATCGTTTATATGTATTGTTATAAAATAAAAAAAGATGGTAAATTGTTCATTCTGCCGTCAAATATTGATTAATTAATTTACGCAATAAAGGAAACACTATGACCAACATTTATCCAACTATCATCGTAGTACATTATGTTCCTTTTCCCATTTCTAAACTGTCGCATTTCTCGTAATTATGAATATCGGCACATTATTGTATAATTTTTTCTATCGTTTCTGTCTTTTTTTCGCTTTTAACTTGAAATCCAATTTGTATCAATGAACGGTAAAATGTAGAATATTTGAAATTTAGTAAATGTTTATCATTAACATCTTTCATTCAATACGCGATTATTGCAGAAACATTTTAAAATTGATACGCATGGAAATAGAGACGTACGATATGTACAGAATCGTCGAACTTCATTTTCCTACTGATTTTATACTTCAGTCCAGTGAACTTTATTATTTTCCTATATTATACGTACGTATAGTATAGGGAGAGTTAAGTAATGCTGCACGAAAAAACCTTATTACAGGGCCCTGGTAATGGAAAAGTGGATAAATCCAGTTGCTACATTAAGAAATAAAAATCTCATAACACGTAGTGCAGCCAGAATCCCTATTTTGTGGGTCCTTGATACCGAAAAACCAAAACGTCTGTCCGTCTGTGAACAACGCTAGCGAATAAACCGTTCAGCCGTTTTTCTCCAAAATTGATACTCCCCTGTCGATCTGGCTGATCTCGTGGCCCCTTGAATTTGAAACCGATATTTGGGGGATACTTCACATGAAGCCTCTGAGAAATGTTCAAAATTAAAACTAGTGGTGCTACAACAGCACATAATTTCCCGCGTTATTGGAAACAGCTATGCAGTACTGAAATATTGCACTTTATGCTCTACTAACATCTTAGCTAATATTGGAAACGTCCAATTCAACCAAGAAGCGAACAACTCACTGTTTCCACCGCAGTGTTGTCAGCACAAACTGAATTCCAATGTTGCAAACCCTGAATTGTTGCTATTCTGAGAGCTATTAATTTTCTTTACTTTTTATTTCAAATATTTCAAAATAAACAATTTCTAAAATATTAATGTGTAAATGTATAACAAAAGGTCGAATGTAAGAAACGAACAAAGAAATAATATACAAAATTGCAAATTCTAATTTACGACGCATCCAGCTGTCCGAAGCGCAGTAAATTTACATTTATTACGGGGGCTATTATGTTTGACACAAAATTATTGAAAAACTACTCGTATTTCGAAAAAACTCAATATGAGCATATTTGAAGATCTGTTTTTGACGAGCTTATTTCATTAAAAAAAAACAATCGTGTCTTCACAGTTGTAGTTGTAGAAAGACGCCAATTTTTTTTAATTTTTAAAATGTTTTGCAAAATCAGGCATTTCAACGAACATGAAACCTGCACCATTCTCTTAAGCTTCCTTTATGCTATCTTAGGTCCTAATTTAATAAACAAAGTGCGGTTTTTAAGAAAAATGGTTTAAAGAAATTGATTGGCACAATTTTTCGAAAAAATACTTATGTTTTGAAAAATTGAACATGACCTTATTTGAAGACGTATTTTTTATGAACTCATTTAATTAAGGAAAAAATGTATCTTCATAATTGTAGTTGTAGGAAGATGCCGAAACAATTTTGAATTTTTTCAATTTTCAAAAATGAAAGTTTTTAACCAACATGAGACCTACGCCATTCTCTTAAATGACCTTCAAACTATCCAACAACAAAATTTAGTCAAAATTGTTGGTGCCATTTTTTTGTAAATTTTGAAAATGTCCCAGGGGTTTCATGTAAAGTACCCTCCAAAATTAAAATATCGGTTTCAAATTGCGAGATCTTTCAGATCGATCGGGGAGTATCAATTTTGGAGAAAATCGGCTGAACGGTTTAGTCGCTAACGTTGTTCACATACGGACGGACAGGCAGACAGACAGACAGACAGACAGACAGACGTTTCCTTTCAATTGTTTCTTCTGTATCAAGGACCCGCAAAATAGGTATTCTGGCTTCACCACGTGTTAGGAGATTTTTTCTTAATTTAGCAACTAGATTTATCCATTTTTTCGTTACCAGAGCCCTGTAATAAGCGTTTTTCTTCCGAAAATCCACCTTTTTTTCGCGCAGCATTACATAACATTCCCTATACTATACGTACGTACGTACGGTTATTATACGGGAAAGTAAAAAACTAGTGGTGCTTCCAAAGCACATACTTTCTCACATTGTTCCTAAGTGCTCCGCAATATTGTACTACTACATAGGCCAGCAATTTTTTTCCGCTCCGAGACACGATCCCAAAACCACACAATTAACTTGCTGGCATTCATGCCACTACGCCACATAAGCGCGCATGGTTCAAACTCGGGCAAAGGCATAAACAGGTAAATGTCCAATTGTCCATGTAAAAACAACAAATAATTCTGGACAAAGTATAAAATATTCCACTGTAGATACATTGTTTCCTTTCTCATTCATATTTAAAACGTCAAATTCAACACGGAGTGCTAACAAAGCACATACATTTTAGAATCATTTAAAACTGTGATACCACTACGCCACACAAGCGCAGTGCGCTGGAAACATCTTTTTCCGGTGCGTGATTAAAATACTTTCTCTTCTTACAAAGTACTCGTAAGACGAGAAAGTAATAATAATTTCGGAACCGTTAGAGATATGTAGGTTAATCGCATGGGTTTTGATTAAATTGTATTTCAATTTAATGTTGAAATACTCATAATTTTACTTAAATCGGATCATACAGATGCACACGAGACAACGATTGCTTTGACACGACATACCTTTCAGAAATCGAATAACAGATATGAAAAAATATTTAAAAGATGCATTTTGAGAAAACACAGACAAGTCCTGTATATTTATCTGCATTGATTGTATTAGTGAGTAGAAGTACTTGTAATTATTTTTAATAAAGTTTCTACACTCTTCAATAGCTTTTTTCTGCAACAACACACTCATCAAATTAAAATCCCTGTCTGGGATTCGAACACGGCATCTTGCAAAGTGAAGCGCTCAGTCCCAGCACGCCCGAACCACCCTGGCCATAGGAGTGAGTTGTAGACTGAAGACTTATAAATCAGTCAAAACATAATTGTATCAGCTCTTTCATTGGGAAGCCGGTAATTGTCAACATGCCAAAAACAAGTCTTTTGGGCGACAAAGAAAGGCAGTGGTAAAGGGCTTACTCCATATCTTGTATCCGAATGACGTGGTTAGCAAAATAACTGCTGCGAGAAAGTCTGTGCCATTCTATAGCACCACTAGATTATTATATTTATTTACCATCCCTTATTACACATGTGGAGAAATTTAAAGAAAAAAATTTTTATGAACTCATGCAAAGTGAAGCGGTTTTTGAATTTTTTTGTAAATTTGAAGTGAAAATTACGCAAAAACAATTAGTTTTTCAGAAAATTCTACATAACCGTTTTTAAAGAGCTAATTTTGTACAACATTCATTGTCTGAGGTAAAAACTCTATCTACAATTTTGTTGTTTTAAATTTTTTTTGCCATTTTCAAGAAATCAAGTAATTCCCGGATATAAGACTAAAACCATATTTTCTTCCTCTCGTTACATAAGAAAATTTAAAGAAAAAATTTGGAGCTGTTTTTGAGATTTTTTTGTAAATTTGAATCGCAATTTACGAAAAATCTACTCGGTTTTTCAAAAAAAACGTGCAGTATTTTATTTAAAGTGCTAATTTTATACAACCAACTTTGCCTGACGAAAAAATCTCTATCTTCAATTTTGCAGTTTTGAAATGGCTTCGCGATTTTCGAAAAATTTGGGATAATAACGAAAATGATACCTACATCATTCCCTTAAACGTCCTTTGCCCTAATCAACAACAAAATTTAATCAAATAATTTGGAGCAATTTTTTTAACTTTGAAAATCTCCGTCGGGCTTCATGTAAAGTACCCCCCAAAATTAAAATACCGATTTCAAATTCCAAGAGCCTTCGCATCAGTAAAAACAATTGAGGAATATCAATTTTAAAGAAAATCGGCCGAAAGGTTTATGCGCTAGCGTGGACCACAGACAGACAGATGGACGTTTTGCCGAACAATCGATTTTGTAGTATCAAGAAAGAACAAAACATGGATTTTGACTACACGCGATAGAGGATTTTTTTTCTAAATTTAGCAACAGGTTTTAACCACTTTTCCCTTACCAGGCCCCCAGCTATAAGAGTTTTTCTGGAGAAAATTCGCCATTTTCCGGCGCACGATTACATAATTCTCTTCTTACGATGTATTCGTAAACCGAGAAAGCAAAAAATGGCTCTAAATTTCTTCTTCCAATTTTTCGAAAATTGTGAAAGTTTGAATTTTATTCGGCGTCTTCTGCCAACCACAAAATTGCAGATAGAGATTTTTCCTTCCAATAAAATTTGTTGTTCATAGTGAGTTCTTTCTTTAAGAACATGTACATTTTTTTGAAAAAATTAGTAGTTTTCGCGCAATATTTCTTGCAATATGTGGAATTTAAAAATACAAAAACAAGATTTACTCAAAAACGGCTTCAAATTTTTTCTTTACACTTTTGGTGAGGATAGTGCCGAATGAACTCTATGAGATGATATAAACGCAATATTGCTCTGTTCTTTTGTTTTTTTCTCAAAAATTATAAAAGTGTATTTTTTTACTTGTCTCTCACGTCGTTAATAATTACAGTAGCGACAATTTGTTCATATTATTGTATTTATGAGTACATGGCTTTAAATGATGTCAAGTAAAGTTTCCCGAAAACTCAACCGTTTTGTGTGAAAACTAGCTCAAAATTCTGCATTGTGAGAAAGGTCATTTTCTTCAATAGCTCAATTTTTTTTCTTCAAAATTTTGGAACGGATAGTTCTAATTGAACTCTTTAATATGACGTAAAGAGTATTTGAGGTATTTTTTTGTTTAAAAAAAACAAATGTAATTTTTTTGAAAGATCTCTCACACCTTTCATATACACATTACCAGCAATTTGTAAACATTATTATATTTTGTGAGTATAAGTGCTTCAGATGACTTCAAATGAAGTTTTTTGAAAACTCAAAAGCTCAAAAGCTCTTTTTCTGTGAAAAGGAGCTTCAAAGTTCGCATTTTTAATAGCGTTTAACGCCATTTTCTTAACAACAGCTACACATTTTTTAAAAGCAAATTGCCATTTAAGACGAAGTTTTGTGTTCTTTAATATTCTAAAATTAATATTTCCGTTTTACCATTAGGAACAGAAAAATTGAGAAAATGTCAAAAAGTGTACTTTGGGCTGCGATAGATTGCACTTGGTTTTCTCAATGAAATGTATTTTTCAAAACTACATCTTTAAATAAGCTCATGCTTAATTTTTTTTAAATAGGAGTAGTTTTTCTATAATTTCGTGACAAACAAAATAGCTCCTTGCAAATTTACTGCACTTCTGACAGCTGGATGCGTCGTAAATTAGAATTTGCAATTTTCTATATTATTTCTTTGTTCGTTTCTTACATTCGACCTTTTGTTATACATTTTCCACATTAATCTTTTTTAAATTATTTATTTTGAAATATTTCAAATAAAAATTGCCAGCTTTTTAAGGGAGTATGAACGATGCAGGGAATGCAACAATGTAATTCCGTTTCGCGCTCGCGAATTTCTGTGAATTACGTGTCATTGTTGTGACTTAATGTAGCTATGTGAAAAGGAGTTATAATTGTCAAATTTATGTTGATATTTGAATGAAATATTAAGTTTTCGCACCAAATGCTGTTCCATTTCTAGTGAGTAGTGTATTTTTGCATGGTTTTAGAATTCTCTTCTTTCATCATGACCCTATTAAATGCTTTTCTGTATTGTCGTGGGTATCACGCTTCTTTTTCCAATACAAGTTTACAAAACTTTTGTATTCTATTTTTGTGCAGTTGTAGATTCACATAGTTCTAACAACATTGGCGATGGAAACAGT
>JAHLJT010008446.1:115084382-115119458 GCA_031308135.1 Acheta domesticus | reverse complement strand
AGAAAATATCCCCTAACACGTGGTGTAGCCAGAATCCCTGTTTTGTGGGTCCTTGATACCGAAAAACCAATTGAAAGGAAAACGTCCGTCTGTCCGTCCGTCCGTCTGTGAACACTGCTAGCGCCTAAACCATACGTACGATTTCTTCCAAAATGGATATTCCCGGTCGATCTGATTCTAGTCGAAGCTTTGAGATTTTGAAAAAGATTCTTCAAAATTTGGGGGTACTTTATATGAAGCCCCCGGGGATTTTCAAAATTTTCTCAAAAACGGCTCCAAATTTTTTCTTTAAATTTCTTGTATGAATAGAGTAAAATACACTTATAAATGGCATAGGTCCGATTTTCACGGTTAACTCTGAATTTTCGAAAATTGTGAAAGTTTGAATTTTTTCGGCGTCTTTCTCCAACTACAAAATTGAAGATAGAGATTTTTCTTCAAATAAAATTTGTTCTGCATATTGAGTTCTTTCATAAAGGTCATGTACATTTTTTCAAAATTTTAGTAGTTTTCGTGCAATATTGCGTGCAATATGTGCAATTTTAAAAAATTACAAAAACAAGATTTTCTCAAAAACGGCTCCAAATTTTTTCTTTAAACTTTTGGTAGGGATAGTGGTAAATGTACTCTATCAGATGACATAAAAGCCATATTGCTCTATTCTTTGGTTTTTTCAAAAATTACAAAAATGTAATTTTTTACTTGTCTCTCACGTCGTTAATATTTACATTAGCGGCGATTTTTTCACATTATTATATTTACGAGTACATGTGCTTTAAATAATGTCAAGTAAAGTTTCTCGAAAACACAACCGTTTTCTGTGAAAAGTAGCTCAAATTCCGCATTTTCAGAAACGCTCAAACGCCATTTTCTCATATATGGCTGCAAATTTTTTCTTCAAACTTTTGTAACGGATAGTGCTAATTACACTCTTTAATATGACGTAAAGTTTATTTTGTTTTTTTTTTTCAAAAATTACATAAATGTAATTTTTTTGAAAGATCTCTCACATCTTTAATATGCACATTACCAGCAACATTATTATATTTGTGAGTGTAAGTGCTTCAAATAACTTGTATTTTGAAAACTCAAAAATTTTCTGTGAAAATGAGCTTCAAATTTCGCATTTTTAGTAGCGCTAAAACGCCATTTTCTCTTAAACGGCACATAATTTTTAAAAGAAAATTGCCATTTAGGACTAGGTTTTTGTGTTCTTTAATATTCTAAAATTAATATTTCCGTTCTACCAATAGGAAACCGAAAAATTAAGAAAATGACAAAAAAATGTACTTTTGGCGGTGATAGATGGCAGCTGGAAGAGTATGTGGCAATTCCGAATAGCTAGCGAGACCCAAGGAAATAGAAAACTAATACGGGAAAGTCTGTGCCATTCTGTAGCACCACTAGTTCAATTTTTGACGCACTGTTAAAGGGTTCTGTGCGGAGAGGTATTGGGTAACTTTCAAGGGTACATTCGAAAGTGATTCTTTGCAAGTTTGATCATTTATTTAATACTTTTTGCAATATTTAAAAATAACAGTTATTAGTTTTTACTGTATGTCCCCCTTCCCGCCCCCTGGACACGACTATGTCAATCTGGAAAACTATAGAATAAAGTTACAAGTCAATAAAGTTTATAAGTGACAATAAAGTTACATGTGTCAAAAAGTTGCAAGTGACAATAAAGTTATAGTCAGAGTAGTATTTTCTGTAAAGTACAATTTTAATTTTTCCATTTTTTTGACATAGAAGTATCATTAACCAAGTATAAAGTACAAAATATTAGAGCACGTAAAACACTATTGCTGTGTAAAAAATGGAAAATTCAGAAACCATTTTCATTGATAAAAATGCCTGTGAGACGAGTCTATCGACGAAATCTCATGCACATAAACATTATACGATCGTTATTTATGTATTGGTTTGTGACTAATTTAAATGTTCCTCTTTCCTGTCGTGAGATTCCCAGTCAATTACCTCAATAAAAAAGCTTTTTGTTTGCAGCATTCACGTTCGAACACAAACACACAACATAACACGCTAGTACTCACTAACACTCTCACATAGTATAGTATGTGAACTATAGTTCACGCACTCAAAGCACCCTTTCTCTCACACACTAGCACACAAAGCAAACAGCACACGCGTGCATACTACACACACACACACACACACACACACACACACACATACATTCACACACATACATACCCACACACACACACATACACATGCATACACTCCACATGTGTGGTATCCTCAGGTTTGGTTTCGGCCGAAAGTGAAATCAGTTCAGCACAATGAAGGCGATGCAACGGTGCACACGCCAAAGAGAAATGACCGTTGTGCGGCCGGCTGTGCTTCAAGGTCGCTCCGCTGAGCCGTCTTGTGCACGTCGCTTCGGTGAGTGTCCGTTCGCCGCTCGGTCGCCATTGCCATTCATTGTGATCCGATTATCGACCCCGTCGTCTGTTTTCAGGCCATTGCGGTGCACATTAGTTACTCTGGTTGGGTGATTAGCGCTTTACCAGAGGCGTTCACTTGCGGTCGCCGGCGTTGTTCTTAATGGGATTTAGGCAAGTTCTGTGCTCTACTACGAAACATTGCCTACCTGACTAGCGTCAGTCAATTAGACATGGGGAGTTGATTCGTAAGTTTTCTTTCTGATGATGAAGCGTTCCACGATTTTATTGAGAGAATTGTTATTAAGGCCGTGTAGTGTAGATCATGACATTGGCGAGCTAAAGAAAAGAAATGGTAACAAAATATGTTTCTACGGTTATTAAGATTTGACTTTATTACAGACTTATTTGCTGTCTTGATATGAAAACGAGGTTTCCGGTAAAGCAAATCCTGTATTCGAATATTTTGCGATACAATTCTGTGCAATGCGACTTGTTTTCAAGTACTCATTGTAATTACAAAGCAAATACCCTAGAAATAAATGATGTCCAAAACAGGACTTCGAAATGTCTTTGAACATGTGCCTCCCAAACGTCGTTTATTGCAGACTGTGTATCCAGTGCACGAACAATATACCCCATTGTTCTTCGGGGCACCTGCTCACCTTCTTGCCGGCACTTGCTCCTAGCGGGAGATTCCAGGCCGCATCGATGGTATCGGAAACGCATACGGGCGCAACGGCCGACCGACGGGCGGCTCCCCCATTTCCATAACAGTTGGCTGCGACGGCTTCCCGATCGCCGCGGTCCGCCCGACCGAGTCCCGTGTGAACGCCAGGATTTGCATAAACATAAGGGCCCGAACTCAATAACACGGGGGATCCGGGTCAGCGGGCCCTGCGTCGCCCCCGCCGCCCGCGCCGGCGCCACTTGGAACAGAGTGCGCACCTTTATCTCGCGCGACCACCCGCGTCCGCTCCGCGCTGCGTCAGCGCGCGCTTCCGGCGCCGCCCGCGAAGAATCTCCGCCCGCCCTGACCTACATTCGGCGCCGCCGGGCCGCCCCCTCGCACCCTTTCTTATGAGGGATGCCTTTCGTGGACCAAATGCGCCGAAGCACTTGTTTCAAACGGTGGTCTCCGTGAACCGCTGCGCTGGTGGGTGGGCGCAATGAGACTGGTGGTTTGCACAGCTTATGTTTTGTGGGTTGGTAATTACTTGTTTGGCGTATACATTGAATAATTAATTATTCAGTGCAGTTGCAAGATACGTATATGTTGATAAGAATGAAAAATATTCATTTGTAACATAACAGTAAATATGTCGGGTTTGTTTACTTGTCAGTTGAATGAAGTGTGCACTCGATGAACGAAACAGTATTTGGCAGCATTATAACTCTGGTAATAAACTGGCTTATATAGAGACGGAAAAATATGTAGTATTAACGTCAAAATATGTACATAAATATGTAATGAAAAAGTAAGAATATGTAATAAATATGTAAAATCGGATATAATATGTAATATTAAAATTCTCTAATTAAAAACCATTTACATAGCACAGAAATTACATTTAGAAAAACTGCTCACTTTACATCATACAACTTTCTCGTCAGTAGTAAAACTTCATCTATTGTAATCCAGACCGTAGTTTAGCAGCCGGACTAATCGCAATAGAAGCCATCGCACAAACTGGCGAGATCTACGACCAGCAAACATACACTGTAGCATCTTCATCGAAGTGTTACACATCGGCGATCGCAAATTTTTCTCGGAAATTAAGGGTTACAGATCACAAACGCAGTGTCAGTAATATTTTGGACACCTAGATGTCCCCAATAATGTAGGGAAAATGCTGATTTAAAAAAATACATCTTTTCATAAAAAAATATGGAATTAAATTGAAGAAAATTTATGAAATAAAAAATATATTGTGAAAACAGCAAAACATGTAAAATATGTATATAGTACTAAATATGTAAAAATATGTAACGAAAAAATTGGATATTGTGTTAGAAGGGCGATGATTTGCCAAGATTACAATTTTGAGAACGGTAAGTAGAAAGACAAAAAATATGTAATTTCATAAAAATCCGGTCTCTACAGATGACATACTGGTTCCATCATTCCATCTTTTAGAATAACATATTTTCAATGTCTGAAGGTAATGAAAATGGAAATAGTTGTGATTTTGTAAGTACTTTATCAAGACTTGAATGTTTCGACCAAAAAGAATTGATTGACCTCGTCAGGGAACTTAATCTCTCCAAATCGCTTCTGAATTGCTCTCCTCTCGGTTGAAAGAAAAGAATTGCTTTTACCTGGGACAAATATCACATTTTTTCGTCGGAAAGTAAAGGTTTGCTGCCTTTCTTTATGAAAGAAAAAAACAGTGTTCTGCAACGTCCTTTAAGAAATACTTAAAAAGTTGGGTTTACAGAATGTAATGAGATGAATGGCGACTTTTCACTGACAGCTCAAGGAGAATTTTGAAGTGTGAACTCTTACACAACTACAAATACGGCTGTATTCCAATTTGTCACACAATCTGCATTAAAGAAGAATACGAGAAAATTTCTTTAGTTTTAAAAAAGATTAAGCATTATGAACGTTAGTGGATAATTTGCGTTGATCTGAAGATGGTGAATTTTCTTCTTGGGTCAACAAAGTGGCTACACAAACTATCCCTGCGTTTATATGACTGGGACAGCAGAGTCAAAAGTGAGGATTGGTTGAGAAAAATGTGGCCTCTGAGGAAAGATGCAGTTGTAGTGTAAACAATGTGGTCAATAATCGTAAGTTACTCGAGAGAAAGTATTCTGCATCCTTTGCATCTAAGGTTAGGCATGATAAAAATACAGTCGTTGGGTATGGGATGGTTTGTGCTTCTAGTGTATATTACGTACATATTCGGTGGTTACCAAAGAGAAACCGAAAGCAGTTGTTTTCGATGGTCAGATAAGGAAGCTCGTAAATGATACAAATTTTTTGGATTCCATGAGCGAAATTAAATCGAGTGCCTGGTCTTCTTTTGTTGTGGTTGTTCTGATTTTCTAGGAAAGCATAAAGAAAAAACTTTTCACCATTAGTAGAAACAATGCTTTCCAATTTCCATGTGCTTGGTTGCAATATGAGTATTTAGGTCCTTTACCTACTTAGCCCCTTGGATTGCTTTCCAGTTACTCTTGGGGTCTAAGTGAAGAGTAAGGTGAACGATTTTATCAAGATAATCAAACAATGAAAGAGAGAGGACAAGGAAAATGGGATACATATTATGGCTAGACTACTGTGAAACATTCAGCGGAACTGTTGTGATATTTCTCATCCCGACAAAATTATTAAAAACTTTTTATGTGTGGAATAAATGGTTGATTTTGTGAATGTTTAAACCATTTAATGAGAAATTATGTAATTTACAAATATCTACTTAATATATTTCATTTATAAAAGCAATTTATTTTATTTTAGAACAAATTAACATCAGTAAAGTAAATGTTTTATGTCCACATGCCACTGATGTTCCCAAATTCTAACACAGTATGGAAATGGGGTATATGATGAAATTCTGCATTTACGAAACTAGAGCTGACAGGACAAAACTAATGCATATTTTGGAATCAGTGACATTGAAGCACCGGGAAAATGTTTAACATGTGAGCCACCAAAATGTGCGTTGACCTGTGTAATAGAAATGTTTCTCGCTTGGTGAAAATTTAAGGACGTCAAAATATAGAAGTAAACGTTGGGCTATCATTTATAATTAATTTCTTCGTAATTAAACCATTAAACTCCATTATAAAATAACCACCATATTCATAAGAATTCTGGGAATACCTGGTAAAATAATTCACTTCTCTAAGATCAACACAATTGAAGCCATCGTTGAGTAAACATGTTAAATATTGGCGCGTGAAACAGGATGGACCAGCTGAATAACCCCGAGCTTCTTCAGCTGGCAACACAGATTGTGGTAGAAAGAGAGAATTTTATATAAAATTGTATTGGACAGAAAGAGAGGGCAATACTTCATAAGGCTCCGTACTGTAATCAAATGTTTGGATGCATAATGGAGGCCTGTTGCTCTGATTGGTATTTTTCCGTAATTTCGCGATCAATTCCACGCGAATACTGGAGCAGTACCCTATCAAACGGACCAGAGATGTACTAGAAGTTGTCTTATATTGTCAAATATTAAATACTTTTTTAACTGTAAAAAATTATAAACTTCCCTGGAAAGAAGTTATAAGGACACAGCGACTTCAGCACATTCTTGATAATGGAGGTTGCATAGTGCGAATGCGCGAATCAATAAGCCTGGTAGATTGTTATTGCACTTCTTACTCTCTCACAGCATACTAGTACTACCTGTGAAAAATATTTTCAGCTAACAACATAGCCGCTACTTGGCCATATTACCTGCACTGGCCATTTTTGCATCACTTACCTTATGCAATTAGAAACGCCAATTGCAGTGAACCCACACCACAAACACGCACACAGTGTTTTGTGCGTATGCACATGTATATGTATATATATATATATATATATATATGTATATATATGTATATATATACCCACACCCACACACCTTGGGGTGTTTAAGGGGTTCGTGGCACCCCTAAACTCATTTTAAAACAGTTTTATTGGTGCCGATGTTGTTATGTTGTTTTTGCATCGAAATCTATATTTTTTTCACTAAGCCATTGAATTCTATTTTTTCGATACAGCGTAATAAATACTTTATAATACGTAAATACGTTTATACGTAAATAATTTACTATATACAGGAACACGATTTATCCATTTATCCACAGCGCACGATTACAATCTTTCTCTTCTTACGAAATAAGTGCGAGAAAGTAAAATCAGATCTTTGAAAAAGGTTTTATATAATATTTTGATAAAACGAGAAGTTTTGGGCGTAATTTCTACTTGAATTTAACACAATTTATAAAAAAAATCAAAAACCTCCCCAAGATATTTCATTATTTTTTTCTTTTCATGGATAAAAGAAGGGAACCTTAAAAAATGGCGCAGATCTTATTTTGTTTGAAGTCTGTGAAAATTGCGCCTTGGGAAAAGTGGGAGAGACAATTTGATTTTGAACTATTGGTCCTTGCGAGTACGGCAGTGTCACTGCGTTGTGTAGCGGTAATGCGCACGGCAAGTAAACTCGTTGGACCCTAGTTCGAGTCTCGGCGCAAAAAAAAAGTTGGTTAACTATTGTTACATAGGTTCATGTAATAGTATAATATTGCGTAGCCGTTACAAATAATGAGAGAAACTATGTGATGTTGAGCTCCACTAGTTAATTTTGTTTCTTCGCACAAGCTATCATTATGAGAATATCCTTTCTGAAAACATTTAATAGTCTGATAGGGTGATGATTCAGCTTCTTGACGTGTATCTCTTTGGTTTTCTTGAAAGATTTTTCTTTTCTTATTTTACAGATATTTGTTACTTTTTCGCTTCTCCTCATACTCTATCCTTTAAGCCGAAGCTGAGACCCTACACATTTCTTGTAGATTGCCATCTGACATTCCTCATCAAATCAATATCCCATCTGTTCATTTCACATCGTTGATTGTGGTGCCTATCTCGTCACATCCATAATTCTTGTCCATGTAATTTTTAATTATATAGGGATGTATCTTAAGAGTTATAACCATCGCTACATGAAAAATCCATTGTGGCAGCTCAAGTATTTAAGAACCGTCTCAGGGTAGTGGGTAGGCATCTGCCTAGAAACATAAGCGATCGAATTCAACTCCAAGCTGGTACAATTTTTTTCTTTGAATGTGAATTGAGAATTGTGAAATGAGAACAATATACTGAATTAAATGGGTCAACTCAATTTTAATTAAAAATATTAGAATTATAATCAAGTATATACACTGTATTTTTCGAACGCCCTGCGCTTCGGCAGAAGACGTTTTCTGAAGAGGGCACAAGTATTGATAGGATAAAGGTTGCAATAAGTATAATACTCATTGCCTAATACGAGAAATAGTAATACTAAAATGCAAGGAAGTATGCGCAGTTGTAGCAGCACTAGTTTAATTAGATATTCTTTTTATTATAAGGGTGACCCGAGCAACTTTCGTAGCAAAATATTGACTTTCAGAACTTGCTGAATCTGGTTTGTTAAAAAATAAAAATATTTACATTACAATATGCTCCCTCTTCGATGTGACCAGAGCCTAGAATATTACTCCAACAGCATTGAAGACGAGAATTGAGTATCCTCGGTGGGTCGCCGTTCCTGCTCTATCCAGAAGCGCCAGTCGAAGGATCCTGGGCTGGCTGAATGCCAAGCTCATTCCTGCCGCTATGCTCCGGGGGACTGAAACGGATACAGCAAGAAATAAAGAAAAAAGAATGAAGTAAGAAATTAGAAAAAGAAAAGATCTTGCATCCGGTACTCCAGACAGTAATCTAGCCACTAGGCTTGTTCTGTTTCTTTTCCTAGTCTGAAATAATATTAATTCGAGAACGAGTTCTAATCGGATTCGAATAATGCAGTCATATTTCAGTTCCTTCCGCCAACAAATATTTTGTTTAACTTCTCGATCGCAAGATAAAACAGCTAGAAATGTGCGAAACGCGAATAAATATGACGTAAAGGAGAAACAACCACTATTTCAAAAGTTGGGACTAAGAATTGATTATAGTGAAATTGTACGAAATTATATGAAATTATTGCAATCGTGCGCCAGAAATCGGCGAATTTTCGACAGAAAAACACTTATCGCCGGGCCATTGATAACGAAAAATTCGATAAACGTTTTCCAGATATAGTACATTACTTCCTCTAACACATTGTATAGTCGCCTTTCTTTTTGGGACCTTGATACCGAAAAAATTATTGACGACAAACGCCTGCCCGTCCGCCTGCCCGTCCGCCTGCCCGTCCGCCTGCCCGTCCGCCTGCCCGTCCGCCTGCCCGTCCGCCTGCCCGTCCGCCTGCCCGTCCGCCTGCCCGTCCGCCTGCCCGTCCGCCTGCCCGTCCGCCTGCCCGTCCGCCTGCCCGTCCGCCTGCCCGTCCGCCTGCCCGTCCGCCTGCCCGTCCGCCTGCCCGTCCGCCTGCCGTCCGCCTGCCCGTCCGCCTGCCCGTCCGCCTGCCCGTCCGCCTGCCCGTCCGCCTGCCCGTCCGCCTGCCCGTCCGCCTGCCCGTCCGCCTGCCCGTCCGCCTGCCCGTCCGCCTGCCCGTCCGCCTGCCCGTCCGCCTGCCCGTCCGCCTGCCCGTCCGCCTGCCCGTCCGCCTGCCCGTCCGCCTGCCCGTCCGCCTGCCCGTCCGCCTGCCCGTCCGCCCTGCCCGTCCGCCTGCCCGTCCGCCTGCCCGTCCGCCTGCCCGTCCGCCTGCCCGTCCGCCTGCCCGTCCGCCTGCCCGTCCGCCTGCCCGTCCGCCTGCCCGTCCGCCTGCCCGTCCGCCTGCCCGTCCGCCTGCCCGTCCGCCTGCCCGTCCGCCTGCCCGTCCGCCTGCCCGTCCGCCTGCCCCGTCCGCCTGCCCGTCCGCCTGCCCGTCCGCCCTGCCCGTCCGCCTGCCCGTCCGCCTGCCCGTCCGCCCTGCCCGTCCGCCTGCCCGTCCGCCTGCCCGTCCGCCTGCCCGTCCGCCTGCCCGTCCGCCTGCCCGTCCGCCTGCCCGTCCGTCTGCCCGTCCGTCTGCCCGTCCGTCTGCCCGTCCGTCTGTTGTCAACACTAGCGCTTTATCCGTTTATCCGATTTTCTCCAAAATTGATATTTCTCAATCGATTTAAATGAACTCAATGGTCTTTGAGGTTGAAACAGATATTTTGATTTTTGGGAGTACTTTACAACCAAAGCCTCAAAAACGTTATTAACACTTACATGGAAACATGATTTTGTAACGCAAGAGAAACATCGGTCTCCGAGACCGCCACTTATTATTGGGTGTTGAATATGGGATGTAAAGGTAAAATAAAATTTAGACCTGTTTCAGTCAATTCTTTTATTTTATTCTAAATCATATTTTCTATGATGAAATGTATGTATTCTAAAACATATTTTATATGACGAAAACATTAAAATAATTGAAAAATATTGAAATTGTTAACAAATATCAAAATTTTTGAACATTGAAATTGTTGAAAAACATTGATATGGTTGAAAAACATTTTTAATTGTTGTAAAACATTGAAATTCCCTCTAAATCCGTACAGCTTCGTCCGTCCTCTAAATCCGTATAGCGGTGATACAACTGGTCTTTGGGGGCTAGCGAGGAATTCCTCAGGAATCATTTTTGTCCTTTTTACTGTCCCAACAAGTTAATTTCCTCTTCATCAGTTTAACAATAACTTCTGCAGAACTAAATCAATTGTATAAAGTGACGGTCTTGTTATACCCTTCAATAGGTTCACATACACGAAGCATAGCTTGAGTACGGTTTTAAATTTTTCTCTTCAGCTGGGATCATCCGTTCAATTTTTTTCGGTGTCATCCTACAACTACAATATTGAAAATAGAGATTTGTTTCTCAACGAAGTTCTTTAAAGACAGACCTTGAAATAAGATCATGTAGAACAATTTTTCGAAAATGTGAATAATTTAAGCGTAATTTTGCGTGAAATATAGGTAATTTTTAAAGAAATGTTTTCTCAAAAAAGGCTCCAAATTTTCTCTTTAAATTTTCTCCTGGTATGTATCAAAGGTAAGCCTCGTGGCTAGCTCTTGTTCAGCGTGCTCGCTTTCCTCTACACGGTCCTGGGTTTGATTCCCTGTGGAGACAAAGACTATAGTGTGTGTTTTCCTTCCAATGTCCTAGTATATGTTGCTGTGTGACAATGATAAAATTCACTTCTCAGGTTGGGAAGATCAGAATACGGCTTGGGGATTTCTACGTGCCAACCACACGTACCTCTTGACTCATGGCCGCGAGGCAGGAACGTTGCCGGTAGGCCTGAGCCCGTTCACGCGCGGTCGCGCCAAGTACATACATACATATATCAAGGGAGGCAAAAAATGGTAGTCTAAAGTAGTCCCGTTTTCGACAAACGTTTCAAAGTCTTTCAAAGTCTGCAAAAAGTTAACATGGCAAAATTACAGCATTGAAGATAGATATTTCTGTCTTCAATGAAATCTGTTTTAAAGTGAGATCATTAAAAAATCACATTTTTTTCTTCAAAAAAACAATGCTTTCAGGCAATTTCTGCTTGCAATTAATGCAAGTTATAAAAAATTGTTCTCAAAAACCGCTTCAAAATTTTTCTTATTTTTTCACGGAGGAAAATAATAGAGGCGTGGTGCCGAATTTATCTTAAATGAATGGCACAGGTCTCAAATTGTTTCTCATTTGCAAAGAACATTTGTATCATCAGCTATGTGTTCTTCTGTTTTTAATGTACCAGGGCATATCGTTTCAATACCACAACACACCGTACAACACAAACCACAAAATTGAACCCCGCGAGACCCCATTTTCACTGAACAATGACTCGGAAAGATAAGTAAATGATTTATCTTTATCCATACTCTTTGACCTCGATGTTTTAGTTATGAAGTTACCGTCGGTACCACGCCCAAATTACGAATGTGCAAAAATGCACCCCCGAGAAACTAGTGGTGCTACAACAACACATAATTCCTAGCATTATTTAATAATTCTTAATTCTGCAAAACTGTTTTAAACCAGCAATATTTTTCCATGTTGGGATTCGAACTCGTGCTCTTAGATTGAGCACGCAATTCACGATACACCTTTTACACCTGTGTCGGAGATAAAACATTCTCGAGGCGTTAAACAGAAAATTGAACTTTTTCACTTGCAGTTGTCAAAACTTGTGATTTTCATTGACATTATTGGAAGATCTAATTTTAAAGAACATATTTCACTAAGGAAAATAAACCCTATTATCCATATTGTAGCTTTCCAATTTTCGAAAACAAAAAGAGTTCGCCGAAAATGGTACTACGCTATTTTTATAAATTTACATTGGTCTATTTGACAAAAAGTTTAAAGAAAAAATTTGAGTAATTTTTGAGAAAATTTTGAAGATGTTGAGGCCTTGTGTAATGTACCTCCAAAAATCAAAACTTCCGTTTCATATTAACAGGATCTCGGGTTCGGCTAGATCGATTGAGGAATGTCAAATTTAAATTTTTTTCTGAACGATTTACGTCCTTTTTCGAAATCAGGGAAGCAGAATACAAGTTTTCTGTCGAAAAATTGCAGAGTTTTGCCGCAACGTTTCAATACTTTATCTTTTCTACGGAAGCACGTAGTGGTCGAGAAAGAACAAAGAGCTGTTGTTGCGTTTTCTCCTATAAGTCTCTTTACACGAGGAGACAGTGTCCTAACTGTCATGAGATTAAGAAACAAACTCTCTTGCACACACTAGTGCATGTCTCCCGAAAGACGAATCTCCGAACTCATTTAGTCATTTCATGGTTCCTCTTCTGAAAAAAACCTCATGACTGTTTACTTGTGAAAGATTTATTCTCGCAACAACCGTGTTGTTTCGTACAAAACGAGCAGTTTGAGGTTAGAGCAGCAATATCTGTCAATGAGACCCATGTTTTCCCCAGTGACTATTATTTCAACTGCATATACTTCCTAAATGATTTTTAAGAAGTGGAAGATAAAAAAAAGAACCACGAGAGAAAATTATTTTCTGTCAAGATACGAACATATTATTTATGGAACCCTCTTGGGAAATCAAGGGAAGAGGGTGAAAGTATATGTTGAAACATTCGTCAACTAATGCAGTTTATTTGCATAAAGTATCGGTAATTTGTACTTATTGTACTTAACTTTTTGTTCTTATTTTCTTCTTTTAAAAAACATAAACGTGGAATTGATATAAAAATTACCATTAGTTTATTTAAATTTTCATTTAAAAATAATAATATCACGCTGTACCTCTATAAAAATATTAACCTGTTTTCAGACATTGTATACATTTTTTCTACCTCGATTATTCGCTCACACAAAACTACCTTGCACTAGAAACATGGTTTAAATGTATCAACTGGGCAATGTAGTTCTGTTGTAACAAATTAAAATTATATTCTACGATATGTTTTAGAAATTAAATTAATAACTGTCGTTATTAATTTGATTAATTAAATTTGTTTTTACTATATTTATTTTCCCTTTCTATAAATCTCGATTCAATTACATCACTTTTACAAATCAGAAACATGATAGTTCTAAGTCCGAAATCTCTTCAAAAGACAAAAAGGTATTTGGAGTTACAATCGACATTCTCGAAAGAGTTCAAGATACTATACTAACTCGAAAGAGTTCAACTATACACAGATAGTGAAACTACATTTATGTCCAGAAGCAAAACAAGGGGCCCTCTCAGCATTTGCTCAAGGATCAGGAAAACGACGAAAAACCTGATCGAAATGGGGGTCATTGACCCAGATGCCGAGATCAATATTTGTTACAGGCTTATTTAGTATTTTAGAATTATACAGTCTAAAAGGTAATTAATACAATATATATCATTGTTAAAACTAATATTATTTTCATTTTTGATGCTTAGTATAGTCTTTGAGCATACTATTTCTTCTATTCTTTCTTCCACTATATCTTCAACTATTCTTTCACCGAAACTCGAATATCCTGTGGCGTCGGAAGAAAAGATCGCTCTTCTTTGAGTTAGCACGTGTATACTAACTTGTTTCGGAACGTTACAAAACATTTCCCGTGTAAATTTCAAAAAAACATTCCCCGCTTTGCTCTGCTATTAATAATGTTCCTATGCTTATTCTACTCAGTTTTCATTTCTTTTTGCTATTTTGGGGTGAGTAGTTACTCTATAAGTACAACAACGTTCGCAAGTGAAATGTAAAATAAAATTGCATTGTCTTATAATGGGATTTATACTATTTATTTAATTATAGTTTTTCATAATTTCTCATAACTTGTTAATATTCCCTTTAAAATTCACGAGAAAAAAATGGTTACTTACAATCGTAAATAATATTGTCTGTTTCATCATTATTGTATTTCAAAAGATTTGTGCCGAAACTATCAAAATTATGTACATACACTGTAATGCATCATGAATTCAGGCGCTTAGAACCAGAATGGACCATCCCCATTTGAAACTCAATCTGAGATGCTCACTCTTTATTAGTGATGGGCTAGTCCTTCAAATGGTCCTGGTCTGATTGGTGTTGTGTCTGATTGCTACTACTAGAGATACATTTAGATCAATCTTTTGGGAAGAAGATTTTACTTAGCCTCTCGTAAAAAATGAGGGTTGGCTCAGTCTGATTGTAAGCACTTCAATTAGTAAACTATACCCTTAAAAGTTACTTCTATTTATGTTAAACCCATTTTAAGAAGCCATAGGTGTCCTATGTTAAGTAATTCAGATTTTCACATCTAGTATTATAGATAAATCTGTTTTATTGCAGTTTTGGGCAGTGAATTTTGCTCCGGCTATAAAGATAATTTTGGGAAGTGGAATACTGGTTTTTACTGCCCTAGTGTAGATACCCAAGCACTGTACTGCTGTGGCACACCCACCAATAAATATTGTTGTGCACATCGGGAACATGTCAACAAAGACGACTTCTCAAGGTGAGCTCTGTATACAAATTTATTTCAACTAACAGGATACTTGTGTAATTAAAAAAAGATCTAAATCAGTGAAATTGTAGTATTGATCATTCAAATTCTGTATTGGAGAGATCCTCCAACTCTCCCATAGGAAGTTAGATTGCTATTATTCTTTAGCGTGGTATTTAAAGTGAAATCTAAAAGAGAAATCTTTGAAGAGAAATCTTAACTTTAACTCTAAGGGGTTATGTATTTTGAGTTATGCATTTTGTATTACCCATATTGCATATTGGCAACTGACATTTTAATTTTTTTCGTCATTGTAATCATCTCTGTTTTATACTCTTCCGGAAAATAGTAAACTGGGATTTGTAGGAACTAACGTAATTGATCCAAATTCTGTTCAAATAATAACCATTTATAATAAATCATTACTGACAAAAGGACACTCTCCAGCAAATAAGATAGACCTTTGATGTCGATCAGTATTTGGTGTGACCTCGAGCAGCAACGGACGGCAATTCTTGCATGGAAACGTCACAGAAGTTACAAATATGTTCTAGAAGAATGGTATTTGACGAACATACTTCCCGAGGCTCAGCGGAATAATAATCGTGGATAGTGCAGTAGATCGTTCCAGCATGGGATAGGGATTATGGAATGGAAATGCGGTAATGTCTTGCAAAAACAAGCCATTTTCTTGGTTCTGTAAGAATTGTGGTAGAGTAGGTTTGATGATGTTCTGGATGTTACCGCTCACTGGTCAGTGTGCTCTGAATTAACACCCAGCATGGAACGCCATCGTAATACATGGTTCGCCAAACCAATTTTCGTGCGGTGGATCCTGTGTTTCACTGCCGTACACGCGCTAGAAGACGTCCTTCAGCAGACTGACCACTAAACATATAGATGACAATCGTTAGCACCATGATAGAACTGGAAATCACCACTGAAATCAACGCCGCTCTGTTCTTCGGTGACTTCACTTTCCTTTCACGGGACCACTACAGGGGTGCTACATTATGCTGATGTAATAAAGGAAAGTCTGGCTTAGTTTGCTTGATGGTAGATTAGTTTCACATCCATGATTGCAGAGGGACATGACAGACACTCCAAGTGGACATGATTTGGTTCTTGGGTCCCAATGTGATTCGCTACGTCCGCTCGTACAATTCGACGATCTTGGCGTCCATCCGTCTATCAATGCTGAAAATGGAAGCAAGGTTTACGGGTAAGTGCAACTTCCTCTGACCAAAGGCGCCAACATCGAAGCATTGCTGACACTATCATTCAGGGTTACACAATTTTGATGTATGACCCGGAGTCCTACAAATTGACCCTGTTCCAACACAGTGAACTTAACGAATCGGAGATCGCCTTTATGATCCTTGCGGTTTAGCATTGTCCAAAGTACTTTCATAGTATAGTAAGGCCCTAGGAACCACTCGATCCTTTCGAATCCTCCCGTTGTTAAGTCCTCACAATTTTGACTATCTCATTCCAACTCGATAGACTTCCTCAGTTCTACGCATATAATCGCTCCATGTACTGCCCTCTACTATTTTCTTGTGCAAATAAGGTCGTTCTCAATCATTTCCTTCATGGCGTTCTTTACTCATTTTCCGCAGTGTATTTACAATTTTTAAAACTGAATAATGTTTTGTATATGTTAGCAGCTTACCTCTTCTTCTGGGTGTAGTGACGGGAATTATAGCAGCAATTTCAATTGTCACTCTCATGTCCTGCTGCTTCTGTTCCTGCTGCATTCTCTATAAAAAGCGACAACCTACTACTAATGGTGGTAAGATCATGTTTTACATATTTTAGCGATAATTATGCAAACTGTTTGCCCGATTTGTGTGTGTTCGATTGAATGTGAGTAGGAAGTACCATGACTGTGTAAGTGAATACGTGTGTGTATGAAAAAAACCAGCATGTTGTAAGAATTTGTTGATATGAACCATTATATAAGAGCATACCGTTTTTGTAAAGAATGCAAATTGCCCGCACACAAATCTATTGCCCTTGTCCGCCATTTACGTTCGTACTCTCTCCTGTAGAGTCTACACCTAATCCAGGCTGTTCCAACTCAACTGCCCGATTACGAGAGAGGCGAGCGCTCATGAACCAGCGCTCGCAAGCCACGCCGGGCCCGTATGCTATAATTGCATTATATTCCTTGCTTGCGCCAGGTCAAATCTAAGCTCTCGAGCCGCGAGATGCCCTAATCAATGTCACTTTAGGTCGAACCAGAAAGCGGACAGATTAGTGAGTGGCGGGTTTTTTCGGATCTCAGAAAGAAACTAGTGGTGCTTCCAACGCACATACTTTCTCGCTCTGCTTCTATGCGGTCCTTATTGCTATTCCACTACTTCATAAACCAGCAAAAGTGTATTATACCAGCAAACGTTTTCCGTACCGAGACCCGACATCCGAAACTCAAAGTCAACGAACCGGCACTTATACCACTACGCAACACCAACACCACTTGTGTCGAAACAGAGCATGAAAGAATAGAACCGACCCATAAAATGGTAAATGAGTGATTAAGAAACAATTGATACGATGGTACATACGCTTTACAATACAAGAAGAGAAGTAAAAAAAATGTTACAAGTTAAAAATTTGAACAAATATATACAGACATTTCCAGTACAATTATCGCAATTACTTATAATTTAGTCAAAACGTAATTGTATCTATTTCATCATTAGGAGCCGGTAATTTTCAACATGCGAAAAACATGTCTTTCAAACATGACCAAGAAAGGCAGCGGGTGAACCGCTTTACGAAGTATTCGTAAGGCTAGAAAGTAATATTAACCGTTAGGGATTGTAACCGTGTTTATAACCGTTAGGGATTGTAAGTTTATCGCATGCGTTCTGGTTAAAATGTATTACAATTTAATATCAATAATAATATATTTATTAGGCTACAATTGGCTGATTGCCAGGTGATAACCATACGTCTGTAGCTTTACAATACATCTACATTTGCAATTAACAAAAACCTTTTACAATATAACACAATAAAATAAATTACAACTACTACTACGTCAAAGGATGGAACAATACAATAGATTTCTCTAGAGACCCTCAAAACCAACCGTTAACATTATTAATACTTTTAAAAATGTGCACGTACATACATTCATGCTTACACGTACATACATACACATACATACACACATACACATACATACATACATACACATTCTTATACATGAATGCTCACTCACATGTTCACACATAACCGATCACACATCTACTTATTATACATGGTGTACGCCTTGAAGAGGCATTTACATCAAGAAACAAACACTTAGTTACACATAGTATACATGTAAAGATATACATGTACATAATCATAAACATACATAAACGTAGATACATGATTATACAATTTTTTAAATTCAGAATCATAATGTGGATTTTCCTAAGTTAGCTCTTTAAACATCCGAATTATTCCCCACACACTCTCTCTACACTTCACTTCACTTCACTTAACTTCACTGAACTTCACATTCACCATATCTTTCTTCGGTTATGCCATACAACTCATTGATGTTTCTTACCCCTCCACTGCACGGCACTACACTGCACTACACTTAATCTATAATACACCACACTATCTACATTACAATTTACTTGAATTACGGATCAGTGAAATTATGGCTCTGCTGCGCTATGCGGTATAATACGTCCTCTACATGTACTGATTAAGTCTTCTTCTGAAAACACCAACAGAGCCAGGAAAAGGCTCTACGACTGCTGCAGGGATTTCATTCCAATTTTTAATCGTACGATTTACATATGAATATTTCCCTACGTCGGATCTTTGCCCTCTACTTTTTATTTTGCAATTGTGGTCGTTTCTCCCAACTCTCGAAGGGGAGCCTAGTCTTTTGGTTATTTCTGCCCACGCAGGTGACTTACTGTACGCCTTGAAGAGGCAGCACAACCTGGCTTTTTTTCTTCGCCCACTGAGGGACTCTATAGGTTCTGGTGGATTTGAACTAGCGGAATATCCTTTATTAATAAATTTGATTGCCTTCTTTTGAATTTTTTCTAACTCTTCAATCTGACCTAATCTGTAGGGATCCCAATTTAACGTTAAAATACTCATATTTTACTTAAATTGGTTTATATAGATATATACTAGACAACGGTTGATTTGACATGTCATACGCTTCAGAAATCGAATAACAGAGTTGAAAAATTGTTTAAAAGACGCAATTAGGGAAAACACAGACAAGTCCTGTCTATTTATCTGCATTGATTCTATTCGCGAGTAGAAGTACTTCAAATGATTTTCAATAAAGTATCTACACTCTTCAATGTTTTTCCCTGCAACATCACATTCATCAAATTAAAATCCCCCTTGGGGGATCGAACTTGGCACTTCCTTATTGAAGATCTCAACCCGAAGGTGCCTTAACCAACAGCGCTACGGAACCCACATGCGAACCATCTGCTTATATTTTAGTCAAAACGTAATTGTATCAGTTCTATCATTAGGAAGCCGGTAATTGTCAACATGCGAAAAACATGTCTTTCAAAAAAACATGACCAAGAAAGGCAGCGGTGAACGGCTTACTCTACATAATTTATCCGATGATCGGCATTTGGAAAATAACTACTGCGAGAAAGTATGTGCCATTCTATAGCACCACTAGTTTATTTATACATTTACCGTCCCTTATTACACACGTGCAGAAAATTTAAAGAAAAAATTTGGAGCGGTTTTTGAGAAAAAATGTTTTTGTAACTTTGAATCGCAATTTACGCAAAATCTACTCGTTTTTCCAAAAAATGGTACATGACCATATTTGAAGTGCTAATTTTGTACAACCGACTTTGTCTGAGGCGAAAATCTCTATCTTCAATTTTGCAGTTTTAAAGTTTTTTGCAATTTTCGAAAAATTGGGCCTATCAACGAAAATGGTACCCCTTCAATGTTCTTCGCACTATTCAACAACGAAATATAATCAAAAAATTTGGAGCCATTTTCTTTTAACTTAGAAAATCTCAAAATGGGCTTCATGTAAAGTACCCTCAAATATTAAAATATCGGTTTCAAATTCAAGAGGCCTTGAGACGAGTAAAAAACGATCGGGGAATATCAATTTTGAAGAAAATCGGCCGAACGGTTTAGGCACTAGCGTTGACCACAGACGGACAGACGGACGTTTTGCCGTCAATCGATTTT
The DNA here is from genome assembly GCA_031308135.1 of Acheta domesticus. Lineage (NCBI taxonomy): Eukaryota > Metazoa > Arthropoda > Insecta > Orthoptera > Gryllidae > Acheta > Acheta domesticus. The sequence continues at coordinate 115,099,318 of JAHLJT010008446.1, read as the reverse complement.
GCAGTATGAAGAAACAACAAATCATGGATTTTGACTACACCACGAGATAGAGGATTTTTTTCTAAATTTAGAAACAGGTTTTATCCACTTTTTTGTCACCAGACCCCTGCTATAAGAGTTTTTCTGGCGAAAATTCCCCGTTTTCCGCCGCACGATTACATAACTTTCTCTTCTTACGAAGTATTCGTAAGGCGAGAGAGTAAAAAACGTTCAGATATCTAATCAAAACAGTAACACAATATTTTAAATATTTTATTGAAAATGTCAAATTTAATATCTCGTGTACCCACGCAAATGGGCGACAGATTATGTGTAATTATTCATCAGTTTGTTTACTTTGCTCCTGTGTTTGTTGTTTTATTTTTGTGTTTGTTGTTTTTATATTATAATCTTATTTTGGAAATAAATTTAATGAAAGCTGGGAAGCAACAATGGTTATCCATACATTCTCATGATCAATTCCCATGAACCTTCTCCCTGCTCTATAAGTTATGTGTAAGATCTGGTGCAGCAAATTACTCGTAAATGGAATGCGCGCTTCTTTTCCGCTCTTCTTTCAGCCAGGCGCAACGAATAAGTAATACGATACCTAGTCCCAACCGTCCTCAGCCCGCAGTGCGCTTGTCCGGGAGCGGGGTAACTATAAGACTCAGTTGGAGTAACCTGGTTATACTGCGAGTTTCCTTATTCTGCCTCTGACACAAATCAACTGTTTCGCTGCCATACAATCGGGAGCTTAAATGTCGCTACAATGACGTCACCGATTGGATGAAACCATCAATAGCTGCGTCATTCCACATTAAATCAACACAGTTTTAATTACAATTTTACCTCACCATTTTAGATTCAGATGAAATTTGACACATGGGTAGTATGAATGAAGAATAAGAAAACTACAAATTTTGAGTAAAATATTTCTAATCTTTTGTGAAATACAGCCGTGTAAAAGTTTACCAAATTAGGTTCCTGAAATATTTTTAATTGATGTAGAACCTCTCCAAATTAAGATAGAGAGCTGAAAAAGGTGTCATTTTGCAGCTTTCTTTATGACATATTATATGATATACAACTCAACAGGTGTTAGGTTCCAAACGTTTTTTCGAATTTGAATTTAAAATTTTGATTTTGAGATTTTTCAAAATGCTCATCTTTAAAAATTTTGAAAAAATTCTAAAACAATTCTGATATGTTTTTGAACTAATCATGTAAATATAAATTTGGTATCATTATGGGTTCATATGGAAATCTTAACTTAAAATGCACAATATTTACTTACTCTAGATTTTACTGATTTAAAATGAATTTTATTTCAAACTATAAGCCCTAATATATACAAATTATTAATTATGGTGTTTTGTTGGTGAGTGTGTTGTGTTATATTATTATTATTATTATTATTATTATTTTTCCATTATATCACGACTAAAGATCTTATGAGTCGGCTGAATATAAAATCTACTCCAGGTTGCAACCAGCTACCTAAGGAGCAGATCCGGTGACTATCAGTGCTTCTACAATACTTTACGCAAAATGTGGACTGTTCCAAATAAAGCAATTCTTGCACTTCCCAGTCTTTTGAATTACCGGGGAGTTTAGACAAGTTCTTACTCAAATTTTGCGGAACAAATCCCAGAGTTCCGATAACTATCGGGACGACCTGTGCTTTTACGCCCCACATTTGGCTGATCTCGATTTCCAAACTCTTGTATTTAAGTTTTATAATAATAATAATAATAATTATTATTATTATTATTAATTTATTATTATTATTATTATTATTATTATTATTATTGCTAACATTTTATTTTGTTGTCAATTATCAATTTAAAATAACTTCACAATAGAAGGTCTCCAACACCATTTACATAAAAATTAAATTTATTTTGTGTTTTTGAGCAAGCAGAAGGGATATTTTCCGGGTTTGATTTGAATCAAAGCTGCATGTTCCTACTTGAAAGAAACGAGTCACTTGTTGAAACACACTCACTGGCAATGACAAGTGGCAAGCTAACATATTGCCACTTGCATCCAATTTGAACAACTTATATCAATACAATTATAAAAATTCTAAAACAATCCGTAGGCCTATATGTTTTCAAACAGATAGTGCAAGTTTAAACATGAGACTGCAGTGAGTTCAAATTAAAATCTGCCTACATAATAAACCATACAATAGCGTTTCTAGTTATGACTTAATTTATTTATAAAATAAGATGAAGTTACATTAGAACTAATTCGTTTACAGTTTTTAAAAGCTTCAGCAGTTTGTAGTGTTCTTCCATTGACAAATTGTAGACTCTCCCTGCTGTCACCGAATTAACGTTTTGCAGGAAAAAGTTCACGGGGAGCCATAGCATATCTTGTTTTTTAGGATATGGGAAAGAATTTGTTGGGCCAGGTGGTTAAAAACAACATATTAACTCCATCCTTGCTTTCATCTTTTGCCGGAACATACGCCAACCACCAGTTATTTTCACTTTATGTAATCGGTAACTTCTGTCAGTTGCAGTGGATCTTCAGATTGCTCTTGCTCTTTCTACAGTTAACACATTTGAATCTGAGAAGATCTTCACACTTGGTTTTGAATTATTCAAAGGGATGGGAATAAAAATGAAGTTTTTGAGTTCGTGGCATTATTAAAAACTGTAGACGATTTTCCAAAAATTGTTCTGTTTCTGCATATTCATCTTGGTTGATAAATACAAAATTTGCCAAAAATGGCTCCCGGCGAACTTTCTCCTGCGAAAAACTAATCCGGTGACAATAGGGAGAGTATACAATTTGTCAGTGGAAGAAACACCACTAACTGCTGAAGCTTTTAAAAACTGTAAACGAACTAGAGTTCTAATGTAAATTCATCTTAGTTTATGAAGTAAGTTCTAACAGAAACGTATTTTAAGTAAAGATTACCATATGAACCCATAATGATCCCAAATTTATATTTTCATGGTTAGTTCAAAAGCATATCAGAATTGTTTTAGAATTTTTTCAAAATTTTTAAAGATGAGCATTTTGAAAAATCTCAAAATCAAAATTTTTAAATTCAAATTCGAAAAACGTTTGAAACCTAACGCCTGTTGAGTTGTGTATCATATAAAATGCCATAAAGAAAGCTGCAAAATGACACCTTTTTCAGCTCTCGATCTTAATTTGGAGAGGTTCTACATCAATTAAAAATATTTCGGGAACACAATTTTGTAAACTTTTACATGGCTGTATTTCACAAACGATTAGAAATATTTTACTCAAAATTTGTAGTTTTTTATTCTTCATTCATATGTATCAAATTTCAGCTAAATCTGAGATGGTGATATAAAATTACTGTATTGATTTAATGTGGAATGACCCAGCTTATTTGTGTCAGCAGCAGAATAAGGAAAATCGCAATATAATCCGTTTAATTTTTGCAAAATCACAGGAATATTAAACCTTCTCGAGAAAAATTTGGGGCTTTATTAATTTTTAGTATCTTTTGTCATTTTTTAAAATAATATAAGTTGAATAAGTATCATTAACATTATGAATATGAATGGAATATTTTCAGGTCCTTTATATCAGCTGCAATGTTCCTCTACTGCTAGCGGAGTAGCAAATATGTACTCATTTTCCAATCAGAACAGTCATGCTAGCACTCCAATTGATACAGCAGTTCTTGTTGACATGGAGCCGGTTGGACGAAATATGGAGCGATCATATATGTCTCGTGGTCGCCATACATTTTCTTGCGAACCTGAGCCTGGTAGGTTCATTTTAAATTTTTGTTTTTGTTTATGTGTATTTAATAATATTTAACAACGATAACATATATCAACCACAATTATTTTTAATATTATTTATTTTCAAACATTAACCAGGTATGTTTCGGGAACAATTTTCCCCCATCATGAACGTCAAAACAAAGAAGAAAACAAGCAAATCAATTATAATTATTATAAGTATTTAAATCATAAAATTAAAATAATTAAGTAAATAAATGGCGTTCGTTTATCCAAGTATCATGGATTAAACACCTGAAACGAAAAAATGAAAGCATCTCAGCGCCATCTTGCGTAGTACTGAAAATGACAGTCTAAGGAGATTTGAAAACAGGGAATTGAAGAGTTAACAAGCTACTCAATTAAGAGTTTTAATACCCAACAATCTTCGATAAAATGCAGCCCCATTTTAAAACTAATTGTGGTTGATAAATCCTTTATCCTTGTTAATTATGGATTACCACAAGGTTTCTGCTGCCACCTCTGAATTTTAAAATAATGTTCTGTAGAGCTAATCAAACTATAAAAGTGGATTTGATAGAGATAAATTATAACGCACATTTTAAGATAAACGGAAGAATGAAAATTATTCTCTTTTTTTCCAGATCGTAAATTAGACATTATTTCAACTATTCCACTTTTTCTTACATTTATGTGTGAATATTTAAGAGAAAATTATCAAAAAAACTCCCATTATATTTACAACAGTTCAGTGACCATGATAATCCTGAAATGAAGGAAATTGAATTGGTTAGTTCAATTTCCTTCACATACAATAAATAGTATATAGTGTTATAATTAGAATAGGAAATAGATTATTTCCTTTCCTCCTCCCGTGAGTATCATAGTAAATCAACTTATTTGATATAATATAACACACGCACACGCACATGCGCACACATGCACGCGCGCGCGCGCGCGCACACACACACACACACACACACAGCAGGAGTAGCAGCAGGCAGAATCCCGGGCACCGTGGCCAAAGTCCTGTTAGCTTCTGGTGTTAGAATAGGATGGAAAACTGCAGATTGCGTGAAAGGAAAACCCCCTGAGATGCTTCAAAATCATCTTGGGCACATAAGTCGAGCATGTAAGAGCCCGTGTGACAGATCGAAGTTGTACATGAATTGCTATGACATGCACGACGGATCCAAAATGCGTGCTGTGTGTACAAAACGACAAAGACAGAAAACATGCTATCGGGTGTAATAGATGTCCTTCCTACCAAAGAGTGCTAAAGAAAATATTGGGCAGACCTTGAAAATAGTTCAAATAAATCTGAACCACTATGAAGTCGCTCCGGATATTCTATCACAATATGGGAATGGGAGACAGATGTCGTGATTCTGTGTGATGAATACAGAAACCACGACGATTCATCATGGGTATCCGACCAATGCAACAAAGCAGCAATTTGAGCATGCGGAAATCATTCATTCCAACAAGTAGTGACTCGAGCCGATGTTGGATTCGTCTGGGTCAAAATAGATGGAATCTATATTTACAGCTACTACAGTCACCAAACGCTAAGTTTGATGACTTAGAGCAATCCCTGGTCCGTCTAGTTCTTGACGCCAGAGGTCGCAGCCCCCCTCGTGATAGCTGGGGACTTAAACGTTTGGACGTTGTTGTGGGTAGCTCGAACACAAACAAGAGAGGTCGAGCCGCCCTAGAATCATTCGCTCTCTTCAACGTAGTAATCATTAACACCGGCGATACACTTTCCGCAGAGGTGGTGTAGGATCTGTGATGAACATTACCTTTATGACAGCTTGTTGAGAATGGGAGTATCCTGGAAAGACAGTGAACAGACAGTGTATCCTGAAAGACAGTGAAAGACTATTGTAAATGAGGTGCAATATCAAAGAAAGCGTTACGTTGGACCGGGTTGTAAGGTGAGATGGAAAGCCAAAGCCTTTGGCGAGGAAGTACTCCACCTTTGTTTGAAGAATTTTGTACTATCAGGGACGGCAATGACAAAGGTTATCCAAATTATGAATGGGATAATCAGCAGTGGCGTAGCGTCAGGGGACGCTAAGATGCTGAGCATCCCCACGTAAAATATTAATCAAAGAACCCTAAATATTGTATCGATAAACTTACAAGTGGTCCGTTGAGCGAAACACGTTTTGTATTAATTTTATGTAATTTCCTAAGATTGAATTCGGCGCGTTATTACAAGCTGGCCTCCGATTGCTTGGATGCTAAAATGCTTCCAGCGTCTGCCACAAGATTGCGACGGGCAATGACGCATGCGCAGACGGCGAGGTTCCCCCTCCCCTCCTCACTCCTTCCCAAGAGATTCGCGAGTTTCGTACGCTAGCGTACGACTGAGCAAAGTGGCGTATGAGAGTTGCTCGTTTGTGCACGAGAGCACAGCACGCTTGACGTCAGTGAAATATTTTCTTTCTCACTTGGGATTCTCTGCTTTGTCGTGGGTACAAACAGGAGAAATAGTGCTTGCATAATAAATAATTCTTAATTAATATCGAAGAAGATGAATTCTTCCTTAACTATATTAAATATTATTTTGATGTGAAATGTATAAATTCACACGTGATCTCATTGCCAATCGCGCATTAGAATTAAAGCTGAGCCATTGCATAATTTACTTTCAAAAAGTCTTCTGACATAAATCTGTTGAAGTATTGTAACATTTGTTTTGATAACATAGATCCTAGAGAACATTAAAGACCATGATGTGTTCATTTAGCGTTATTGTTTAGCATCCCCAAACACGCGAGTCACGCTACGCCACTGATAATCCGAGCTTGTGATGCATGTATGCCCAGAAGAGAAGCCAACCACCGACGTCTAACAGTTTATTAGTGGAATGAAGACATTGCTCAGCAGCGCCGTCACTGCCTTCGAGCCAGGAGAGTGTACTACCGAGCTCGTGGCAAAGATACCTTTGCTCAATTACAAGAACAATATCAAGTGGCCGGGAACCAGTGAAAGGTCGCAATCCGGGAAAGAAAATGTCTTTGAGCTAAACGCCTGTGCGTTGAAGTGGATAAAGATGTATGGAAGGGAGTCAGACAAGGTGATCCTCTGTCACCGAAAATTTTCACTACTTTGATGGAAGAAGGTTTCAGAAATTAAACTGGGAAAACACTGGCATTTCAGTAAATTTAGGACGTTTAAACAATCTCAAGTCTGCGGATGACATTGTTCTATTGGCAGCCTCCCATACTACAGCGAATCTTAGAAGAGTTAAACATGAAAGTGAAAAGGTAGGACTTCAATTAAATCTAAATAAAACAAAAAGCATGACTTACCACAAGAAAAAAACAATGAAGTTAAAATGAATTAGAGTTTGTATCAGAATACCTTTATCTACGCCAATTGATATCTTTTGATAACAGACAACTGTGAAATGAACAGAAGAATCTCTCTGGCTCGGCAAAAATTCTGAAGCCTATTTTTATTTTGCTTGACAAAAAATTAGGTCTTAAAATAAAATGAAATGTATTAGACTCCTACATATTACCAACCTTAATTTACGGGTGCCAGACTTGATCGTGGTATCTATCCAGGTGTTAGAGAAAGATAGAGAGGAAAATCCTCAACATTTTTTTGAAAGACCATACGACCTGTTCGGAAATACGAAACAGGACCAAGATACGTGATGCAACAGAACCAGAAGCTGTGCAAAATGGAAATAAGACGGCCATGTCATCAGACAACAGGTCATATTCTCCTACGGTATGGGAACCAAACCACGAACTGGCTGGAGACTTCCTGGTAGGCAACGCAAATGGTGACTGCTTTAAGGAGGCAGCTGGCAACGAATGGACGAGGCTAGCCACATGCAGGCCATCGTGGAGGTCATTGGCATAGTTAGGGAAGGGCAGGAAGGACTGTCCGCCTCGGGTGACAGCATTTTAGGGGTGAAACCATTTCGAAAATTTTATATATTTTGTATAGATTATAGATTATAGCATAGATTTTGATGAAGTTATAAATAAGTTTGCCGCCCTTAAATCTGGAAAAGTGTTTTTTATAAAAAAAATGCCTTTGTCAATTAGTTATTCTTAAATTATATTTCAATTATTTCGAATTACGTACAGTTTTTTAATACATTATAAATAAATGTCATGTTCAAACATACTTGTATCTTTATTAAATAATGTATAAACTTTTCAGTAATAGATATTTTTATATATTTAATTTATGGTGGGGGGTGATACCATTGGTTTTGCTGACACCAATGGAAGCTGTGCCACTAGTGGAAGTCACATTTCACTAGCTGAACCCAAAAACTACTAAAAAAAATTAAGAAATGTTCACTACTAAGTAGAATTTAGAGAAGTTTTAGTTAGATCATGAAAAGTTCGATAATTACATAAAACTTCAGTAATTTTATTTTGTTTGTAATGGTAACTCAACCAATGATTTTGTAATTTTAGTAATTTAATCATTTCAGTGATCTAGTAATCAGTAAAATCAGTAATTTTTGTATTTTGTTGTTAATTGTAAATTAAGTAATTATTTTAGATAACCTAAGTATGGAACAATATATGTAAAATTATTATAACATAAACAAACTATGCTGCACATGCAGCCAGGAGGCCCTTGCCCTGAATTGTGATTTAATGGGCTTATACATACGTACATACATACATACACTCATACAGAGTGGTTGTAATTAAACTTTTGCTAGTATTACTGTCCAGAGTATGGAGTGCATGCTTTCTAGGTGTCACAGCGCCATCGGCCAGTTCCAATATGGCCACCAGGTGCCATGATGAAGCATAGTGCTGAATAGTCGCACTTGGCTGAACAGTGGTGAATAGTGCCCTTATTGACGAGTCAACATGGGTTTGGACAAACGGAGCAGGGCATTATTGGTGAAACTCTTTACCAAACACAACAGTAATACTGCAGCTGCACTTCGAGAGTATCACCGGCTGAAAGGATTACGGAAGGATCCTCTTTCTCCACCTGCTTTGCGGAACATGCAGTTCGAATTGCCTCCTGGGGAACTGAGTGTTTCTCCGGGAAGAGGCCGACGACCGGTGAAACCGTAGGCGGTTGGTGAAATCGCTGTTCCTCTGGCCGTGAACGCTGCGCGCAATTCCCGTGCGTCAGGCAGTGCGCGTGCTTTGTTCCGAGAGTTGAACATCCCGTGGGCCACTAGTAGGCGGAAGGTGGTTCGAACCATTCTCAAATGTTATCCTTGCAAGATTCATATCGTACAGGCTCCTGCACCATAGGACGCACAACGACGTGTTGACTTCGCTCTCCACTTTCTCGCAAGGATTGAAGCTGACGATGCCTGGCCTTGGACCATTCTATGGACAGACGAGGCACATTTTCTTCTGACGGGTGAGGTGAACACAGAACTGCGGAGTGTGGGATCTTCACCTCCAGCCAATGTGCAGGAAGTTCCTCTGGATGACGACGTTCATCATTGGCCCATTCTCTTTTGAAGAGGCTGGCCCTCAAGGACCAAAGACGTGCTGTGGGACTGGCCAGCGTTACTACGATATGCTTCGCCAGTATGCCATACCCAATGTCATAACAGCGTGTCATATCAGCACTATGCCTGATCATGACAACCTGGTGGCCATATTTGGAACTGATCGGTGCCGCTGTTACGCAAAGATCTAGCTTCTAGCATTCTCAGTAGATGGCTGGATCATTGAAGCTCTTTTCATTGTACAGTATCTATTATATCCTTTTGAATTTCCATTTTCTCCTTTATTTCTTCATTATGTATGTGGTATGAATGAGATATTCTGCAACTTTGTCTCAAAAAGTCCCTATGAATCATCAATAATCTCTTTTTTCTTTTTTCTTTTTTTTTGTCACTACTTCAATTTAAACTTATTGATTTAAAGAGAAACTAGCGTACCCGTGCAAGAACTCTCGCATGTTAAACCCCACCCTTTCCCTATCCATTTGTCTATCCTTTCCATAAAGGAGAGGAACTACTAATGTACTTACAGAATATCAAACAAAATAACAATGCAATTGATGTTTGAAACAAATTTTCAATTAAAGTTTATTCGTGTCTGAACCCGTTGACTTGAAAATTTCATCGAATGATAACGAAAATATTGGTACAGGTAAAACACAAACACAGTCTTCACTCTTCACTGAACACCCACATCACTCCACAATTAAGTACGCAGCACTTATAGACCATGAAAAACGTTAATTGAATAGTTTCACTACACGCACAAGAAACGATCTTCATAGGTATAGGTATCAAGCAACTATAATAGTACTTCTAGTTGTTTGCTGGAGAGCAAATCTTGAATTAATGATTATGCAAATAAACCTCGCCAGACTGCACAAAGTACGGTGTTAACAAAAAGTGTAAAAAAGATTGTCGAATCTAAGCATTCTAAGCGTGTCGCCACAAAAATTGCTACCAGCAGGAAGGGCTGAAATATTGAGGTGGCCTTGATAGCATTGAAGCGTGGAACCGAAAAGTTAATTGAATGGATCGGAGAATGTGTCATCTTGTAGATTATGGTGTGAAAAACGTTTCTTTGGTATTTCGATGCGTTTTTTTAAAGAAATTATCCATATTTTTAAAGTCAAAGTGGAATTCGTCAAGTCTCCGTGAAATTCTCTTCTTAGAGCTCTCATTTATAAAGATTGATTGCGTGTGAGAACCAGAACCCAAAAGTATACTACTGAAATAATACAGGAGATGATGATGATAATGAGAATATAAAACAAACTGAAATTTTCCTCCTCATAGCATGGCAATTTTGGGAGGAATTTTTGCAAATAATAATTTCTCTCTCCTGTGAACATTTTTGTCTTATGCCCTTAGATTTCTGATATCAATGATTCTGAAGCAGATAACAGTAACATTACACAGTATGGAAACACATGTATAGTGGAGAAGAGTTATTTCTTAATTTGAGTTGTGGTCCTGTAGCTGGTAGCCATTAATTTTATCAGTTGAGCTATAAATGGATATTGAATGAGGCAAAAGACTGTAATTGGGTGTCAACAATAAGAAAAATATTTTGAAAAAGAAACAAACACTTTTTATGCAAATAACCTATTATATAGTAATTTCATTTCCAGCCTTACTCAATAACTATAATCATACCTAGAGATACTTTTTGAAAACAATAACATTTAAGTATGACACTTAAAAAGTAAATAAGTAATTTTTGTTCACAGCTCCACGACCTGATATACTAGAAGATAGTGGAACTGGATCATCATCAAGGCTCAGAGCTGTTGAACCACCACCTCCATATGACTCACCACCTTCTTATGTTATAAGAGAACATATGGCTCCACATCAAATCAAACGTCACATCCACAGTTACCACAGCCTCCTCAACATCCACCTCCCTTACCACCGGTTCAACGGATGTCCATCGCAGTGAGCAAATGAATGGGAATGTCCTAGTGTAAGATATCCTTAAATTGATAAAACTGTAATTCAATTTATTTTACAGATAATTAAATGTACATTAATGAGAGATACTACACTTGATTGGAAAATCTTATCCCTGTAGTTAATCTATGAGGTGTATTGGTATGTGAATTTCTCCACTCAAAAATGTATCATTAAGTCAATTAAAAATATTTCATAATTTCAAAATGGTAAATTGTGCAAAATATGCTTTTCTTGATTCTTATTTGAGTGGAATGAGTAAATGATAAAAGTGTGTAGACTCACATTTGTACATGTGATATCTTTGTTTCCAAAAAGTATTGATATTATTAATGATCTCACAAAGCATCCATAATACTGAAATATTTGGTATAGCTCACTAAACACGACTCACCAATAATTAATTGAACATAATGAATAAACAGTAAGAAAATGGTTTTGTTCATATGTGTTACAATTTCATATTTGTTTATAATTAACTATGGTGTAATTTGAAAATATATTTTTGCACAAATGTAAAATTTTCTTGAATTGGCATGTTTATGTATAATGTTATTTATTGGAAACTTATTGTTTTATTTTAGAGCTTCTTCTGTCATTTTCAGTGCCAGCAACTAAGAGTAACAGGAGTTTATGGAATAAATATTTCCTTCTACTGACTCTTACATTAAAAAACTTCCTCTACATTGACTACAAACTGATTATCAGTGACATAAATAGTAATTTTGACATGATAAAGACAATGGTGATAGTGGTAAAACTACAGAACTTGTTTATTTCCTTAGATCAAATAAAGAAAAATGCATTTTCTGAAAGTTACATTTCAATAGTAATAACATTCAGTCCTTAAAACAACTTTTTTCTTGTTCCTGTTCTATATTAGCCTGTATTGCTCGTTTTTAACCCTTAATTTTTGACCATAGAGAATATTTATTCAAGAGTAATTTTAGTTACTCATATTCATTAAGGATGTTAACAAAATATTAAATTTTTTTCAAAATTTATATTTGTTTTGAAAGTGATACTTGTGAGAACTGGCAGGCCTCCGGTGGCAAATGACACGACCTACATTTTAACAAAACCCTTGATTATGATCCATGTTTTTCATTAATGAATTATTATAAATAACATGATACTCAGCACAATGACACAATAAATGCAACAAGAAGTTACTGCTTCTTGGGCAAAAATAATTTCCTTTCCAAAAAACAAAGCTCTTAGTGGGAATCTAGATGAGATAATGGCTTCCAGAAAACTAAATGTTGATCGCATACTATTCAAGGACCCAAGTAAATTATCAAACTTTTGAAAAGCTAAATAGCTTGATGTTGCACAATGTACAAACATACATCTAATTTCTTGATCATATCGCAGAGGAAAGATTACAAAATGTGATATCATATCACAGAAATGACAACGCACTTGAATTGCTCTGCTGCAGATGTTTGCTACGAATTTGAACCTGTAAAATTATTTTTGATTGTCCATGCATTCTAAAAATGCAAAACATATATCAAATATACTACTTAGTGATATATATTACAAGCAAATTCCTGGCATTGCCCAGGCTTTCTTCATATCCATTCCGTGTGAAGTGGAAATATATCACTTTTGTATAAACCACGGTGTTTAAGATTTTTTTTTTTATGTAATTGGTTCAAATTTTAATAAAATACTAAAATTTTCTTTCATTTATTTTCCAGCAGTTAGATTAAAAATTTTTATTTTATGCACTGCTACTGGCCTCTAGCAAATGTATTAGGTATTAATACCAGTTCTGTTGCAGCACTGCTGGTGTCTGGCAGAATATATAAGGAACCAATCTGCTCTTACAAACATGCAAAAAATAATGATTGTGCTGCATCTACCAACATATTATCTAAATTATTTTTTTCTGTATTTATGTTGTATTAATCTTCAATAAACTTCACAAGGATACTCCAAGAATCCTGAAGAAGAGCCTGTAAAAATTTTGTATCCATTCATACACTACTTTGTATGGTATCAATGTCAGTTTTATGCCATTGAATTGACTTTTATTAATATAGATATAATTCCTATTGAGACTAAAATAATATTTTAAAACATAGTTGCTTGATGTGAATTTGTCAGTGTAATGGGTAAATAAGTGTTTTTAAAAAAATGTTTGCAGAAAAGGTTTAAATCTGTAGGGGTAAAAATACATTTTATTTAAATATATTTATTCTTTACAAAAAGTTTACATCTCAATTTTTAGTTGCAATGTGATAAATAATATTTTTGAAATACACAAGCTATATAAATGTGTGTTTTTCAAAGTGTGTTTTCAAAAATATTATTTGTCATGTTGCAACTAAAAATTTAGATGTATACTTTTTCTAAGAGGGCTGCATACCTTTAAAAGGTAGAAACAAAGGAGGAAATGTGGTGATCACAAAATTCCATACTAAATATTTCAAATTTTTCTTTATGTGTGCAATGAATAATTTGAATCATGACTGTTGGGAACTTTCATTTTGGTAATTTAAAAAATCTTATTGTTTAAGACAGTATCAGCATTCAATACTTATAAGTTTTGTTGATATGACCATATTAATATGTGACATATTGGTTTAGTATCATTTTTATCTTGATAATGCATGTTCTGCATTGCAAGGAAATTGAATTGTTTACACAATTACTGAATCACACAAAACAGTTTTATAATAAACTCTATTGTTATAAGTACTGAAATGGCAGAAGAAGTTGAGCATATTATATTTTATTTCTATTTTGAAGTAGCAACTGAAGTAATTTAATAATTACTATGAAAAGTTAGACTCCTTTGGTTACTTGAATAAGTGCTTAATTTAGAGAAGTGATGAAAAGAGATGGGTACTTAGTAATGTAGTTCATTACATCAACTGGTTCACAGACAAGGTGTCTGAATAGAAAGGAGTCCATGCTGAAGTGTTTCACACCATTATTTTATATGTATATTATATATTTTTTATATAAACAGTTATAATTACTATTTAATAATTATTATACATACAGAGTGAGTTGTTAAGCTATTCCATGTCACATATCTTCAAAGTTAGTAATATAATGACATTAATTCTAATTCTTTTTATTACCAGCTGTCAAAGTGTGAGTGAATGATTGAGTGAGTGAGTGAAAATTATGAACCACCATAATTTTCTTTTAATGAACATTTCACTCTGATGTGAGCACTTTGACATGCCAGTATATTTATTCTGTATGATATTAACATATGAATAATTCTCTCAAATATTACAAGGAAAGATTCTTTATAAAAACAAAACATTTAAATCAAATGCACAGACTGTCCGTATATGGTGTTTAGATCTATAAAACATGAGGAATATGTCTTCTAAGTGCACCTTTTTCTTCATTCATACTTCTTGTTTTGCTTACTATCTTGTCACATTTTTTTCCAGGCAAAATAGTACTTTTATTCAAATCCAGTCTCATGGTACCTCAGTTGCACCCAGCACTCTGAGGTCACCTTCAACAACTGAAGTGCTTGAGCCATTCAGCAGCCATATGGTAGTGTCTGACGCATGTGCATCTCCAGAAGGTAGCCAGGATACCACAAGCACATCAGAATCTCCGCAGTCTGTGATAAAGCAGGTGCTGGGAGATATTCCAGAAGAAACCTTTTCGACTACATCTACCACTCCTCCCAATTCGACTGCTCCAGTTGCTACATCAGTATCTAACGACACCAAGCAAGTGGCAAATTCAAATCAGTCATATTCTGCTCCTTCACATTGCTCTCCTTCACAGATATCTAGTATTAAAGGTTATTCACAAACCATTTTACG
>JAHLJT010008446.1:114802580-115084282 GCA_031308135.1 Acheta domesticus | reverse complement strand
CGCTATTCTTGGGCTATCGAATATCTGCTGCTCACGGAGTTTGCTGAGCGGCTGCCGTTCACTATAAAAGATAAAATACACAAAGGGCGAAAAGTAAAGCAGGCGAAGGTTAAGCGTGAGTCATTTTAAATGAAGCTCGACTTGGTGTCCGATTCCATTCTAAGTCATTATACCGCAACTTTCATTTTTATGATTAAATTACTTATATCCTAAATTAACATTCTTTTTGTAAAGCGTTTGCCGTGTATTACTTTTTACCCGACTAGGTGAAAGAGGAGTAATGTGTTTGGCTGTGGTTCTTGAATGTTGGTTCGTTTCCCCAAACGCTCCCCCAAATGTATGACTGCCTTTTTTATTTATTTTTATTTTTAGGTCGCTTTTTAACTACTAGGTCATGTAGCGACCACTTTTATTATTTTACAATCGGTGTAACTGTAGGGGGAACACGACACGTAAGGACAAACACAAGCACACACAAACATCCATGCCTTTGGCGGGATTCGAACCCGCAACCTTCGAACCGAGGTAACTACTGCCTTACAGCCTTAGCGACCTCGGCTGTCCAGGCCGGCTGTAATATGGTTGCCTTTGATCGGGATAAGTTCGAATAACTCCACGATGTCCTGGGCAAGGTGTTACCGCTTCCATTGTCGAAAATAATTTTAATTTAGAGAAAGATAAGATAATACATTGGTGGTAGACAATACCTTAACCAAGAAATTTCGCGTATCACCAAAACGATATGTGATTATACATGCGAAATTATACATGCCGTTTCACCTTTAGTTTTGCTACAATATTAATGAGGAATACGTACAAACTTTTAAGATATTGTCTCAATATATAACTGACGATAATCCCAAGATATGTTAAAACATACTACGCGTGAAATAACTAAGTTGGCTTCAGCAAGTAACTTTGAAAATATGCAAGTTATCGCGATTGCACCACGTTGTAGATGTTGGAAGACAAACATATTTAGTTCCTTTTGTTTGTAGTATTTGTCATTTTGGAAATTTTGACACAAATTTGATTTTATAATTCAAAGTATATTTTTCAACAGATTTTAATCTTCTCAAAGGGAGAAAAATAATGATCAGAATGCCCCTTACATCAGTTTTTCTTAGTACTGAATAAAACGCCTGTTTTAATCGTACTGTGGGGAATCATATACAGGTGTCCCACCAACTATGAACCACCCCCGTAACTTCTAAACGGTTCATGATATCGAAATACAATTTTCGCTGAATAATGCGGGTCATGGGGCACGTTATATGCCATAGAGAAATTGTCTATTATATTTTAGTTTTCGAGAAATTTAATTATCTTTGATTTTTTAGGTGGAACTATATATTTTTTCGCCAGCAATGGATAGATCATAAAAAGAGGAATAAAATTATGTCTCATATGCTGGTATTTTGATAGTATTTTGAGTATAAAATTAGACTTTCTGATATGTGATTTTGAATTAAAGGGACAATATTACGTGTAGCAGCCCTTGCAACTCTCGCAGTCGGGGGAAATTGGCCTTAGCGGCATCAAGACTTCCGTGGAGAGAGATGGCTGAGATGGGTGGCAGTGAGGGATAAGAGGCCTAACTATAGCAGTCCATGATATTGACATAAAGGTCACACCAAACACCAATTTAAACGATCAGAATGAGAGATTTTTTCCATTGATTTACCTGCATTTAACTTGTCTTCTTTAATAATAAATATCATTTTCAAACTTGGCCAGAATCCAACCACCGTTATTAGTAAATTCCATTTTTAATTAAGATGATCATTCGTCCACTTTGCAACAGTATCTCTACTGCTCTTAATAAATAGAAAGAAAACAACACTTACGTCTTCTGCCGTGGATTTTCAAGTTTGTGGCTGCACGTGGCGTTGTGAAGTGGGAAACTCTCCAATCAGTATTAGCAGTTATGACTGCAGATGTGCATTTATGTTAAAGTTTAGTAAATTTACACTGATAGACTGTCAAGAGTATTTCAAATTTGTATTGTTTTGTTCTTTTTGTACGCGTTTAAATAAGAAGTTTATTAACAGTAAATTATAATAGAAAACATCTAATTATCTATTTTTTATGAATTAATCGAGATATTACATTAAAAATCTTTAAGGATTTATTACCTTCCCATATTTCAAAATGATAGCTTGTTTCTGCCATAACACACGGAGCTCGATTCTTGTAAGTTTGAAAAGGACTTTTATTATTATCGTCCTTCCGCTACAAATTATTTTATTTTGTTCTCCTAGATTATCATTGCTTTGGAATTTCAGTAGAAGAAAAGTTCAATTCAGATGAACAAATGGAAAAAGTCTCTCATTTTGATCATTAAAATTGATGTTTGTTCATATGATTTTCGTATCAAATTTCTTAGTTACGCCTTAGATATCCTTCACCTGTACCAACTACTGTTGGTACCAAGGTGACCTATACCAACTACTGTTGCATGGGCTGCTACAGGAAAGGGCCGTTATCGTAAAAATCACATGTCAGAAAGTATAATTTTATACTCAAATTACTATCAAAATAATAGCATACGATACATAATTTTATTCCTGTTTTCATGATCTATCGATTGGTGGCGAACAACTGTTTATAGTTTCCACTTAAAAAATCAAAGATGCTTAAATTTCTCGAAAATTTAAAATACAATAGGAGGTTTTTCTACGGCTTTTTGACTTGCCTCACGATCGCGCATTATTCAGAGAAAACTGCATTTCGATATCCTGAACTGTTTAGAACTTGTAGGGGTGCTCCATTGTTGGTGGGACATTCTGTATATTGAAAATCTAAAGAGAACGATTTTGATGCCTTTCTTAATTGCTCCCAGGTAACCGTTTTAATGAGTGAGGTAGCAAACAAAAGAGAAAAAATGCGAGTGAAGGTCACTATATATTGAATTAATTGCAGCTTTCTTTTATTAATAAAAAATCCACTAAATTGACCTTTGAAATGCGCGGCTAGAATGGAAAGGAGAAGATGGCGTCATGCGCAACTTGGTGTAATTCGAGACCGAGGTAGCTCTTTTCGCAACTTGACTTTGCGCACGGGCGATAAGCGAACTTAGTTCATAAACTACAAGTGCAAAAGTTTTATATGTTATTTTGTGCCGTAAAACGGACCAAAGCCATCAACTATAGTTTTCTCTATAAACAGTGAGATGAACAAAATATTTGTGAATGAGTGTTAACAAATAATGGTCCCTCAACGGGGCAATTAATATAAGACACCACGGACGTCTTAAACGACCCACAATCACACCTGGTGAGCCACAACGTGGAAATAATGGAAGATGAAACATCATCGCATACGCAACAAATTCAACAGTTGCAAATGCAACTGCAATTGCAGCAACAACAAATGCAGCGAATGCATCATTATCAACTACAACTTCAACAATTACAACTCCACCTCTCATCGCAACCGCAGCAGCTGCAAAGCCAGAAATGGCTGCTTGCAAGAACAACGCGAAGTACAACAGCTACAATCACCGCCACCAGTACAAATTACGTCTCAAGACCTGCTACACTCCCAACAACCAGAACCCTAGCAACAATCTGAAGCAACAGCTTCCGATGAAAACAGCAACCAACCGGGCAGTAATAACTTTACAAATATTCCTGGGGCCTTAACCAAGGTCTCGTGGCAAATTTTATCGTTCAACTCGTTTGAAGAGGCACAGCTCAGAAGACCTCGATGCTGAAGATAACTGAAAGGTAAGGCAAAAGATAGCGTCTAGGGAGACTGATCCAATACTTTCTCAAAACAGATTTAGTGAGCTTAGTGTGGAAAGCATACCCGATAACATTGAGGAAGAACACAAAAAGTCGGTAATTTCTTTTTTTTTTGTTCCAAATGTCACATATGTACCAGATATGATCAAGTTTGTCGAAGAAATGATTGAAGGGCAGGAATATCAAATAAAAGCATTGTCAAATGACAAAGTTTTAATATATACCCGCATCTTCTGAAACATATAGAACAATTGTGAGACACTTATCAAATAACAATCGTTTTTACTACACTTATCAGTTGAAACAAGAACGTGCCTACAGAGGTGTAGTAAGAAATGTACACCACTCTGTAAGTATAAATGATATTAAACCTGCACTTGTCGTTAAGTTATACTATCAAAAAGATAATAAATGTTCGTCATAAGGTAACAGAAATATTCTTTCACTATTTTTCGTTGATCTGGAACCACAAAGTAACAACAAAGACATTCAATATTCGCACGCTCCTTAATATTGTTGTTAAATTTGAGCCATCGCATATGAAAAGAGAAATAGTACACTGTCAACGCTGTCAAAGGTATAAACATACCAAAGCATACTGTAATTATCCTCCTCATTGTGTTCAATGCGATAATTCTACCGAAGAATGTAAGAAAAACACGCAAAATCCACCAACATATGCTCCATGTGAGGGAAAGCACCCTGCGAACTACTGCGAACCCTGCGATCAAAAACTGCTAAAAAGAAAAGGTCACTATAATTAAAATAGCTACCTTAGACATTCCCAAAATGAAATGACACCGGAAACTCAATATCATGGACATATTTACTCACAGACTAAAGCGAAAAGACGTATTCAGATGTCACGCGACCCAAGCAGGTACATCAAGAAGTAAACCAACACAATCAATGATCAACAATCTGTACTATCATTCAGTGTTCTTTCGAAAGATTCGACAATGTCTTAATACAACAAAGACAACAAATTAACTCTCTTCTCAATCTGGTGTCTTCATTAGTATCCAAGCTTTCAAATGGGTAAACTTTATTATATAACAGCGTGGAATGCCAACGGCTTGGCGCGACATCGTCAAGAACTTGTAATGTTCCTTTTGCAAAAGAAAATAGATATTCTACTTCTCTCAGAAACACATTTCAGAGAAAAACTACTTTAAACTGAAAAAATATATAATTTATGGTACTAAACATCCTGATGGCCATGCGCACAGAGGCACTGCTATCATCTTGAAAAAAATGCATAAAACATCACGAAGAAAATAGTTTTCAAGATATTGATATACAATCCACCACCATAACTATTTCTGACTGGATTGGGCCTCTTACAGTATGTGGTACAGGACATTATTTTGTTGAAGTTTTTCAAACTATCCCACCTGCGAATGATGAAGAAGATGAAAATCAAGAATACCTTGATTCACCAGCGCAATTGTCACTTCCTATAAAATTCTTCACTTCTAAAGAAATACTTAAAGTGATAAAGAACGACCTTCCCTGCAAAAAAGCTCCAGGCTATGACTTTACCACTGGCCAGTTACTCAAAGAACTACCACGCAAAGGGATTGCATTCATCACAGCGCTCAATAGTATTATTCGCATTGGATATTATCCCATTCAGTGGAATTATCCCATTCAGTAGCTCAAATTATAGTATTCCTAAAACCTGGT
The DNA here is from genome assembly GCA_031308135.1 of Acheta domesticus. Classification (NCBI taxonomy): domain Eukaryota; kingdom Metazoa; phylum Arthropoda; class Insecta; order Orthoptera; family Gryllidae; genus Acheta; species Acheta domesticus. The sequence goes on along the minus strand of JAHLJT010008446.1, from coordinate 115,078,850 downwards.
AAATTTTCTCATGAAGCTTCGTCTTACCGTCCTGTTAGCCTTCTTCCAATACTGTCTAAGACATTTGAGAAACTAATTTTAACAAGACTACCTCCTTACTTATCATGCAACAGCAATATCGTTCCGGATCATCAATTTGGATTTTGTCAGCAATATTCTACCATAGAACAGGATTACATCGTATATAGAAAGCAACTTTCAAAATAGACAATATTCTTGTGCTGTCTTCCTCGATATATCTCAGGCCTTCGATAAGGTTATGGCACAAGGGCCTCCTGTGTAAGCTTAAGTGCTACCCACCCCACTCTTTTTTCAATATATTCCAATCATATATTGAAATATATGATTGGAAACGAATATATCAATAATATTCGGTATTTCCAAATCAAATACCAAAATGAAATCTCATTCCTTCTTCCTATAAATTCCGGATTGCCTCAAGGAAGTGTCTTGTCCACTTGTCTGGCGCCACTCGTCTGGAATCATTCGTCCGATATCACTTGTCAAGTGTCACTTGTCACGTGCCACTTGTCACGTGTCACTTGTCAGTGTGACTTGTCATTTATCACTTGCCAGGTGTCACTTGACACGAGTCATTTGACACTTGTCACGAGTAACTTATGAGTCACACGCTACGTGTCAAGTGTTACGCATCACTTCTCACGTGTCACAATCAGGTAACATGAGTCAGGTGCTAGTTTGTCGGACATCAGTTTGTCGAGTATCACTTTGTTGGCTGTCAGTTTGTTGGGTGTCAGTTTGTCGTGTGTCAGTTTGTAGAATGTCAGTTTGTGGTTTTCATTTTGAGTTAGAGATTTTTTCCCCTAATGAAATATATTCCTTAAAGATATATTTGAAAATAAGGTTATGTACAATTTTTCGAAAAATTTGAGTATTTTTCGCGTAATTTTGCGTGGAATATATGCAATTTTAAATTTTGTTTAAACAATTTTTCTCAAAAAAGAACCAACAATTTTCATTACATTTTGACCTTGGATGGCGTATAGAACGCTTAAGAGAATGTTGAAAATCTCAAGTTAATAGTTCTGATTTTGAGAATGGGAAAAATTAAATTTTTATTCGTCTTCCTACCACTACAATTATTAAGATAAACACTTTTCTTAATGAATTTTGTTCATCAAACACAGGTATTCAAATAATGTTATATTCCATTTCTCAAAATTATGAATATTTTTTGCGAAATTTTGTGACAAACTGGCATATTTATTTTCTTAAAACCATTTTTTTAAACGGCACAACTTTTTATTAAATTTTGACCGCAGATATCGTAAAGGACTATGCGTAATGAAATGTGTTGATCAAAAATAGATCTGCAAATAAGAGCAGGACACATTTTTCGAAAATATGGGTATTTTTTGTGAAATTTGGCATCATACATAGTCGCCCGTTTAAAATTATCTGCGCTTCGTTAACGTAAAATGGATTGATCAGACAGTTGAATGCTACGTAAATCAGAATTAGTATATTATTTCATATTTATATATTTGTCTCTTACATTCCATCTATTATTATATATTTACAAATTAATATTTTAGAATATATTTAAAATCTGTTTCATAATCCATATTTGTTGCCCGTGTTGAGGAGAAAGTATTTGCAGTTTAATGTACGGATGTATTTTAGGTCAGTATCCTGCTAAAGTCGACGGCGGACATTTTTCGGCATGTTAAACAGAGCACAGGAAAGGAACCTGGCAAAATTAACTCTTATAGAAATTTAGAACCAATCAGAATTTCGATTTGAACTACTGGATAAGATTGCGGATGTTGTACGAAACTAGGCCTGCGTATCTCGCATCTAGGCATGCCAATCTCGTATCTAGGCCTGCGCTATCTGATATTCAAATGAAACGTCGAAATTGGCGCACTAGCGCCCCTAGGGAATGCAATGGCAAACTATCCTAGGTACACTTGCCCAGGACCAGTCCCACAAGAAGGCGCTAGGGGTTTCTGGACTGCCAACCAGTCATATGACTGTTAACCAAGCCAAAGAGAGAGAGAGAGAGAGAGAGAGAGAGAGAGAGAGAGAGAGAGAGAGAACATTATTTCCTGCATCCCTCGAGTATGTCGTGAAATTGGAGCAACTGGAGCATGATAGAAAACAGGAATTCCTGCACATTATTACTTATGTTTTAAGAATTTGCTACCGAAAAAGATTTTGGAATATAATGTCTTCGTAAGCAATAAAAAATTAAAAACCGACCGAGTGGTTATAAAATGTGATGTTATTGGAACTCCATCTGACTCCATCTAAACTACGGTAAAAAATAGGTAGTTTTCGCAGGTTGCAATTTGGCTTCGTATTTTTAGCTTGCGTTTGGGGTTAGTCATGGAAATTGCAATTGCAAAATGAAGCAACTTCGAGTAGGCTTTCCTAAATTGGTTTTGTTTGGCGGCTCTCTTGATTTGTGTGACGGCTCGGAACAAAAACAATATTACCTAATCCTTTTTTTGAGAGGTCAGTGTGCCTTATCGGCAACTAGGCTGGCTACTTGGCTTGCGCCTTTTTCTGCTCGAACATCGGCTGAGGCGTTATGAACTGCCGCTGCCGTATTGCCGTCGTGTGTCCGCCCCATTGTCCCGGGACGGCCGGGAGGCTCCCAGAAGACGTCGGATTTCTTTCATGTCGAAATATTTCCACTTTTTTTATTGTTTTGCGACCAAGTTAAACGAACTGTAATTAGCCTAAAAGCAACTTATATTAATGTATATTTCACAAATAAACTATCGAAAATCTGAGGTATAGACATAAAAGCATGAATAAGTAGATATTCAATGCAAGGATAAATATAAAATCACGTAACTGAAAAGCTATATATCGTTGACACTTCACAAAATGCGAAGGTTTCTTAGATCACAGATGACCTAATCTTCGATACACACGCTGTCGGATGCAGTTTGCGTAAACATATAACATATATCAGAGGAATCAAATTATATTCTTCCACAGGATGTTGCAACCAGAGGCAGCAATCGCAAATAGTCGAAAATTTCACCTGGTGGTCCCTTGAGAGTCTCCCTAATATCACTTCGCTGTTCCCTAGTGGACCGCGGATTGAGAACCTATTACTGATAATAAAGGACATTTTGAAATGAAAGCAAACTTAAATTTATTATTAAAGAAGGTTAATTAAGTTTCCATATTCTTTATAAAGAATTTTTTATAAGTGAGTTTGATTTCATCCCGTCATTTTTCGAAGATTTCCGGGAACGGGTTTGATGGGAAGATTCCAGTTAAGATATGGACACTGGCGTACAAAGACATTTTCAACGCATAATTAAATATGTTTGGAGTCCATGAAGTCGAAGTCGCCTACCTGTAGCAGTAGCACGCTTCGCGCCGCCGTTGCATGCCATGGGCTAATCAGCGCACGTAGTGTCGTGAATGGAAACTCAGTACGCGCGCTCAATTTTCCTTGCGGTGGCGTTGTCAAAACCCACAGCAGAGCGTTCGCTCTTGGATATAAAACTTTTCGACCCTGGTTTCGAGTTTTTCTCTGCCAATGTATTAGTATTCGTGTGAACTTTTTCTACTGTAATCGATCGCTTCAAATAATAAAGTATTACATAAAAACTACATTACATGACACACAGGTAAAATATGAAAACGTGGCAGGCTATAAAAAATACATTATTTTATTACCTTGAATTTAATAACTTGATGAAATTGCATCAGAAAAAGGGGGTATCAATAGAAAACTAGAAGTAAAAGTGTAAATAAACATAAAATCAATGAATACATCCGTCCAAACGTGTATCGCGTGCGAGCACCAGAATTGTTTTATCTACTGCTCCATTCACTTCTAAGCTGATAGAGAATTGTTTTATTTCTTGGATGTCAAAAACAGTTTAAAACTGTGTGTGACGTACTATGGGGAGAATTGTATTCTGAGCACGTTTTCTTAAATTCTGGAATCCTTACATTAACCGGTATATAAGTCGAATTCTGAATACAATGGAAACGAGCGTTTTTGGCAAGAATTAATACAATATTTGCACCCACGTGGTAAAAATTGTTTTTAAACAGCGAGTAACTAGTATCGGTTTAAGTTATTTGTGTCATCGGCCGTGTGCGTTTCATTACTTTTGTATTAGCATCTTCTTAGAAGGAGAAATCATATAAACAAGAAATACCATTATTGTTATGTCTGCCCATCCGCCATCTTTTGCTAAACACGTTTTTTTTCTATTTACTTAACGAGCACAGGCCGTTAAGAGTGTCTATTAGTTCCTCTCGTTACGTGAATTCCACATATTTAGAGTACAGTATCACGAAAAAATTAAAACAATTTATTTCTGTGACGAGCAAAATTTATTAATATGTTTTCACTTTAAAGAATCTCAGATAGTCCATTAACTTTCAAGGAGAGTTGACAAGAGCACTAAGGCAGACCTTTTTGTGTTGAACCTCAAAATAAAAAAGAATATTTGCTGTACATCATATGACATTATCATTCCTAAATTAATCTTTAATCAGATGAATTTATGTGTTTTTTAAGACAATGGTCAATGATTAAATGATTCTAGCAAAAGACTGAATGCAGAAGAATTGACTTTTTCCGAATGGGAAAAAACCAAAGATGGGGAAAGTGACTAAAAGTGGGGCGATAAGCAATAACATGCAACAACGTACTTCTATCAAGCTCATGCTACCTTCTGAGCTTATGCATGCATTCCCAGTATGCATGCTACACAGCGACGTTGAGTACACAAAGATATCCGAGGAAACTCACGAACATAGGCTTGTACCTTCGCTCAAAAGGTCGTCGGTTAGCAGAGCCTTGCATGAAAACCGATTGGTTTAATTCATACAACTGAGCATCGTATGTACGGGTGAATGGATGAAAAAAATGATAAAACAATGAAATCCTCTAAAGTGGAGCCACAAAATGTGCTCAACTTAAATAAGTTCCAGAAAAATGTATGTAATGTAAAGAATACCATTCTGCTGGAGAACAATTCAAACTGGTGTCCATTTCACAAATGTTATTCAAAATATGCATTTCATAGGATACTCCTTCTTGTTCACCTTCATGAATTGGATTGTTAGGTCATGCAGAGAGACTGAGCTTCTCTGTGAGAAGGATCAGACGTTTAAATATTTCCGAGAGCATGAATATGTGACAATTATCTTTCACGGATGGTGTCGATGGGCCAGAAATTCCTCAAATTTTAATATCCTTCTTTATTGTGTAGATTAATATACGATCGTATTTCACCACACTCCAAGCACCAAAGGAGTCTAATGAGAAATCTATCCTATGCTAGTCCAACTGGAAACAGTTTTTTGCAGATACCGCCGAGATGTACTATGCCTACACACATTCGTCTTTCTTGTCCTACCCTCGCCCATATGCAGTTAGTAGTTACACTCTCATGCTTACACCATCACACTTGTGGGGAGACCAGTCGGGAGGTAGGAGCTTGTTCCGGCTTGGGTGACGTCCTGCTGGTGGGAAAAACCTAGGTGGGGAAAATCTCCACAAGGCGACGTAGGTCGGCGCCGTATCTCGCCAGATAGCGTGGGAAGATCCCTACCTCCCACAATAAAAATACACTACACTTACGGGACTAATTATTTTATCAATTGACGCGCCCGGAATCACTAATTGATCGATTAATCAAAACATTTGGTGAGATTTTTGAAAAATGTTGAGACATAAAGTACCCAAAAATTCAAAATACTCGTTTCAAATTCGCAGGACTTGAATTCGTCCAGCTCGACCGGAGAATGTCAAGTTTGGAGAAAATCGTCAGAACAAATGAGGCGTTAGTGTTGCCCATTGACAGACTCACACATGGAAGGACAGATGGCCATTTTGTTGAAATACAATTTCGGTTTCAGTGGCCCACGAATCGTGGATTCTGACTGTACAACGTGGTGGAGGAAGTAATTTACTACGAATAGAAATGAGATTCATCCACCTATTTATTACTAGGACCCGGCAAGTGTTTCTGTGGAATAATGGCAACTTTCCGCTACTGCATTACAATACTATCTCTTTACTATGTAGATACATAGCCGATGAGAAAATAAAAAGTAGAAGACTATGTATTATCGAGTATATCATTGAAAAGTTTAAAATTTCAAGCATTCGTTAGGATCCGAAAGCGGGTGGTATCGGACAAAAGTAGTTTAGGGAATTGGGCACTGGTGGTAGCGCATGCCACACTCTCAGTGTGTTCCTGGACACGAATTAGATATGCCTATGAGGAGAGTTCATCAATCACTTTGGTTATTGCGACACGCATTACTTTTTTTTATGCTGACCAGTGTACGAAGATAACTTTTCCTAGGATAAGTTTAAATACATTCTACTGTGACTAGTATGTTTACTTAGGTGTATTTGTTATGTTACAGCAGTACAAGGTTGTTTGTACAATTTATATCTGTGTTGTATTCTTCTTAAGAATGAGGGTCGTTCGGGTGGTATCGGATAAAGTAGAATCGGATGGTACTGGACAGTTACTTCTTCGCCTTCTCCTCACTTTTGCGTATTTCTTGTGTGTAGGTTGTTAGGAGGTAATATTGGAATACAAATGTGGGTTTTATCCGTGTTTCAGGAAACTATAGGTAAAATTCGCGGGAAATGGGAAAAAATAATAGGAAGATAGCCATTATGAAGGTCATTTTGAAAGAAAAACACTTCAAAAATGGTAGTTGTAAAGCTATAAATTGGACATAATAGTTGAGTTTTTGTTTTTTAATTCAAGAACTGTCAATTTCTCATGTAACCAAATAAGCATTTTTTCTTTGTATTAAGCAATGTAATATTTGTCTCAATAGTGAGCGTATCTTTGATGAATTGCTGTAAAAAAACTCCATTAAAATTATTTTACCATTGTTTACTTAGTTGTCCTATACCACCCTCCACTTTTTAGACATGTCAATTGTCAACGATTTTTACTATACCCAAATAATCATATTATTTTACTTTCAAACCAAACGGCTTTGTTAGAGTGTGTGAGTAAGTGATTGAAGTTTCATATTCTGTATTTTACGAATAATATAAACTAACCTTAATTAAGAAATCATATTTAAAGCTAAGGTGGCTGATACCACCCGACCTTCCCCTAATTAACTAGGAAGGTTCGAGTTTTCGATTCTCAAAAGTTTGCAGGATAGCGATTTCAATATTTAATGGATGGACTGTTTCGTCTCTAGAAAGTAATAGCACATTCTTAAAGGAAAATAGAACAATCAGTCTTAAAATGTACCAGCATTTTGGGGAAACAATCTTATTGAGCGGTTTATGTAGGGACTTTCAAGTAGGATATGGTAAAAAACTTTCTACGTGGGTGATTTTTTCATCTTAATGTGGAACAAGAACACTTCAAATAGGCTGGTCTCTCTCTTTATAAAAGTTTATTTATTACATTATAATCTACACCAGCACGCACAGACTTTCTTGCATTATTTCTAACTGTTCCATTATATAATACTACTACATAAACATGCAAACGTGTTTTCAATCAGCAATTTTTTCCGCATCAAGACACGAACTCAAGTTCAAGTTAACTCGCAACACGCAATTTTTGCAATTTTCGAAAGTTCGGAAAGTTTGCCGAAAATGGGAATCGCACCATACGCCTTTAACTTCCCTTGTTATATACAGATTAGATAATAAAATATATCATTAAGTAAAAAAACTCTAACCTCAATATTGTAGTTGTAGGAAGACGTCAAAGAAATTACACTTTTGGAATTTTCGAAAAATCAGGGATTTAACGAACGTGACACCTGCACTATTCTCTTAAGCGTCATTTACGCTATCAGAGGACAAAGTTTTTAAAAAATGCTGCAATTTTTTGGAACATTTTGAAAATGTTATTGAAGCTTGATATAAAGTATCCTAAAAAATCAAACAAACCATTTGAAACTACCAAAGTATTGAGTTCGTTCAGATCGATTAGGGAAGATCAATTTTGGTGAAAATCAGCTGAACTGTATAGGCGCTGACCAGAGGCGGGCAGGCGGCCGGGCGCACGGGAGGACAGACAGACTTTTTGCCGTCAATCTATTTTTCGGTATCAAGAATCCACAAAACATGGATTTTGCCTACACCACGTATTAGAGGAAATAATTTTCTACATATAGGAACAGAATTTATCCACTTTTTCTTCACCAGGGCCCGGCATTGAGAGTTTTTCTGCCGAAAATTCATCGTCTTCCCGTACACGATTACAATACTTTCTTATCTTACGAAGTAAGTGCGAGACAGTAAAAATTGGTGCATACGACATATTTATAATATTTTTATGATATGATATTAAATGTGGATGTAAGAAGATATTGTACTAGTGCCAATAAGAATAAATATTGCAAACTTCGGGGGCATGTATGGAGGTCCATGACGATATTTTTCTGCCAATGAACATGTACTGAGAAATGCTATATAGCAAAGTTACACATAGCCGGCCTGGATAGCCAAAGTTTGCTAAGGCTGGAAGGCCGAGGTTGCCTCGGCTAAAAGGGTCGCGGGTTTGAATCTTGCCCCGGACATGGATGTTTGTGTGTATTCATTTTTCTTTATGTTTCCCTTAAAGCTTCTTCAGTATTAAAAATCACAATGTGCGCTTTATGATAAAGCAAAAGCGACGGTAAATTTAAAAAAAAAGTAAAAGTAAAAATAAGTTCCACATGTCATATCCCCCTGACTAGTAGGCAACCTGTCACGCTTCTACGTTTGATGGGTATATGAAATCTCTTTTAACTGCGACAAAATGTGACCAGTACCTATTATGGAGTTGGAAAAATTATCTGGAAATCTAATATGTAACAACTTTATATAATATTATTGGTATTATGCATGCGAAAACACATTAATTAATGACTATTTTGAGTCTTTCGCCTTTTCAAATAGTCTGTTCTATATGTTTTGGATTTCAGATGAAAACTAAGCAACATTGTATTTAGTTTTATTCATTCAACATCACTATAGGGATGTGGTAGATAACCTACTTGGGATAATATACCACATTTCCAAATTGGCGGTTTGATAAAACACTATTCTTCTCCGCGAATCATTTTGATAGATTTCGAAAATGGACTGTATACAACAAAATATGTTCCTAGTAAATAGTTTCCTTATCCGAAAGCCTGTTTTGATCTTTTTTTGGTGCATAAATGAATAAAATAAAGGACACACCATGATCTTAAAAATGTTGACAGACATTTTTAATAAAATAATGTGATATAATGTGAACCCTATTTAATACTTATAAACATAGAGCATAAAATTTGCGGGTCTTCATTTATATCACCAACAATCACTCAAACTAATGCCTATAAAAAATTGTTAAAAATCAGTTAAAATGTTGTACATATCATTATTTCACAAAGTTTGTAGTTAAGAACATGAAAGTTTGAAGAAAAATACGGCGGAGGTATAAAAGTATTATAGATACTATCGTTACTAAATGTTCTTAACTTCTTTTGACATAGAAACTTTCTGGTTTTCTCAATTTGTATTGTTTTCGTGAGTAAAAGTTACTCTTAACATACAAAAACTTAGACCAGTTCCTACTACCTGATATTATTTACAAATATCTCCCTTTGCTTTTATACTAATGTTAGCCTGCCTGTTTTTTTCTGTTTTCCCAGACAATTAATTATTGTGAAGAAAGTTGGATATGTACGTATAGTAAAGAAAATATGTACTTTCCTTGTGTGACAAGAGCACATTATGTTCTCATATCGTATCCATTTGCGTCACGAACAGTGTCAGATCCTCTTTCAGTTTTTGCCAATCCGAATTACCACGAGTTGTCAGAACTATCACATGATGGATGCAACCCATGTATGCATGAGTATGAAGCCATGGATAACGTACACATGAATCTACAAATGCCTATCCTTATTGAGTTTTGTGTCTACGTTCCTCTTCGAGAATTTCTTTTCGAGGGTTTTGTTTCGAAGTTCATTTCAATAAGTTTTTGAATGGAAGCTTGGTCATGGACACAATGGTATGCGATTGTTTTATTCTGATCACAAGTGGGGCATCTTTCCTGCTTCTTACAAAGAGAATACAAATTGTCTAACAAGAAACTATTTATCTTCATAACGACCGACGAAATAGAAACGAAGAAAACTGCTGTTCATCACGAACGTCACATTAGCAAGAACTTTTATTTTATTTCCCATTTTGAAAAACCTTTTAACACGCACAGAATGTGTTTAGCAAATAAAATGTTTCTAGCAAGGATATCTGATACATTTCGTAAAAATAAATTTTATTTAAATATAACATTCGATTACTTGCAGTTATTATAAACATGATCAACACTCGTAAAAACTTTGTTGTAATATCAGTAAATTGTGATTTATAAATCAATTATTGTGATTTCAGTAATTATTTTTCTTCATCGTAATCACCCTTATCATGATGATCATCATCGTAATCTTCAACAGCACATATTTTCTCGTTTTATGTCTAAATTCGCAATTTTCAAACATTCAGAGAGTTCATCGAAAATGAGAAGCGCGCCATTCTTTTAAGCGTCCCTTCTTCTATTGTGATAAAAAATTGAAGAAAAAATTTTCAACTTTTTTTGAGAAAATGTTTCTAAGAAAATGTCATTAATTTCAAGCACAAATTACGCGAAAAATACTCGTTTCTTCAAAACATTGTACGTGACCTTTTATTAAAGAGTTAATTTTTTACAACAGACTTTGTCTAAGGCAACGATCTCTATTTTCAAATTTGTAGTTTTGAAATGTTAACTTTTTGCAATTCTGAAAAAAGAAAGTTCGCCGAAAATGGAACTAGCACCATATTTTTTTACCGTCGCCTGGTCTATTTGAGAAAAAAATTTTAAAGAAAAAATTTGGAGCGGTTTCTGAGAAAAAAAGTTTAAAAAATTACAAATTGCCTATATTTTGCCCACAATTACACAAAAATTACGCATATTTTGGAAAAATTGAACATGACCTTCTTTCAAGATCTGTATTTAAAGAACAGATTTTATTAACGAAAAAAATCTACTCTATCTGCAATATTGTAGCTGTAGGAAGACTCCCCAAAAGTTGCACTTTTGTAATTTTCGAAAAATCAAGAAGTTTTTTAATTTACTTATTTACGTCAAAAAACAGTTAAAAACTGCGTATGACGAGCTATGGGGAGAAGTGTATTTTCTGCACGTGTTCATAATTCTGTGGTCTCTATCCTAAACCATTTTTTAGTCGAATTTTGAATACAGAAAAGAGAGGTTTTTTTCGAGTTTTGTTGACAAAATATTCGCTCCTATATAATAAAATATATTTTCAAAGGTAAATTAGTTATAAATTCCTGCCCTGAACCCTCATGTTCTTCATGAAAGAATAATACTTTTTGCCGCGATAATATGAAAAACGATAATTTGAATAACTATATTTCCCACTGAAATTCAGAAGACGTGCACAAATAAAGAAGTTACATTTATGTCCAGAAGCAAAACAAGGGACCATCTCAGCATTTGCTCAAGGATCAGGGAAACTGGACGAAAAACCTGATCGAGATGGGGGCCATCAACCCAGAAACTGTGGTACAATACTTGTTACAGGTTCTTTAGAATTATACAGTCCAAATAATTACATTAACGTTAATAACATTAATAATTACATTAAGTTAATGTAATAAATAATTACATTAACTATCATTGTTAAAATTAATTCTACTTTCCTTTTTGATGCTCGGTATAGTCTCGAATTGTATAGAAACAGTTATACAGCAGAAAAGATTTTACTTGGGACTTAAACTTTTCTATTGAATTTAATCGTTTAATGTCTTCTGGCAAAGTGTTGTAGAGTAATGTACATGAATTGTATGTGAATTTTTTGTAGTGAGCTGTTGATACTGCCACTTGGTGAATATGATCACTACGGTCGTGTGTTATACTTATAGACATCGGCGTTTGCTGAAAATATATTCCCGCCCTTAAGTAAGTCATTTTTTACAAAAACTACTGATTCGTAAATCAGGAGACAAGGTAATGGTAAAATTCCTAGATTAATAAGAGTGACTTACAAGAATCACGTGGGTTGGATTTGCTTATTATTCGTACACATTTTTTTTGTAATCTGAAAGTCTGTGAGCTATAAGATGTGTTTCCCAAAATATTATGCCACATCTCAGGCGGGAGTGAACATTGGCAAAATATACACAACGAGCTGTATGAAGGCTGACGGAATTTGAAAGAATTCTGAACGCGTAGCATAATGAACTTAATTTTGTGTTCAATTCATTTAAGTGGGCATTCCATTTGAGGTTTTGACTGAATTGATAGACCTAAAAATTTTGTTACATTAACATCAGTCAACGGCACACTGTTCATTTTCAATGGAGTACAGAATTTTTTATTTGATATGGAAAACTGCATTGAAACAGTTTTATTTTCATTTACTTTTAATTTGTTATTACGGAACCAATTTGAAACGTCTGATATTGTACTATTTACGGTTTCTTTGTTGCAAAGAATATTTGTATCATCCGCAAAGAGAACTGTTCTTCCGTTTCGAATCGCTAAGGGCATGTCATTTACGTATAATAGGAAGAGAATAGGGCCTAAAATCGCTCCTTGCGGGACTCCACGTGCAATTGGCAAAGAACCGGAAAGGTGTGTACATAAAGTTCCATCATTCCAGTAAGGTATTTCTACTCTCTGAGATCGTTGTTTAAGGTACGAACATAGCCAATCTAGAGCAATACCACGGATTCCATACGAAGGTAATTTTGAAAGTAAAATGTTATGATCAATGACGTCAAAACCTTTTGAAAGATCTAAAATATTCCAATAGTTGCTTCGTTTTGATCCAATGATGAGGCAACATCCTTAAGAAAGAAAAAATGGCTGTTTCCGTAGATTTTGATTTCCGGAATCCATGTTGGCAATTTGAAAACGCGTCGTGTTTATTTAAAAGGTTTCCATTCGCACATAAAAGTCTCTCTAATATTTTGAAAAAACTGACAAAAGAGAAATTGGCCGATAATTTTGAACTTCATTTTTGTTGCCTTTTTTGAAGAGTGGCTTAATCTTAGCTGTTTTAAAAATATCTGGAAAAATTCCGGTGCATAAGGATGCATTAAATATGTGAGTTAACGGGTGTATAATGGCTGGCGCGCACGTCTTTAACAAACAATCCGGAAACTCATCTAAACCGGCCGAATATTTATTTTTTAATTTACCGATTATTTTGAGAATTTCATAGGAAGAGGTTTCGGAAACGAACATAGTGTCTAAGATTTTTTGGGAAACGTCAGATGTTGAATTTTGTGGCTGAAAACCCTTAGTGAGATCGACAGCAATTCTCGAAAAGTATTGGTTAAAGAGACTAGCCACTGTTGCCGGATCGTTCACATCTCTATCGTTATCTTTTAAAACAACATTCTCTTCAAGGTTTCTAGTTGGTTTGGTCGCATTTTTTACTATATCCCACATTGATTTTGTTTTGTTATTTGAGTTCAACGAACATAAGACCTCTTTAAAGCTATCTGAGGATAAAATTTAATAAAAAATGGAGCCATTTTTTAGAAAATTTTGAAAATGTTTTTGACGCATCATGTAAGTGCCCTTAAAAATAAAAATATCCGTTTGAAAATCCAAAATCTCGAGTTCGGTTTGATCGACCAAGGAATATCATACTCGGAGGAATATCAATTTAGGCGCTAGCGTTGACCACACAAAGAAAGACTTTTTTTTTGCCGTAAATCGATTTTTTCGGTATCAAGGGCCCATAAAACATGGATTCTGATTACATCACGTGTTAGAAGTAATTTACTATATTGAACAACATGATTTTTCCAGTTTTTCGTACCTGGGTCCGACAATAACGATTTTCCTATCGAAAATCGCCGTTTTCTGGCGCATGATTACAATATTTTCTCTTTTTACATTCGTAATGATGAAAAAAATTTAAAAATCGTATTGCTTTATCCTGCTCACAAAAAAAGTGAATAAACCTTCTTCCCATACGTAGTAACTTATTTCCTCTAGCACTTTGTGTAGTAAGATAAATTGATTGACGTTTAAACGTTCATCCGTCAGTCCGTCGGTCTGTCATTAAGATATGAATAAAATTGTAGAATTGTATGAAACTAGTTATTTTGCAATATATCGTTTCTAACTTTAAAAATTTTAAAAGTTTCGAAATCCAGGTTTCAACAAAATAAGGGTTGCGCCATATTTTAAATGTCTTTTACCCGAAACGGAAAAAAATGGATAAAATAAATTGGGTCAAGATATGGAAAATACAAAAAATGTGGAGCTATTTTTGAGAAAATTTTGAAAATATTAGTTTCTTTAAGGCTTCACGTTACGCACCTGAAAATTCAAAATATCAGTTTCTTACTCTTAAGGGTCACTAGTTCCGTCAGATCGATGGGGAATATCAGTTTTGGAGAAAATCGTCTGAATGGTTTAGGGGCTGGCATTGGTTACAGAAAGACAAGTTTTTCCATCAACCAGTTTTTGGATGTCAAGAACCCACAAAACCTGGTGTCTGACTACACAGCGTGTTAGAGGAAGTAATTTAGTACATTTATAAACAAGATTTATGCACATTTCCTAAACCATGACTCCACAACACGAATTCCGACAAACAGACGGACAGACGTCAAATCGCCGTTTTTCCCCGCTGCATTACAATACGACAAAATAGAAAAACAAACCTTCTTTTAAGAGAAGATAATGATTTGAAAAAAATAATTGCGAGTGCTACGCTTATATTGAAATCACTTTCCAATTTGATTTATATAGATATAAGGTAGATATCGTACGAATATTTAACGATTACTGCCGCAATCTATGTGGCAGAAATGAGGCATTGCGACACTGGAGCCACATTGTCGTTACATAGGGCGCGTCCCGAAATTTTCGATACCTTTCCAAAGAGAATTAGAAGTTGATCAAAAAAAACCCTAACATTTGCTACTGCAAGCGCGGATGGCATACTACTTCACGCATATCCGATACTCATTCACAGAAATCATTGACCTAGGGTACACACGAAGCGTATTCCACAAGGAAGGGATCAAGCGTGCGTGCTGCCCGGGGGAGTTCGTTCACAGGCCAACGCCACCCCTGCCAGTACGCCCCCTCCCCGCGACGTCGCCCAGTTCATCCATAGAGCCCTCCCCTCACGCCCTCGCCCTTGACCCTCCATCGCTCCCCCCTCAGTATGTGCTCACCACCTGCGTCCTCCTCCCGCGCCAACCCCTGGAGCCCAGTCCCTGCACCTTCAACTACGACCAGTGATCTTCTATCACTCTCTCCGCCTCCCCTGCTTCTTCACCTCGAGCTCTCCCTACCCCCGCACCCTCCCCCTGCGCCAACATCTCTGCCCCCTTCCCCGCCCCCACACTATTCCCGACCCTTTCCCTGCGCCCTTCCCAAGCGCGCATACCTGCGCGATCTCCTTGCTCCCACCTCTCGCGCCGTTACCGCCCTCAACCCCGTCGTCCTCCCCCTTCGCCGTCCCACCGCTTTCCACCCCCGCGCCCACCACCATACCCTCTGCCCCCCGCCACTCCCCTGCGCCCTACCCCGCGCCCTCCCCGCGCCCTCCCGCGGTCCTCCCCCGCGCTGTCCTCCGCGCCCTCCCCGCGTCCTCCCCGCGCCATCCCCCCCGTTCTCCCCCTGCGCCTTGCCATCGCATCCCCCCGCGCTCATAACCCTATACCCTTCGCCCGCGCCCTCCCACGGCGCCCCCCTAGCGGCCCCCCGCGTGTGCCCTTCCCACCTTCCACCGCGTCCTCCCCTGCGCCCTCCCCGCGACCCCTGCGTCCCCCCCACCGCGCCGCCTCCCGCACCATCTCCCACGCCCTCCCACCGCCCCCGCCCCTTTCGTATCGCCGTTCCGCGCCGTGCGCGCCGCACGAAGGGCGCGGCCGTTTTCGTGAGGCAGCTCCGCCCGCGGGCTTCTGAATTTATTGTCGCGCGGCCTTTCACGCAGTCTGCTTCGTGTCCCGCGTCTTTGGGAAGCAGGCCGCGTCCGTGCGAGACTCGCTGCGGAGGGAAGTGCTATTTAGGGAACGGATTGGACGGAGGGAGAGATATTCGAAATTTTTTAAATTTTCATATTTTTATGTTTTACTTTGAGAGGACATGTTTCAACTCGCCTTTAGAAAAAGAGTGTCTTTCTGGGATCTTTCATGATTGGCATTACGATGTCGATTTTGGAACTTTAACGGACGTTGCTGAAAGAGCTGCAGATTTATGAATTGCAAATGAAATATCCATGATATTCTCACGGGACCAATTTTACCTTACGGCGACTGATAATTGCACTTGTATTGCTACTGATATTGTATCCATACTCTATTCTCAGCCTAGATGTATTTAAGCATATTGTAATTAAAATTCGTTTGCTACGTGAGTTGTGGCAGATAATTTCCAATAATGCGTTTTTGAGAAGCATCGTCCGTTTTTGAGAAACAGGTTCAAAGCAAATCATATAAGATTTTTCTCCCGTTATTAATCCTCGAGTAAGTGCCACGGACAAAACAAAATCCCACTGAAAATCCCAAAAGAAATCTTTGGAAGCAAATTCCGATCGAAGTATCCAGGATTACTGTAATGTACGCCAACAGTGAGCAGTTAGTCAACGTTTACTAATTAAGCACGCAAATAAAATAAGTATGAATAAGTACATTCCAGATTTGGATGCAGTAAGTTGTATTTTCGTTTCTATGCAGACAAGACTTCGGTGTTCAGAATCTAGCCACTACTCTTTGTTTTTATTGCTACGTCTACGTAACAAGCAAACTAATGGAATTGTACGATTTTTATGCATTTTTATCATAATCAATCGCCCTAAAATATTCATAAATTAGCAATAATTTCCAGAATGTCGTGCCCCAAACATTAACGTACACAATAACAAGAATAAAATTTAGAATGCTCCTGTTCTCAACGACAGTGATGGTGAAGACTTTGGAACGAAACAAGACCACTTACAGGTATCTATTAATCACATACCATTGAGGAACGATCATTCATTAATTTCTGCGGTGCGGGCGTGAAATCGTTGCATGCTGAATATGCAGACACAATGAGATAACCTGCCATATCGAGATTAGAAATTGGAATCTCACGAGCGTGAAACATGTGAGGTCCTTGTTTGCCTGACACAGTGCCTCACAATCGCATCGTTAGATTCTTTCTGATTTCCCAAAATATCGGCCAGCCCTCAGTTGCGGTGGCTGCCGTCGCCGCTGCTTCTGCCCCTGCCTCTGCCACCGACACCGCCACCCCCCGCCACCCGCCACCCCCACCCCCACCAGCATGTAGCGTGGGGCGGCCCGGACGGCGCGGCGCGGCGCGGTCGCCGCACGCCACGCGACGTTGTTTTGTGACGGATCATTATTTCCCTGCACGATGTTGACTCGCACGCACACACATACATGGTTTGCGCAGCCTGTAGATAAGTCGCGGGATTGTTGTCCCCGATATCATCGCACGGCAGGCATTTCCCCAAGTGACAGCGCAACTACCGACCTCCGTGCGTGTGTTTGTAGCTCGCCTGCTTCGCATTCGGTAGGTCCTGGGTTCAGATCGAGACAAGCCATCACGATGAAGTTTTTTAAAAAAATTCTTTAAACAAGGGGCTTTCTTGCACTATACAGCATTTTTTGGTGAATGCCTAAAGAACTAAAGACGTTAATTTTTTCCTCGTGGTGTAGTAGAATCAGCATCTCATAATCACTTCACATTGCATCGTTTCCTATTACGAATGAAAATTAGACTCAGACCTCCGGGATGAGGCAAAATGCTAATGAGATACATCGAAAAAATACTATTACCCTGGCGTTTTGTTACACAGGCAATTAGAATCTGCGAACGCAAGATATGAGTTCTAAAAGATGCTCCTGGAAATTCATGACAAATTCCTTGTTTTAGTGAAGAAAACGAATAGAAGGAATTTATTTTAAGGGAAAAGAAAAAAAGAAATGTATCAGAAAATGGTAAACAAACTGGAAAAAGAGCGTTTAGAAATATGAGAAAAAACACTAAAATAAAGCAAACCAAGAACAGCGAAACGAGGGAAAAAGAGGAATCTTCCAGAGTTTCTCTTCGAAATTCGACGCCTTGCCGTCGGTCAACTTTGATTCTCAGTTCTTTAGCTCAGTCGATTAATTGTTTATTAGTTTCCGAGCGCGTTAACTGCTAGGCTCATTAATCCCGTAAAGGCAGTGCATGTTTTTATTAGGGTAGGTGGTAGTGATCTTTCCTAGCTGGATGGCAAGATCCAGTACCGACCTCCAAGTCGGCTGGCGGGAATTTCCCCAAGAAGGTACTTTCCCATCGCCCCAGACGGGGAAAGTTATAAGCTCTCGACTGGTCTCCCGACATGTGCGGTAGTGTAGTGCATGTAAGTGTGAATGTAAATGGGTACGATATGGGTAATGGGTGAGTGTAAATGGGTGGGATAGGGGTAATGTGAGTGTAAATGGGTGGGTAATGGGTGAAACAGGACAAGGAAGAGGCAGAACAGGTCGCGCGTGGTCCATGGTCCGTTTGTTAGGGTAATCCTCCGACATTCACCTGATGTTGATCAGAGAAACCACGGAAAAATACGGATCACAGCAGCAAGCCTCTAGAATTCTCCTCCAGATAGTGGCTGAATTCAACCTATGTATCTAGTTAATATCGAAAATCTCGCCACCCTTGGGACTTGAACCGTAGTACCTTGGGGTGAGTGGCACTGCACTGACATCAGTTGATGCCCTCAGCCGGTCTCAGTCCTCGAAGGTGTCAGCGCGCGTGCCGAAGCGGTTCTCTGCCAGTTCTCGATAGCGGGTGCGTGTTTCTTCTATCGACCAATGGGATTCATACGAATTCACACGATAACGACACCACTTTCATGAGGTTAGGCTTCGCGTGAGCAGGCAAGACTGGAAATTAAACGGTAGTATTGGAGCTTGTCAGTGGGAGTACTGGGTCGAATTGTAACTTCAGAAAAGAAGCGTGTAATGTCTTTTGCAATCATGTGAAGTATGTTCTGTGTTAATGTGAGATCTCAATACGCGCGAAAGCTACATATAAAACACTGATCTAGTGATAGTGAGATATTCACTATCATTTGCTTTAGGGTACTCAGATGTATTCCAAAGCAGATTGATTCATTTTTTTCTTAAAAATAGACATAGGAGATTATGTGAGTCGGTGTAAAAAGAACGACGCAAAATTAACGTCTTTTGATTTTTAGGCATTCCCTGGAAAAATGACGTACAGACCAAGAAAGCGCCTTGTGTGAAGAATTTGAAAAAACATGGCTTGTCTCGATCTGAACCTAGGGCCCACCGAATGCATTGCATTTTTATTATAATGTATTATCATATTGAAGCTAAAAATTCTTACTCATAAATTGATAGCTCTTTAAATAGGATTTTCGAAAATACAATTAAGACAGTTTTTACAAGAAGTGTTATAAAGATACAAAAGCGACAATTTTTTTGTGAAGCCTACTCTCTTTCAATACATTTATACAAAAAAAAATCCTTCAGATTTCCAAAAAATCCACTGAGGAGTTACGAATTTGTCGCTGTGTCTATGCGACACTGTCCGAATGTTCAAATATGTATCTTAAAACACTAAACTGCAGTATTTCACATAGCGTATGTAGCTTTCTAAATTTTTTTGATTGATTGATTGTTAGTGATATCAGGCGAATCAACTACTGTGGCCATTCGTTTCGTAAATGTAGTGCATGTTTTTTCATCGCGTGGTGGCGGTGAACTTCCCCGCTGGTTGACGATGTCCAGCGCCGACCTACCGTCGACTAGCAGGGTTTCTCCCACCAGCGAGGCACCGCCTCAGCCGGGAGAAGCTCTATATCCCCGACCGGTCTCCCGGCATGTGTGGTAGTGTTAGTGTTAGTGAGTGTGTAAGGTGAGGATAGGACAAGGAAGAGGAAGTAAAGTTTTGCGCGGTCCGTGGCCCGTTTGTTATGGTACTGCTCCGGTATTTCGCCTGGTGTTGATCGGAGAAACCAGGGAGAACTATCGATTAGAGAAGCCGGCCGCTAGATTCTCCTCCAGACAGCGACTGAATTCGACCTAGTTGACAAGCTAGTGTAAAAAAAATGCCTCCGTCGGTACTCGCACCTAGGATCTCCCCGTCAGAGGCACTGCGGTGACATCAGTTGATGCTTTGAGCCACCTCTCCCTGTTTCAATATTCGTATTCCATATCTTCTCGTAATAGCTTTTTGATTGCTCCTCTCTCTACAGACTCATCGATGAAACGATTATAATGCGCTATTCATACTAAGCGATGAAAAACTGTGATATCAAATGATGCGTTATCTAATGTAGGGTGCAGAAAAATGAATGCAAGAAGTAATGTATTTGAGGGCGGAAAAGTCGTTTAAAGTCTCCATAATTTCAATAAATCATATTTATTGACATTACGATTTTCTACGATTTTCCTGCGAGTTTTTGAGTTCTGTTAGCATACGGAATATTTTTCCTGACATACATTTAAACTCTGTCGTTTACGCATTGGATATGATGTCTCATCTACCCATGTTTTATCTCCCCGAAACAGAATTTAATACATTGATGAAATTAAGAAACAATATCCTAATAGAGCACTGTAAATCATAATTTGTTCACTTTTTAACGTTTGATGTATTCTACTTTCTTCGCTCCGAAAATGTTTATTGCATATCAAATTACTGCATAATTTCACACTTATTTGTATTGTGCCGGCGTATACTGTGAACAACAATATTTAACCTTTTGGATAGAATGTGCGCAAGTTTGTAACAACTATCATGTGTACATTTCTACTGGCGTAACACTAACATAAGTCATTCTATTTTATTTCACTGCCATTAATGCCAAGTCACGAAGGTTCATTTATGGCCGGCACTCCGCAGTATTCGCTGCGCTGTCTCAGAATTCTAGGTCAGGAAGAGTTTCTAAGGAGAGAGAAGCCTCAACGATCGGTGCTGGGGAAATAACAGCGCAAAGAGATGGAGTGCATATGGACGTAAGTGATGCGTACTTCATAATTCAGCTCTGTACCTTACTAGCTTAATCAACGTAAATCTAAAAATTCAATTCAAGGATCAAAATTATGAATGCAGAAAATTAAGAACTAGAGTACATTATTATTCAACTCACTTCACGTTCAAAACGCAAGTCTATTTTGGTTCTGTGAAAGTTCTTAACGATCTTTTTAAAAAAGTGCTTTAATAAGGCTATTTTCTAAACAGCGAATTACAAAGTTTCTTGGTTAAAATAAATTAAATATTGATTTTGCGATCTTTTGCTTTCTGTATTCAAATGCAGCTTTGATATATTTTAAATGACCATGGTGTTGATGATGATGATGATAATGATGGGCCAGTACTGAATTTTTTTTACTCATTTGTAACGAAAAGCATAAAAACAATGTGATAAATGTGTACAGTTATATTTACGGTTCTGAAACAATCCAGTCCGTCCCGACATTTGCCCTAGCCTGAAAATCGACGAAAAAACAGAAGTGCAGCGGACGTCATTGTTTTGAAGATTCTCTGTGATATTTGATTCAGGCATAAGGGTGCGTACAGGTGGGACGAATGGGGTCGTGACTCCCTGCAAATTATGAAAGAGGCCATGTAGCTCTTCATTATAAAACATTTTGTTTTGGTAAATAAATTAAATCCCCGAATTTTCCTTTTTAACCTAACAATTGTTTTATGACATTTGGGAAGAGATTCTCCAAGCCATCTGGCAACTCTGTAAACGCTTCAACATAAAATAAACCGTATCTTAACTATATCTGTATTAACTGTATCTGCAGCATATTAATTGTGTCAAAAAAGTTAAAATTTCACTCTACCTGAACTATGTTTTCATTTATTTACTAATAAAACAGGGCGCAAGTATTGTTATGAAAATATGTTTCAGAGTGCTCAGAAATGTACTTTGCCTGTCCTCGTGTCCCAAGCTACGAATGCCTACGGGTGCAGGTGTACCAAAAATTTAATAAAAAGTTTAAATATATTTTAAACATAATACCGCATAAGGTAAATAGAACAAATAGTTCATTAAGATGAACAGTGAACTTGATGTCTACAAATAATGAAAAAATATTGAAACACCAATATAATATTTTTGTGTCTGTTTATTTTTCCTAATTAACCGAAATTTTTGTAGTAAAATTAGTGGCGTCGATAAAGGAAAATTGTTATCATTTTTCATATAGTGAAACATTGAATTTGATCCTATCGATAGGCGCTGTAAGCGCAGAACTGAAGATATTGTAGAAATGATTTCATGAAGTGATTCATTCTTTGAAGAATAGATTTCATGAAGGAAAAAATCTCTGCCTTCAATATTGTATTTGTACGAAGACAAGATAAAAAGTTTTTTACTTTTGCCATTTTCGAAAATTCAGAGCTAAAAACCATTAGTCCTACGCCACTACGTACAGAAATTTAGAACCATTTTACGGAAACTTTTGAAAATATTGTTGAGAATTGATGTAAAGTCGTAGCCATCACCCCAAAAATTCAAAATGTCAGATTCTAATTCCCAGAGCCTCCAGTTCGTCCAGATCGATCGGGGATTATCAGTATTCGAGAAGGTCGTCTCAACGATTCAGGAGCTAGCGTTGTCCACGGACGGATGGAAGGACGGATGGAGAGAGAAGGGCAGACGCAGAGACGGTCAGGCGGTGTGAGGGACGGAGGGACAGACGAATTGATAAAGGAACATACGGAGGGACAGACGGAAGGACATACTGAGGGACAGACTGAGGGACAGACTGAAGGACAGACAGAAGGACAGTCTGAGGGACAAACTGAGGGACAGGCTGAGGGACAGGCTGAAGGACAGGCGGAGGGCCAGGCGGAGGGCCAGGCGGAGGGACAGACGGAGGGACAGACGGAGGAACGGACGGGGGAAGAACGGAGGGAGGGACGGACGGAGGGACACACGGAGAGACAGATGGAATGAGACGGAACGACAGGCGGAATGACAGATGGAATGGCAGAACAAGGAGAGTCGGGCTGAGACAAGGAAAGACAGACGAACTTACGAACAGAAAGCCGGATGAATGGACGGACGGAAGGGCGGACGGAGGAAAGGGCGGACGGAGGGAAGGGCGGACGGAGAGAAGGGCGGACGGAGGGAAGGGCGGACGGAGGGAAGGGCGGACGGAGGGAAGGGGGGACGGAGAGAAGGACGGAGGGACGGATGAACGGACGGACGGAGGAACGGGCGGATGGGGGAACAGGCGGACGGACGGTTGGAGGGAAGGACGAATGGATAGCGTAAAATACTCAAGAGAATATTGGAAAAGTGCAATTTTTTGGCGTCTTCCTTTAAGTACAATATTGAAGATAGAGAGTTTTTGCTTAATGAAATCTCTTTTTTTAAGACAAAGACTATTTTTCGAAAAATATGAGTAGTTTGGCGGTAATTTTGCGCCAAATATAGGCAACTTTTAATTTTTTATAAATATTTTTCTCTAAAACGGCGCCAAATTATGTTTTAAATTTTCTCTTCGTATGCATCAAGGTGGATCAAAAAATAGGATGCTAGTCCCGTTTTCGGCGCACTCACTGTTTTCGAAAATAGCAAGATGGTAACATTTCAAAAATTCAAAATTGAACATGAAGATTTTTGCTTTACGCAAAGTCTGTTCCAAAAATTCAGCGTTTTAAAAACGGTCATGTATATTTTTTTTAAATTAGTAGTTTTCTCGTAATTTGGGCTTGAAATTTTAAAAACTTTTTCTCAGAAATCGAATTTTTTCAAAGCTCCAAATTGTATCTTCAATTTTTCCACGGGCAGAAGAATGGAGGTTAAAAAAAGCGCGGTTCTCACTTTCGTTCAACTCTTTAAATTTTTGAAAAATGCATATTTCTAAATATGCGAGAAACTATGTGCTGTTGGATCACCGCTGTTTTTAATATGCAACCGTAACTAATACGTATAACCTACAAGAAAAAAAACAGGATTTGGTTTTCTCCAGAATTCTTGGGCCTGAAAATGAGTTAGTACCTGATCATGAATCGTTATACAAATATAGTATACTAGCATACCCGTGCGAGAACTCTCGCATGTTAAATCCCACCCTTTCTCTATCCATTTGTCTATCCGTTCCATAAAGGAGAGTAACTACTAATGTACTTACAGAATATCAAACAAAATAACAATGCATTTGATGTTTGAAACAAATTTTCAATTAAAGTTTATTCAACATTATAGAGAAATGTTCTTGGAACAATTCATACTTCTTTAAAAACAACATTTGAAGAAATTTTTCAATCTTCCTTGAGAGTTAGCTTTTCGCTTTCCTTGATAGTAAAATAATAGAAAAGGTTTTTACTCTTGAGAAAGCCAAGTAAAGGAGTGCGAAAATACCGGATCGGGCAAGAATAGACCTACTCATTGCAATATTATTTAACTTTCCTTGATTTGTTATGAAGAACCGAGTGGGTTTTGGAGAGTCAGGATGCCAGCTTGCTGGAGTGAGAAAATTGAAAAATTATTTGTTTACTAAAAAGTATTGAATTATTTTCTGCGTCCTTACGTACCTCAAGAAAAACAATTCCGAGACAAAAAATAATCAAACTAATGTTTTCACCTTTGAGTATTAAATACCATTTGTTAGCATTAGAAACAATTTAGTAGGCATTAGTAAGCCCACTTCGGTACATGGGAATGTTGCTCAAACGATGTTTGCATTTTTAATATCTTAACGAACCGACACCTTGAGTTTAATATCAAACTGTGTTTTATTTACAATATGAGTTTGTAGCTGGGCGTTGGTGTACATACTTCCAGATACCGCCAACATTTAAATCGTGCGTTTGGACTGCGATCGTTGGCAGTTGTCGGGTGACTTGCACTATTCTTTCTATAATTTTAAATTTAGTTGTTTTTTAATTGATTCACATAATATTGTAGGCTAGCGCGTTTTGATTTTTGTTTTCCACTTATTTCAATTTATTTTACTATAGCTACTTTAAAAAGTTTGTTCTTTGTGTTGTGCCATAGCACAAGTTTTCCTCCACTACCTCTGCGTACCCGTGCGAGGACTCTCGCATGTTAGACCCCACACTCATCCCTATCCTTCTATTTTCATTCTAAGAGGGAAAGTAGTTAACGAAACGTGTTTATTTGTTTAAAATCTATAAAGGTAACTTGCAATGTACTAACACAATTACAAATAAAAATAAAATACAATGCAATTAATGTGTAAAAGGAATTTTCAATAAATATTTATTCAATATCATGGAGAATTTGCTTGGAACAATTCCCAATACTTACTTAAAGACATTTGAAGTAATTATTCAATATTCTTTGTCAATTAGGTTTTGGTTTTTCGTGATAGACACAAAAATATTAGCTTTTTACTTTTGAGAAAGCTACGTGTCTGAACCCGTTGACTTGAAAATTTCATCGAATGATAACGAAAATATTGGTACAGGTAAAACACAAACACAGCCTTCACTCTCCACTGAACATCCGAATCCCTCCACAATTAAGTACACAGCACTTATAGACTATGAAAAAACGTTAATTGAATAATTTCACTACAAACATAAGAAACAATCTTCATAGGTATAGGTATCAAGCAACTATAATAGTACTTCTAGTTGTTGCTGGAGAGCAAATCTTGAATTAATGATTATGCAAATAAACTTCGTCAGACTGCACAAAGTACGGTGTTAACAGAAAACGTAAATAAAGATTGTCGAATCTAAGCCTTCTAAGCGTGTCGCCACAAAAATTGCTACCAGCAGGGAGGACTGAAATATTGAGGTGGCCTTGATAGTATTGAAGCATGGATCCGAAAATTTAACTGAATGGATCGGAAAATGTCTCATCTTATAGATTATGGTGTGAAAAACTTTTCTTTGAGGCCTTTGGCCTCAAAAGTTTACTTTTTAAGACTCTAAAATGCTTTGTTTATGAGTTATTTGCCGATATATGTCGACATGTGATGCGGGTTGCATTTTACATGAATATTTCGATGCGTTTTTTAAAGAAATCATCCATATTTTTAAAGTCAAAATGGAATTCGTCAAGTCTCCGTGAAATTGTCTTTCTTTAGAACCCTCATTTATAAAGATTGGTTGCGTGTGAGAGCCGGAACCCAAAGATATACTACTGAAATAATACAGGAGACGATGTAGAATAAAATGAATGTATAATAAGTCCGTTCTGTATCGATTGTCGTTAATTACACTTGAAAACCTTTAACCATTTGTACTACTTACTGAATTGTAACTACTACTAGTACTACTAATAGTGCTAATGTTAATGCTGCTACTACTACTACTACTACTACTACTACTACTACTTCTGCTTCTACTACCACTGCCACTGTTAGTGCTACTACTACTGCTACTTACCACTCCTAGTGCTGGTGCTACTGATACTACTACTTTACTACTACTACTGCTACTACTGCTACTACTACTACTGCTACTACTACTACTACTACTACTACTACTACTACTATTACTCTGCTACTGCTTCTCTGCTACTGCTACACTGCTACTGCTCTTCTGCTAATGCTCTTCTGCTACTGCTACTCTGCTACTGCTACTATTACTTCTACTATTACTATATCGTGAGGTGCGAGGGAGAGGGAGGAACCTGCAACTCGTGCAATGAAAAAACGAACATGATTTTTGCTACTTACCATGGTAGCGCAGCCTTCCAGTGGAGGGTGGTGGCGCGGCACGCGCCTCCGGCATCATAGCTCGTTTGTCACAGCCAAAAGGAGGGGGCGAGGTGCGAAGCCCACGCCTTTTAATAGTTTTGGAACGCTGGCGTCGGCAAGTGACAAGTGGGGTCACTTACCGGCGGCAGCGTGTCGCGATAGCTGGGGCGCCGCATCGCGACACTGTATCCCATATACTGTATAATACATTTACTCTAAATATATTATTGTCTCATCCCTTTAACTAATTTCAATGATTTCGAAAAAGTGCCCTCTTTCATTGCCCGACGCGTTTTTCTTTGCGCATGTATGATTTTACGCTAGTTCATTATAACTGGAACTACTCCTGCTATTACTACTCCGCAATTCTGCTGTTATTACTGGTACTATTTCTTCTACTGTTTCTATTACTATTACTACTACTAGAGGTAAAGTTGCTAATATGAGCTATGTATATACTAATGTAAGCCCCCTTAGTATCTGTTCATACATCGCAAACATTCTAGCTGGAACGATTTTAACTATTAATTTAGTAACTCCTTTTGCCATCATATCTCTGTGGTTCAGTTGTGAATAAGAGCTGATGTGTAACAGAGGTGTTCGTGATTTCTCGCTTCTGAAAACTTTGGACGGTATGTCTATGACTTTAAATTCCAGTTTGAGTTCACTTAGGACAATTCTAATTCCTAACAAATCAAGTACAGTATGTTTTAAACATTGTTTTTATACCCGCAATCAGTAATTTCAAAGTAACAAAGACCGGTTCTGGTTTCTAAATTTTTATATGGCAAGGTCTGTAAAATGAGCCTCGAACTATGGTGGATATATGAACCCCAAACTTTAAGGGGCTCGTATTACACTACAATTTGTGTTCATACTATTGTTGTTTTAGATGCCACGAAAGGTTCTAGGCCCAAATCAAAAAGGAAAAACTGGAATACTGAAGTCATGGTTAAGGCGATGCATTTAAGAGCAAGGAAATGAATTTTAAAAAGGCTTCCTTAATGTTTCTCGTACCAAGACCTACACTTCAAAGGCTTGTTGACAAACCTTCGGAAGAAGAAGTATTAACTAAATTAGGAAGAAAACCTATTTTGGGAATGAGCTGGAAAAAGTGTCGAGTATTTTCTTGTCATGGAAGGTAAATTCTACGGTGTCACCAGAAAAGATTTTCGCAGGGTAGCGTACCAACATATAAGAAATGGAATTAAACACCTATTCACAGAAGGCGCATTAGCCGGTAGGTATTCCTTCGAGCATTTTATGAATCACCACAAGCATACTTTAGCTTCAAAGGCACTTCTTATCACATCATCTCCTTACAAGGAGGCTCTTATAGCGGCTGGAGAAAAAATGCTTGCAGATACAAAAAGGAAACACTTAAAAATGGAAAGGCGAAAAGCACAAAACAGACTTTTAGGAAAACCTAGGAGAGGAATGTACAACAAATATTTACAAAGTAGTTTGAAACTCTACTCGCGTATTCTTCTGATGGTGATTCTTCTAAATATGCCGTGTTTTTTGCCTTATTCCTTGATTCTAATGACACGAAAAGTTCATGTTTCACTTTTTTGGGTGCAGTTGTAGTTTTGGCGCATATGCTCGACTTGAATGGATCTGAGCTTATAAGCAGCCGGTGGGGCAAATTCATATTTGCGTTTGCTCTTGACATTTTTCTAGTTCTTTTTCTTCACTTTCGCTTTATTCTCTTCTCCTCTCACTTGCCATGTTCGTATTTCTGAACGATAAGAAATGTGCAAAATGCACTCAAAATCATTTTTTGTTGGCGTATGTGTACATATTGGCGGGTTGAAATATTGATATCCATCAAAGCAAGTGACAATGATGCAGGCTTTTGAAGAATGGATCTTGGAGCTTTGTTAATTGATGTTCTCCTATTGGAAGAGGCTTCACAGAGCTCGTTATCTATAGCTGCCACATATCTTTTTGTCTTACTTCCTTAGTTTGATTTCAATAGCTATGGATAACTTTTCTGAGCCAGTAGTGTCCACAAAAGGTTTCAATTGTATGGTTTTAGCTTTAATCCCGCAGTACCTGAAGGACTCATTAGGTCTTCTAGCTCTATTAATTTTTACATTTATTTGTGATGGACCTGGGACTGCCTCTAACATGTAATCACGAAGGGTAAGAGTTTCTTGTAGCCAGGACCAATTATATTTCAAGAACGACTCTTTACTTCTCACGGAGTTTTGCAATCCCGTTTCAACTTTTTGACAAATACATATAATGTAAGACTTAATTTTGTCCCAAAATGCTTTTTGAGATTCTATAATTCCTAATTCACGTATGAAAACATTTAATACAGCTTCAGATCTCTTATCAATTGAATTTGTTACTTATATATCAAATAACAACCTGCGGGTGACTTGAAGACCCTTTCTTTAAAAATGTATATATAATTCAGATAAGCAGGTATAAGCAGCTAGTCTTTTTACGATTAAGAACCCAAAAGAACTAGTTTTAAAATGTATATGGCCCGAAAGGTATAATGGTGTATAACACACTAAAACTCTAATTGAATTTAGAGAACGTGTAATACATTCAATATAAATCGCTCCCCTTTTCCATTAACGTTTTTAGGCACATCAAAAATAAACTCTTCAATTTTGTCCACATAAAAATAATCCTAAAAGTATGTACATTACTAATAGTCAACTCACAAATCACAGAATGAGATGAGTAGTGTATTCCTACCAAGAGAACTTTACGGACTGAAAAGGGCCATTCGGAGCTGAGCGCTGGCGGAGCGGCGATGGACGTCTTTGGACATGCACCATGGGGTCCTTGTGACCTTCAAGAGAAAACTAACAACGTTTCCACATAGTTCAGTCATACTACTACACAGATATATGACAATTTTTTTATTTCAATTCAGTCGAAAATAGAATTTTTTCCAGCTAGTTGGCCAAAATTACACACTGTGCGGCGCTCGGCTAGTCTGCCGTGGCTCACGGATTTCAGCTCGTCGCACCGCTTAGAATATATTATTACTAATTTCGCCTGCGCGCAGAAATTGGAACAAAACTAAGCAGCCTATGGCCATGTGAGTGTCAAGGGTTTTACTACATACCCAGAAACTCGGGATAAATGCAATAACAAGGAAGCAGTTCGCAATTTACAAAAAAATGAAAGAAAAAATATTGTGTTATTCAATCTATTCTCAAACTGCGCGCACTTACACACTCACTGCGTCAATGATTATAACACAACCGACGTCATGCGACAAGACTCCAAAAATGAGTCGGCCATACATATAAATATTTGGTGTTCACGTTTTCGCGTTATGTACCAGCAACTCTTTTGATATTCTATGTAAAGAACTGTTGTACTGTGTATCCATTTATACTATACTATCTTACTGAAATATTCGTGAAGATTGTGTTAAAATATTGTTTTTGTTTTGCTATACGAAAGTATTTTATTTGTTTTTCTTGGTCAGTGTACGTGCTACTTTTTGGAAAAATATTTTGTGTGGTTTGTTCCGCCGCATTTCTGTTACAGCTGGCCACTAGTTTACGTTCGTTGAGTTTGACCACTGATTTGAAGTATACGCATGAAAGAAAGTGAATTATTTTTAGTACAAAAATGAATCACATCACACACACAAGCAAAATCGGACGAATTGGAAGGAAAATTGACCTCGATGTCTCATATCTTTCTGATTATTTTTTTACATGTTCATGAAAACAAACTATACAACACGTATTTTTTAGTTTTGCTCAAATATTTATATTTTCGTCATTTTATTTTTTAATTTTACGTAACTTCATACGCACTGGCATGTGTAATATTTTGTCTCTCAAAATCATTTTAAAATATCGGTTTTGAGTTCCTCTTAAATCAAAGCTTATACCTGTACCTTTCATGAAATTTATCTTATTGTTTATAAAATTTTATTTTTTAATGTTAATTTTTTGTTTATATATTTTTATTTATAAAATTATTAATTTTACCACGAATTAAAAATCTGAAAAAATGATAAGAAAGTTCATACTTTCTTCTAAAGGACTGCGAAGTTTCAAAATGGCTTCTGTTAAAATAACTTTTGAGAATTTTTTAAAGCTTACAGTTCACAGCGCCGCGAGAACCTCATGCGTCCGTCGTTGTATGTGCCGCTATCGAATGAAGCGCTGGGGGAACAAGCTTCACAACAGGAAGATAAGTGAAAATGTTCACTGAGCAATGAGTTTTTAAGTTGTTAATATTCCAAAACATATAAAATATTAAGTTGTATCAGATTTACGTCTTTTTAAGTTTCTCTTTATATAACTTGGATTATATGTGCACTTCCTTTCAAGGAACATGTTTTTATTATTTCTTGATCTTCACAAATAGGAACAAAGGAATGTAACGAACGTGTACCACGTAGTTATTTTGCTGCATTTCTACGACTTTTAAGTGAATTCTTTCTTCTTCATGATCTTCATTGGTGAAGAAAAAGAACACTATGTTTTATATGTTTTTGTGCCCAGTCATAGAGCTTCTTGGAGTCGTAATCGAATCATGATGTACTTGAATCGTTCAACGTGAATCCACTGCAGATACGTCACTGTCAATCATCCTCTCTTCAAACCTTTCCTGCAACATTTTACGTCGTTCTAGTCGAGAACATTTGTCACATTTTTTAAAGTAACAGTCAGCTCTTGGAGGGTCAAAAATAACTTTTGTTAGGTAGTACCGACAATCCTTCAATGCATTAACATCATCTGTTAACTTTGCGAGACCTCCTCCGTCAAACATTAACTTTACTCGTACGTTTTCGTCATATACACAAACACATACTGTATTTGTACCGTTACCTCCTGGTACAATGCAGTGTTTCAGTCTTAATTCAGAGAACTTTGAAAATCTAATCTTTACATGCGGAAATTTTCTTTAAAATGCCGGCAGGTTTCTTTCATGTTGCTCAGTATAATCCTTTTTGTTTGTGAATCTATCCCCCATTCTCTCTCACTGAAATAATTTTTTTCCCTTTATTTATTCATGATACGGTTAACGTCATCTGAACAATAAAAAGTCACAACTCATGGTGTACAGAAGCGACAATGGCTCCTCTGGATTTCACAAGTGAAGTTGACAATATTCCTTTGTTGCTAATTGTTTTGCAACAGTTATCATGTGAGTAGATGCATTTTTAAATTTAGGAAAAGAATAATCTTTGAAAATCGTTAAAATTTTAATTTTTATCATCAGTAGTTTCATATCATTTTTCAATTCTTCTATGATGTATTCATTTTCTTGTTCTTCTTCTACCTCTTCTATATCAAATTTTCCTTTCTCTAAGGTTCGTCTTATTTTTTTCCACTTTTCGACGAGGATATGCTTTTTGACTCAGTTTCGTTTTCCCCATAAGGTGTTTCACCTATTATCAATATTGTTAAACTTTCTTTCAGATGTGATAATTTTACATTCTTGGCTGGCGCAGAATCTGCTTCACTAGGAGATGGATCACCATTATCTCTGATTTCAGTATTCAATTACGAATTATTGTCTTCTTCTGAATTTCTACTCTGTTGACTTGTACCAGGTTTGCTAGAAAATATTTCAATGGGACCTTTAGAAGTTTGACTTTCATTTTATAAACCATTTTGAAGTTCTCCGTCTGTATATGTTACAAATTTTCAAGTTCGGCGTAATTTGTATTGTGTGCCCAACTTTTGAAGGATACTTCGTATTACATGTCTTAAATTTTTACATTCAGTTCTACCATACTTTTCTAGATTGAAAGGGTTGAAACATGAATCAAAGCGTATCTTCATTGTACCTGTCATATTCAATTATTTTTTGTCACTCATAGAAAGAAAGAAGCGTATGGGCACTCACACACTCATCACAAACGAGGATATTATTTGCATTGTGTCACACACTCTTTGATGTAAAGTGATCCCAAAGTTTGTATTGCTTGGTCGACTTCCTGCCGTTCCCTTGGGTGGTAAACGATCTGCTGACATCGATAAAAGAGCGTGGGCAGTGTTGTGCAAGGCCGCAAGTCCAGACAGAGGGAGCATTGACAAAGCGGTAGGGCAGCGGCGGCGCGCAGCGGTGGTCGAGAAAATACTCTGCGCTCCGTTGAATATAATTTTTTACGCGAGTTCTAAAACAGAAGCCATTTTCAAAATTGGTACAGATGGAGATGAAAGTCTAAAGAATTTATTGCCGTCGAGTTTAAAACAAAAAATCATGGGGATCATCTTAAAAAACTCGTTTTAAAAATTATAAACAATTTAAAAAACATAATATAAAAATATGCAATTATTTATAAACACTTGTTAAAAGATTGCTTCTTTAGCTTTAATTTGAAATCAAGTTTAAGTTTTTACAAGCAATACATTTGGAGTTACAAATTATTAAACATCTCGACATTGGAGAAAAATTAATATATTTCAATAATTGTAACTTCAAAAATAATGTATTTTCGGCTAAACAAAAAAATACGTGTCTCTTACTTTTCATAATAGATAGTGTAAAAAAAATATTAGAGCATTTGAAACACTTCAGGTTTTTTTCTGTCCGGTTTTACGTGGAATGACCCATATGTAAGTATACTATTAAAAAGAAATAAAATGCAGAATATTTACTAAGTTATGCAATAAATCCTACTTTATTTTCTTGATGACATTCCACTTTTACTCCTATTCTTTTTCTTTGACTTTCTGTAAATGTAAAATAGATGCGAATTAGTTATAACCCGTCCAAGCGAAGTGTAGGACTGAAGAGGAAACGGCGCATCTGAAAACTATCACCGGCGACAGTTGCATCGCGCTTTAGCGCCGGGGGAGTATTGTCTGGTGCATTCATGCACTGTTCCAAAGTAATGAAGCACTTTTGCGTAACACTTTTGCGTAACACGTTAACTAATCAGTTCAATTAGTGTTTTCAGATAATTTTCCATACAAACATTAGTTTAACCATACAGAAAGCAGTTCATAATTTGATCGCGCATTAATGATTTGAAACACATCTCCATTACCCTGTATTTTATGGGAGTCTGGACGTTAAACAAAAAATTCCGGGATTTTTTCATTAAATCGAACAATGCCATGTACTTATGTTGCAGAATTTGTTATGCATCATGAATGGAATATGTGATTACTTTTAGACTCAAAATACTTCCGTTATTTATGTGGTTATCAATATTCATTAATATAATTATCCAATGCGTCGGCATTTTTCCGTGGTTTTAAATGGACTGCCACGAGTGTTGTTGAACCTAAGATAACAATACAAGAGGGCTATTTATACGTCTTCGAACCTTAATCAGTGCTCCTCAGTGCTTCCGTTTTCAGTTGCACTGAGTATACTAATATCTCTGTCTCTTTCTCTCCGAAGCAAAACAAAGCGCAGTGCTGCCTTCATCGCCAGTCCTACACTCCGCTTGGTCGAATATACAAAGCACGACGATGACACAACGCCTCCCACAATCAATTAACTCCAATGATGGCCTGACAATCTGACGATGTGATTAATTAGTATCATCCTCGTAGTCCAAGGGAGCCCTCTGCGAATGATGATAAAAAATAAAAACAATTATAATAACTAGCAGCGCAAATGTTGTTGATCAAAACCACAACAAATGATTTTTTCAGAAAGTAACAAGCACGCTACTAAACAACAAATATCATACCTTGCAATACGTTAAATATTTTTACAAACGCCGTCTTCACGAATACTGCAATAATTCAGTATACAATGTACGGATACGTAGTACAACAATTATTTACACACCAGGAATATCAAACAATTCAATATGAGAATAACAAGAATTTAATGAGAGCGGCCTCTTCTTTGCGGCAAAAAAAATATACAATTATGGAAGTTGGTGCAGTATTAACGTCTTATAAATTTGGTTAAGTTTTTGTACATTTCGGCAATTAGCCTTTTTGATGTTTGTTTCTCATGATGCAAAATTTTGACTCTATCAAATCCAATGGAGTGATTAAGTTCCGTTCTATGTTTGGTCAAAGAGGTATATAAATCTGCATCTTTGTCTGACAATCATTGCAAGGAATGGAGTATACAACATTAGATTTATCTCCTAGTTAAGGTTTATCTTTCTGCTTGTCATAAAGATGGCTAGTCTTATTTAGATTGTAAAATACAATGTCTGAATGGTATTTTCTGAAATAGGCTTTTATTTTATCATTGACAGATTCATAAAACGGTAAGGGTATTCGTAAATTTTTAATGTTGGTAATTGGTTTGGATTTGTGTGTTAATCTTTTTTGAATATATTTATTAATAAAGAATGATGGGTAGAAATTGTTTTTTCAGGATATTTTCGACTATCTTTAGATTTTTGTTGTGAAATTCAGGATATACTCCATTCCTTGCAATGATTGTCAGCAGGTGTACATTGGGGAAAACTAAACAATATATTAGCAGACGGATATACCAACATAAATATGACATCAACAAAGATGCAGATTTATATACCTCTTTGACCAAACATAGAACGGAACTTAACCACTCCATTGGATTTGATAGAGTCAAAATTTTGCATCATGAGAAACAAATATCAAAAAGGCTAATTGCCGAAATGTTATATATCATATTAAATAATGCGATGAACACAAAAAGTGACGTACAAAAACGTCACCAAATTTATAAGACATTAATACTGCACCAACTTCCATAATTGTATATTTTTTTGCCAATCCCACTGTTCATTCTATTATTTGAAATATTTATAATTTATATAATTCCTTAACGTATCTAAATGTACTGCTGTCCATAATTACCAAATGTAACTACTTGATTTGACAAGCCTTCAACGTTTTTGTGATACGTTATGCTTTGATGTAAAACCAATGTAAATATTTATCTCAATAATTTTAAATTTCATTGTTTTATGTTGATTTGTATACCATCGTCAACCGTTGCCATTGTATTGCTCTTGACAAGGCACGTACCAAACGTGCGAAATGTTGAGCCAAAAATAATGTATTTGAAGTTTTAATTCCTGAAGTCAATATTGATTGATTCTTTATGGTCAAAATATATATTTATTCGTACCATCTACACATCTAATTATATACCAGGATCAACAGGAAGAATCTACATCAATTTCAATAAAGATTTACGATCATTCATAGTTAAAGCAATGTGATGTTTATGACAATTATGGCTAGAAAAAAAAACAGTCCCATGCCACTTGCTCATCCAAACTGCTTACAGAATATTACGAGAATTCCTCGTGAAATAACTTGTTCCTTTCCCATTAGCTAACATACGATTAACCTCATATTTGTTGAAATCTCTGAATTTTGGAATATTGCAAAAGTTCAAAATGGATTCGGCATTTTCCTACAACTACAATATTAAAGGTAGAGATTATCCTAAACGAAACCTTCTCATCAAAGACAGATCATTGAATGAGACCATGAAGAATTTTTTCGAAAATATGCATATTTCCCACGTAATTTTGGGTGAAATATAGGCAAGTATGCTATAAATATTTTTTTCATTTTTCGGATTGAACAAAGGATGTTTAAAAATGTCGCAGATCTCATTTACAGGGGCTGTCTTAATTTAGAAAATTCCAAAAGTAAGAAATAATGCAAGAAACTATGTGATGTAGAACTATCAATTTCAATCAAAACACATGAGAACTGAGTTAACTAACTCTGCCCATAATGCTGTATTAATAAAAAAGACATTATAGATTGACTTATTATAATTGAAATATCGAAATATTTTTTTACAGCATTCGCCGAAATGTTGTGTGGTTGAACTGCATTATCCCAACGAAAATACGCGCGTGGCCTAGCCCTGATGTCCTCTGTCTCTCTCCATGCCCCTCTCTCTCTG
Source organism: Acheta domesticus (assembly GCA_031308135.1). Lineage (NCBI taxonomy): Eukaryota > Metazoa > Arthropoda > Insecta > Orthoptera > Gryllidae > Acheta > Acheta domesticus. Next base: position 115,042,354 of record JAHLJT010008446.1, on the reverse strand, counting down.
CTACCGCCGCTGTCGGTTTCACACCCACGGTGGTTACCATGCGGCGCCTTCGATCAGGTGCAGCAGGTCGCTAAGAGCGCGCAGTCGAAGCGCAACGGCGCCCGCACGCGACGACGCGAGCGTGGGTGGAAGCACGCACCGCCTTCGCGTCGTCGCCGCTGTCGCCGGCCCCGTCGTGCTCACTGATTTGCCGCTTTCGCTACAGGGGCTGCCACACACGGTCCCATGCCCTTGGTGCTAGTGACCGCGCCGCCGCAGCCCCTCCAAGGGCAACGAAATCCCTCCGCAGTCTCGCCGGCGCCGCCTTTGTCATCGTCGTCGCCGTCGTCATAGCTACCGCCGTCCACCCTCCCGCGTGTCTTATTGTTCACGCCTCCGCCTCCGTCGCCATCGCTGTTTCTATCGCCTGCGTCGCCACCCCACGTGTCGTATCCTTTCCCCATCTCTGCTTACCTCGCGGCGGGCGCGTCGCGTCGTAGCCACCACTACGGCCGACCTTGCGCCAGCACCTCCGCTGCCCCCGCTTTGCCGCGAGCAACCTTTCTTCTGTGGCGGCGCGCAGCCGCCGCCACCCCCACCGCTGCCACCCTCACCGCTGCCCCCGCCCCGCCTCCACTGCCTGTTGACGCCACACGGCCTGTCTGCGAGGATCCAATTTCGATCAGTAGCCATTATCGGAGACACCACTAATGACGTTACTGCCCGGTATATGATGTTCGAGCATAACACTAAGATCGAGAAAATGTCGGTTCTTGGGAATAAATAACAATAAAATAAATATATTTTTCATAATACATATAATGTATGGAAATGTCGCTTAGGGATCTGGTTGTTAAAAGGCAGCAGAAAACAAAGATTAGATACTTTTATTCCACAACGGCGTTTCGTGAATCGTTTGTCCATCCCTCACATTTAGCCGTGTTTCTTATAAGAAATTCATATGAATAAACTTACAAGGCTAGCGGCTGCAAACATTACGATATAGGTTGCAAATCTGCATTGAAGAAGCAAGATAACAGTAAAATACAAGCTTTGTTTCATTGTTTTAACGACCGTGTCCCCAAGAAAGATTCCCACAAATTATACATAAAATTATCAGGGATTTCAAGGAACGACATACTAGAGTTAGTAGTAGTAATAATAATAATTATTATTATTATAGTAATATAATAATAATAATAATAAAGCTGATAAATGCCGCATTTGCCAGGAACAAGTAGAAACCATTGATCATATTATCTCAGCTTTTCCAATTCTAGCAAAGACAGAATATTTGAAAAGACACGACAGGGTGTGTAGTTACCTCCACTGGCAGATCTGTACCGCCCTCGAAATTCCAAACACATGCCCCAAGTGGTACAAACGTGACATAGCCGGTGACTTTTGCTGGATTGTGTACAATACTGTATGACAAATAAATTCAAACTGATCGCACGATAGCGGCAAACAAACCGAATATAGTTATCTGGGATTTGGAGAGAAAATCGTGTTTACTTATCGATGTTGCTGTACCTTGCGATCAAAATGTCGTTACCAAGGAGGCAGAGAAAGGTCTTAAATACGAGTACAACAGTTTGGGAATCGAGATCAGCCGAATGTGGGGCGTAAAAGCGCAGGTCGTCTTGATAGTCATCGGAGCTCTGGGATTTGTTCCACAAAATTTGTGTAAGAACTTGGCTAAACTCCCAGGTAATGCAAAAGACTGGGAAGTGCAAGAAATTGCTTTATTTAGAACAGCCCACGTTTTGCACATAGTATTTTAGAAGCACCGATAGTCCCTAGATCTACTCTTTAGGAAACTGGTTGCAACCCGAAGTAGACTTTCTAATCAAAACACTCATAATAACTCTAGTCGTGAATTAAAGGAATGATAATAATAATAATATAATATAATAATATAATAATAAACATCTTTGTTATTTATATCCAAGGGTGATGAGGTAACAATTAATTACAATGCGATCAATTTAATTTAAATATTACACTTTCATCGATATTAATCGATAAAAGTGTAAAAACATGTAAAATTTCAATTCGAATGATGGATAGACTTCGAGCTTCTTTTGAATAAAAAAAGTGTTTGGCAAAAGACTATGAATAATCAAATTTTTAATATCTCTTTAATTTTAAAATATTGGTTGAGAAAATGAAATTAAATTTAATTTAACAATTAATTTCATTAAAAATACAGTTAACTTCACGACTTAGTAGCTCGGTCTTGTAAGCTTGCTTATATTCTTTAAATAACAGCATACCCCTTTAAATTACAGAAAATACTGAGTATATTCCGACAGAAAAATGTATTTCACTAAAAAATCTTCATATATGTTTGTAGATATGAGGGTTTCAGGTAAGTAGGAGATATGCAGGGAACATACTGTTCTATACTACATCGACTGTTTCGCGAACTTTCTTAATGAAATGTTTACCAGTGAAGATAGCCTGATTTTTAATAGGCTATAATTTCAGTAGAGCGATTACAATGAGCGGTGTAAGTTACGAAATCCTTCGTACAACATACACACATATGCGATGAAGATGAAATAACATTTATTCACGATTGTTGCACCACGGCTCCTGCAAGGGAACACATACGATATTTTACAAAGTCGTTCTTGCTGGCGACGTTTTGAACACATATCAAACTGGCGGTCTGTATATCTCGCGAAACATGCATACAGTCAGACACGCTAAACAGGAAATACCACTCATCAGCGCAATGGAATTAGTTGAAGACTTAGGCTTCCGCGGCCAGAGTTGAGATCTCGGCTGTCCGGGTGACACCGCGTACTAGGCTGTATAGCCGACGTTTCGACCATCTTTTTCTCGGTCTTCATCAAGGCTGGTCTGTGCTGGTGTAGTTAGCGCTCGAGTATATAATGGATGAGGAGGGCCGAGTATGACTGGCTGAAACAGGAGGCCAATCAGAAGGCCCGTCAATGGCGGGAGGGGGTCATGTCGGGTGGTGCGATGTGTGATCGGACGGCGCGGAACGGTCCGGAATCTGGTGGTAGGTAGCAGTAGCATCCATTATATACCCGAGCGCTGACTACACCAGCTCAGACCAGCCCTGATGAAGACAGCGAAAAAGATGGTGGAAGCGTCGGCTACACAGCCTAGTACGCGGCGTTACCCGGACAGCCGAGATCTCAATGGAATTAGTTGCGTAAGCAATGTTTTGCGAGACCCAAGTTAGATTGTTCGTGGGGCTTGAGGTCACGTTTTCACTCTCAGAACAGAATTGTAGCCTACAGTACACATTTCAGAGTTTATAATTCGTTTTACTCGGTTCGAGAACAGTACGAACAAATTGTCTTAGGCGATTTCCGCACTATTAGATGCACTATACACGATGCATGCACGATGACAAGCACACTTGTGCAATCGCTGTGATTGCCTTAAATAGGACTTAAAATTTGCGTAATGCAGGTACATTTTTCGTGACATCAGACGAGATTCGTGTCCCATGGAGTTTTTTGCAACACTGAAATATTGGTTTGGCTGCAGTGCGTGGTAATCTAGAGCAGTGGGGTTAACATTAGAGGTGGGGACTAATCGCTCAATCAAATAATCGTATTCGAAATGTTCGGGAAGCTTACAGAGTGCAGAACGTCTCAGGTGGTTGAAATACGTAGATGATATGTCGAAATCCGGCAGCCGGCACGTGGTGAGACGCGGGTGCGATTCGCAGTAACCAGGCGCAACGTTTGATAAACACGTGTGAGGAGACAGGGTTAGTCGCAGTGTATATGTATATAAGAGGGTTGGGGCACAGTCATAGCACTTTTTTGTGAGAATACGAGTACGGGTGGAAAATGTAAAATATAAATATGAAAGGGCAGAGTATGAAGGAAGAACATGGACATGTAACGACACATCAAAATTGTTGTTCTCATATTTAATTAAGTATTTGAAATGACAATACTGGTTTCATGTTCCAAAGCATTTTAGCATACACGAGTTCACAACATTCCAAAAGCATTACATCCCCGTTCTAAAGGTCCAATTCGGTAGATACTCGATTACCGCACATGCTACGTCTGTCCGCACACTCGCATAACGCTACGTGCGTTGCTGGTCACTAGTTGCTACGGGTCCTCGCAGAACTTCTCGTGACCTCCTCACGACTGTCCTGTATGGAAGGGCATTATTCTCAAGAACTTCCACCAATTCCGTGTGACATTCTCGAGCGTTTGTCCCATGGAGGACGGCTGTCTTGAGGAACGAACGCTGCTGGAAACGTTACATTCATCTCGCACAGCGGTAGTTGGAAAACCAATTTCACGTTGCTTTCTGTACTAATAGAGACACTCACATACCTCTGTGACCGCGAACACACCTTACTGCGGCACTTCTCTCACGCTACAAATAAAATTGTGCGCTTTGATTACATTTCTTTTAGAAAAAAAATAGTTGCTAAGACGTATGTCCCAACCCTCGTATTACATTTAGTATAGTATACTATATGTCGCTGGTTGGATGATATTACAAATTATTTAAAAGGAAAATGTAAGGAAAGTGACAGACGAAGGATAGCAATATGTAAGTTAGGAAATGGAACTAGAGAGTGGAGATATTGGCTAAATAGTGAGGAAAAATGTAGGATCTGTGAGATGAAAGAGGAGGACTGTGAACATATATTAGAGAGATGTCGGGTTGTTGAGGAAGGAAGAATGTAGAAAAGGTGGAATGTTCAAGTTGAGATGAATATTAGAGGACAAAGGTGAAAGGATCGGTATGTTAGAGAACTACAGGAAAGTGCTTATTATGTAGCGTATTATTGTACACTACTTGTATTATGATGTACACAGCTTGCATTCTATATGTATTAAGCGAATCCAACTCTTGTACATTTGCAAAATTGTAAAAGTTAATTCATTCTTATAATGTACTATTGTTACTATTGTTTTGGACAAGAAATTGTAAGCATTAAAAATTAGCCCTACCCTTGAATTCTTGATAGTTTCACGCAAAATAACACTTGTAAAATATATTCTCCCAAGAACAGTATAATATTTTCAAACTGTTCCTGAATACCTTTTTCTTGCTCTGTCTAGTTCTTGTTTTGATAAATGATATAAAACAGCATTTCAAATAGCGTTCGCTTGGCAATACACTCAAGGAGTCAATGGTTTATAACATGGGATTAGGGTTTTATTGTTATGTTCTGAATTATGGAGAAATTTCGATGACAATCAGGTAAAGAAGTGTTGTTTTTTATGCTCGACGGCATGGTACGACCTATTCAAACACTACTAATTAGTTAATACCTGTTTGTAACAGAATCAGCTCTTCTGTCTCTCGTGGATTGCACAAAGTGATAAACGATTAATGGTTCCTGATGTGATTGCGGACGTTATTACTTCGCGTAATCTCTAATTCTCTTTCCCGCCCTCTACTACGGCACTCATAACGGGAAGTACGAAGCGACTTCCGTCCGCGACAATGAGTCGCACAACATGCCAGGTCGTCAATGACTTTCGTTGACACGTACACAAGCTCCTCCCACAACGGGACTAATTGAAGTAGCAGCTCGTCCATTCGCCGGTCGCTCCCAAAACACGCGGCGTGGCGCGGCGTGGCGCGGCGTGGCGCGGCGTGGCGCGGCGCGCGACTCGGTCAAGGGCGGCGCTGTGTCCTTCCGGAGGGAACTGACCGCGCGCGCGGTGGCGTTCGACGGCTGCCTCGCGCCCCCCCCCCCCATCGACCGGCGCTGACGCTCGCAAAACACTGGGCAAGCGGTACTGCCTCCACTGCTTCACTCTCCGCCGCCGCTACTTTCTTGCACTTCTATGCATCGTTGCCATCGCCGTTCTTGCACCGCGCCATAACTGTGTTCTGTCGCTGTTGCAGCTGTGAGATTGGTCACCGGAGTTGGATTTTGCTCCATACCGACGATCTATGAGCACGACTACTTTCGCCCTCTACTTAAAGAATTTCTCTACATGCCTACTTTTCTGCTGCCATTTTCGCAGTCACTTCCAGCCTCATCTGTAGCGGCATTGTTTCTTTTAGCATGTACGCTATATCTATTGCTGTGCTCCTCGCTTTTACTTCCTCTATTCTTGATAGTTCTCCATCCCTCTCGCTGGTATTCTCACCTTCCAACTTCAAAACCGACTGCGCTGCTTCCTTAGCGGCCGTCGTCTGAAACGGCGCCATCGACTCCGCCTCCTCCAGCACCGTCGCCCGCCCCTTACCGTCTGCCTTTACGTTTCCATCGCCCTCCCCGCCTCCGCCAGCCACCAACATTACTCGCCTAGTGGTCCGCAATACCCATCGATTGCCGGTCGTTGCAAACACGCACGGTCATTCGTCTGGGAAAGGTCGCCTGCTCGGTTTGCTTCGCTTGGCAACCCACTTTCGTCTCGGCTTAAGCCATGAATATTTCTCCTATTGGGGGACCCTGCTAATAACGGGACAAATCTCAATGACAAATCGAGATATACACCATCAAAATGGAGTAGAGCTCATAATGCACTGTACAAATTCATGAAAATCCAGGAAATGTCCTAACAACAACGTTGAATATGCATTTGTGTAAAAAATGGAAATTATTATTGAATAATTTCCCAGACTAAACGAAAATTGCTATAATTCAGGATAGGCAATTTACTGACCCAATCCCATCTCGCTGTTTCACTCTATACTAAGTAATAATCCTATCCACAGTAGTGCGCACAGCGGGGGGAGCAAGGTGGCGGTGATTACCTTGAAAATTTTGTAAGGGGAGCCGTTGCCCTATGTAAATAAAATATTTTGTTTCCGTAAAAAATATCAATTCCTAATTTTCTTATTTGCTTAGCTGGCAGTTTTGGAAATTGATATACGACATTTGCGGAAGAGGTTCTCCAAACCATCTGGCAACACTGTAAAATTTTCAATATCAGATCAATAGTATTTATTTGATACTATATCATTAAAATTATAAATTCATTCTCCCTTTGGTATATTTTATTCATTTTCTAGTTAATAATGTAATATGTAAATAAAAGTGTTAACGAAAACGGGGCTCAAAGGGACCCATAAATATTGTTGCCCCCTTCTTATTTTCTGCCGCACATTCCTACGCTCGTATCTTCATTTCTTTGTGAAAGTCTCTTGATTTATTCTTTGGTATTTATTTTACATAATATATTTCATTTGAATTCTTATTCTCTTTCCCTACACTTTTCCACAAACTTTATTCACCAACATTCTCCTTCTTTCTTTTTATCGAAAGTTGTTCGTTTGAATGTTCCATTGATCCTTGACTTCTCAAGGTAGTATGGCGTCGTAACGCTACATTAGAATTCAATGACCTTAAAAGCGAGTTCAATTGCTCCATGGACAGACATGCGAACGGCTGAATTGAATATCGCCGACTAAAACGTATTCTCATTTTCCGCTTGGTTACCAAATTTTTAATTATTTTCATAAAGAATGTTCAAAAATTAGTTGTGCTACAACAGCAAATAATTTCTAGTGGCTGTGACTTTTGGAATTTTCGAAATTTCAGAGAGTTCTACAAAAATGAAACCTGCCTATTTAAGCGTCCTTTACTCTAACCGTGGAAAAATTTGAAAGAAAAAAATTGAAGCCGTTTTTTGAAAAAATGTAAATAGCATTTATTAAAACAAAAAATTATGCAACATTTACTCCTTTTTTTCAAAAAATTGACCTACAATGACCATAATTTTTTAGAAGAAAATGCATTGAAGGAAGTGAAGGAAAACAATTTCTGTCGTCAATATTACAAGTGATAATTTTTGCAAAATTCATATCTGCAGAGATATCACTGAAAATGGAACCTGCGCCATTTTTAAAAGCGTACTTTGTTTAATTCGAAGAAACAATAAAGAAAAAATTGGAACCGTTTTTAGAAAATGTTTACAAAATGTTTAAAACATTCTTGTTTCTTGACAAATTACGCGAAAACTATTAACATTTTCGAAAATTCCTACCTTGCCTTATTTGAATATCTATCTTTGAAAAACAAATTTTGAAAGGAAAAAATTCTACATCATCACTATTATGGAAAGACACCGAAAAAATTGTGGACTTTTTCAATTTCCAAAATTAAAAATTTCAACGAAAATGGCATGTGCTATTTTTAAGCAATACAATATTGAAAATGTTTTCTGAGTTTTTTAAATAAAATATGTCCTTCCAGGACACAGTTTAAATTAGTCTTTTGCAGTTTTTTTGAAAACAGCAATTTTTGCGTAATTTTGCTTGAAATATAGAAAGTTTTTAAACATTTATTTTCTCATAAATCGCTTCAAAGTGTTCTTTTAAATTTCCAAGAGAGAGAGGGTTATCACTTAAAAAAGGCGCATTTTTGTGAACTCTTCATTTTCAAAAATTGCAAAAATTTAACATTACAAAAGTGGAATATTGATTAAAGAGATTTTTCCCTAAATGAAATCTGTTATAATTAATTAGATCCTTAAATAAAGTCATAATTTTTTTTGAAAAGGCGAGTAGTTTTTGACTGCGAGTTCATTTCTGACTGACGTTAATGCAATTTATAATAGTTTTCTCAAAAACTGCCCCACGTTTTTCTTTTAATTTTTTCCTTGGTTAGAGTAAAGGACACTTAAAAAATAGCGTAGGTATCGTAGGAACCTGCCAGAAAATGTGTGCTGTGCAGCATTATTAGTTCCTTTGAACATTTCAAAAACTATTAAAAACCCTTAAGAATCACCCCAGAGTCTCAGTTGAACGTGTGACCATTCCACGACGCCAAGGCGTCGTGGAGGCTTCATTGACATTAACACCATGATCTGCAAGCAGGTTGAGAGCATCAGAAAGTTCTTCCACGCTACATCTACTGCCTCCAAGCTAAACGCTGCAGTTTGTGCAGTGGACGAATGGGCCCATTAAAGTATGCTAGTCAGACGTATGCCTTACGGCACTAAGTATCCAGCAAAACCTTGATGCGTGGATGGCAAAGTCTTTTCACGGAAGACATCCAAAAGATATCAGCCAAGCATATGTCGATACACAGTCATCGAACTACTGGTTGATCTCAGGGCAGATCTTCCCTAAAACTGAAGTATTTATGGCTGCCATACAAGATCAAGTACTTCCAACACGCAATTACAGAAAATGTATACTGAAAGACCCATGTGTGAATGATGACCGCTACCGTTTCGGTTGTGGACAAATTAAAACAATACAGCACATTACATCAGGATACTCGAAGCTGGATCAGAATACAGGAACAGGGTGCAGTAGCGAAAGTAACCCACTAAAAATTGGCCCAGGAGTACCGGTTATCATCCGAAGCACGAGTTCCGCACTATGTGTATAACCGGAGAATGCGTTGGAAAATCATTCTTATCGGCTGTACTGGCACAGAACGATTCTCACTGACAGAACTGTCATATGCAAGCAGCCTGATATTATTCTGTTCAATAAAGAAAGCAGGCAAGTCCACATTATCGATGTCTCAATTCCAAACACTTCCAATCTTCAGTTGAAATATACAGAAAGGAAGACTAAGTATGTGTATCTCTCAGAGTCTATCCTCCAACAATGGAATGCTTGCAAATTAAGAATCATTCCAATTATAGTATCAAGTACTGGAGCCATCCCGAAGAACCTGCATCAAAGTCTCAAGGAATTACGTAGGTAAGTCAAAAAGTATCTGCAATTTTGCTCTAATTGTCTTTAGTTTGATTCTAAGGCTTTGTGTGTTGCCTAACAACTAGATGAGACCGTTGTCTTTACCTGTAGGAGGTTTCAGCGTTATCTGATCAGTCAGTCTTGTCAGTTGTGGTGCAAAGATGGCTACAGCTCCCTCTGTTTGTACCAAAGGAGAAGAGCGATCCATAATCCGTTTTTTATGGTTTAAAGGTGTTCTAGGGACGGAAATCCATAGCAGGTTTTCAACACAATATGGGCACAATGTTCTACCAAAGAGTGTTTACCATTCCCAGAACGAGCGTCAAGAAAGAGTGAAGAACGGCAGAAACTGAAGAAGAAAGAAGCTATGGGTTCCAAAACAACTCAATGAAGAGCACAAGCGCAATCGTGTGAGAATTGTGTGTTGGAGTATGCACAGTCCCAATCTCGCTCCGTCGGAATACCATCTGTTTGGTCCGTCGATTCTGCTCCGATTAACAGTTCAAAGAAGTGGTGCATAAGCGCCTTGCTGCACAATCAAAAACCTTTTTCAGAAGGTATCGGAAAGTTTGTGCAAATATGGGCCAAGTGTATAGAAAAGAAGGATGACTATGTTAAAAATGATATCAATAAAAATTGTCTTTTCTTCCTGTAATAAATTATATACATTGATTGCAGATACTTATTGACTTACCCTCGTAGATCTTCCTGAAAACCTATGGAATCTTATGCAGAAGATTACTGTTTGGGATGTTACAGAAGCATTAAGTTTATCAATCAGCATCAAATTGTAAACCTAGCCTTTGTTGCAGATATTCGAAATGTGCTTTCTGCTAACTCCAAAAATGTAAATAATTTTTAAGAAAATTAGCAACAGACTTTTTTAACGCATTAAAAACATCTAAATTTGAAAAACATGGGTTACTAAATAAATATCTCAAAGTATCGCACAGGATGGTTAAGTTTACATTTGTATCACTTATTTGCGTGTGACTTCACAACATTTCAAGATACGCAATATGTACTGGTGCTTCTACATATCATCTTACGTTCATAAATGTTCCTCCAGTTATTAGAAGTCGTCGCCGTCATTTGCTTTGGCTGCAGGAAGCTTACAGTGTAAGCTCATTCGCCGTCACCTTTTCCTCACGTTTCGTGGTTTCGTGCAGGAAGGTGCAGCGAATATCGAACCCAGTTTGTGCTCCTGCGGCCGTGGAAAGTCAGCTGGGTCCCTCGCCTCGCAGCTGTCGAGCGCCCACCTGCTACCGGGAGCGGCGCCCCGCAAAGGCACCGTGCAAATGGAACTTTTCCTGTGCTAGTGGCCTTAGCGGATCTGCTCGTTCTGTTTTTCAACAACTGAAATTCGCAGACGTCGGACAACTGCATGTTTTGGAAGAATTGCAACATTAACATGCGTTCTGTTATTTATACGGAACCTGTAAAGTTCAATATTGCCTTCAGATAAAAGGAAAACACTTTGCTTCTGAACGATATTTCCCAGTAAAAATCTCACCAGTGGGACTGCAGTTTTATCAATAAATAATTCATTCACTATTTTTCCTCAGAAGCATACATATCCACAGTGAGTGTTTGTAAAAAAATATCAAAAGATTTCTTCTTGGCGGCGTTTTTCGTATTTGGGTATTTCTTGAGGTTCGGTCTATTATTAAATGAAACAACTCTATATGTTTCATGGATACGTTTGTGCCCTTTATTGGTCCTTCACCAGCGCATCTATTCTCATTTTAATAATAGCAGCTATCTGTTCTCTAGATTGTTTTATTTATTGAAATGTAATAATTGAACTGATATCAAAACATACCCGAATACGTTTCTTGTGATCTTCTAATTTCACCCCCGCCTGAATTCTCCCGCAACATTAAAATCAACCTGTGTTTTTTTTTGTAACAGTCAACAACTTGAAACCACATTTCAATATACATATAGATAAATATAACATTTCCTAATGTGTAGGGTAATTGTTTATTATTATTATTATTATTATTATTATTTTATTAGTAATACTTTTTACAGAAGTTGACAGTGTTCAAAATATATGGTGTACAGCAGTTTTGTCAAGATCGATGCCACGAGAGGGAGTCCGTGGCACGAGTACCACGATGAAATCGCACCTTCTCGTAGTTCGTCACCCTGCCAACAGTGACGCCATCCCCAATGTAAAACGGCGGGGTTACTATTAGTTTCCATTCCCGACGCTAGTTGCACAGCGCATGGCACAGGCATGCTGCGGAGCCACGACACGTGCCATTGTCACCAGTAGAAGACCTCGACACCACTGGTGTACAGTTATGTAAGTCGCTGTAGGGGTTAATGTTTTTAAATTCTTAGTTTCATTAATCGCGAATGAACCTAGGTGTATTTTGTCAATATTTAAATGAAATTTCCTTCACAAATATTGGTACATCTGTAGTAGCCCCTCATTTCGCGTTTTACGTCTTACAATCTTGAATTACCTTTTCTAGGTTTTCCCCTTCGCATTCGAGAAAGAAAGATATAGCAGGCCGATCTTTGCGAGCGCAGCCACTATCTCTGTTGTGCTCGGAGCTGGCTCGGCGAGCGCGAATCCTGGGCAAGACTGACATATATCTTTACTGTTAGTGCCCGAGTTCCAACACTGTCCAATGAATGTGAAATTTGTGGTACTTAAAGTGAACTCTGAATAGGAATTCTCAGGATTCTGTCGTTTATCCTGCTTCTCATTTCATTTTCTTCAACTTTACTGACCTCATCATTATCGCTTTCATCTGCTCATTACGTCACTCATGGAGACTCAGTGACCTCGGAATTTGAAGGGACTTGAATTTGAAGGATTTTATTGACTAACCACCGCGTATTTCATATGATACATTACATCATTAATTGACTCATAATTCTTTAGTGAGCTAAGTCCTCAAATAATTCGAAAGTCTGTAAACAAAATAAAGAATCGACGTAGTAGATATTGGTCTTGTTTATAGATAGTTTTGTGTTTCCTGGCGTGTCAACTGCTATACTCATAAGCGTGTTATGTTTCGGAAGGCGGAGATATTCTTCTCCCACTAAAAGGTGAGATTCGCTGCCGAAGTGCACGTCGACTTAAGGGATTTTCCCTTTTGGTATCACCGTCAGCTGAGCACAACCCTGAGACATGTGAGGGACTGTGGTGTGTATGAGGGGAGAGGATAAGACAAAGATGAGGAAAGAAAGATCGCGCGCGACCCATGGCTTGTTTATTAAGGTACTTCGGCATTCGGCCGCTGCTGGACGGAGAAATAACAGAATACTGCCGATGAATCATTTGGCTGCTGGAACTCTCTTCCAGAGAGCAGCCAAGTAGAAAGCCATTTCGATCTAGCCAAGTAGAAAATCTCTCGATGTCGGGACCTGAACACCATGACCTCCCAGTGAGAGGCGCTGCAGTTCCAACAATTGTTACCCTGAACTCTCACAGCCGGTTTGTCCTTGTTACATTTTAATATTTTCCTCTATGTACAGACTGGTTGGCACTCCAATCCATTACACAGTCCATTCCATTCGCTATAGGAAATATCTCAGCTACCGCCTTTCAATTGAACACAGAGGTAGATATGCACGATAGCTGACTGCGTGTGAACTCGCAACTTTTTCGTTATTTCTGTATTATATTCGTGACTACGGCCGATTGCCGAATAACGTGTTTAACCACAATAGTGGAAAACGTTTAGTGCTGATTACACAGCACTGCTACGAAAAAAAGAAAGCAAGGTAGAGCATCTGAATTTATCAAAAGCATATTATTGATTTCTTTACCCGCATGTTGTACTAGACGTATACTTTCTTTATTTCAAGTTATTATTGCACGAGTTTGTAAATAGGCTTTGAAAACCTTGATATACGACAACATCTCTTGGCAATTTTAGGCAAAAATGCGTTTTAGACTACCTATGCAAAAACGAAAATGATTTTGTCGACCTGGGAAGTCAAATTATTTACGGTGATAGCGTCGTAATTTTCTTGTCTCAAAGGATCGCGAGTTCGTATATCACCTCGGGCATCGATGATTGCTTCTATGTTGTGGCATGGGGGGCTCTCCCAATTATAAATTTCGTTCCAACCCTCTTTTCATTCCCAGTATATATATTTTTTTAATTGTCTAGAAATAGCCACGATGAACTTACGTGATACATCGTCACTAAAAAGAAACAGGAAAACTGGTCGATATGGGAATACGTGCTACCTCTGGCAGCCGATGTAGGAGAGGAAAAATGTGGAAGGGCGACGGAACGTTATATCCAAGGTTTTTCGCGGAGAAGGAAAGGATAGCGTGGATTGACCAAAGACCGAAAAATTTGTAGCGACTTAATAATAAAAAACACGTAACTTTGACAAATTCAAAACATGGAAGTGCTTTTCTTTGTATGTACAAGATAAATTAACAATTTTGCTTTCGTGTAAAGGCGTTAGAGACACTGAATTAAAGAGATTGTGTATAATAATCCACTCATGATTATTCACTCAAATTTCTACTTGCCGTGACGAATGCTTCTTAGTAATACCGTAGGATCCATTTAATTTTGTATCATCAAGCACATTATTGCCATTCCCTTTATTTATTCCTCACAAGCCATTCTCTCAAACTTTCAATTGCTTTTTAAATATAATGTTCGATCAAATTTTATCTTCTTATATCATATTCATAATTGCAATATTTCCGGCACAGTTACAGATACATTTCTTTTTCTATCTGTTTCACATTCACCATTCTTAACAACATACACATTTCAAGAAGTTTCAGATTATTTTTCTGACCTTAAAACTCAGGTCATTGATTTGCACTATTAACTATAGAAAACATTTTATTAATTTCTTTTTCAACTTCTTGACATTCATTAAATTACACTGGTCAACACATTTATCCACAGTCAAATGTTTACATGATTCTATAGCATTTTAAATTAGAAATCCAGACTTGCTAGCGATGTTTCACTATGACAAATATAGTATACTAATTATAAGTATATTATTATCAACTTTTGTGTTAAATTTGTTATTTTTGACATTACTTTCATTATGCTCTTATACTTATTTACATAAAAATATACATAATAGGTACAGAAAGAATGAAGACTAGATTTGGATCTCTCAAGTCTGTTGTGTCACTTGTGTAAGGCATTTAAGGGAGTAGGACAACGGTTCCCGTTATTTGCCATTTACTTTTCCCTGGGTGTGGACAGAGTCAAACGATCATTTTTCGAACTGTTATTTTCGTCCACTGCAACGGAAATCTCAAAAAGTCAAAACACACTTTCAAGGATCATTATGTACTTTCAGCGATTCGAGTCTTATTCTTCAAATTGAAGATCTCCCAATACCACCTTACCCCATCTCGATCAGATTTTTCGTCCCGTTTCCCTGATCCCTTGGGCAAATGCCGAGATGCTAAATGTAACTTCAATATCTGTGCACGTCTTCTAAAGTCCAATGGGGAATATAGTTATTAAAATTATTGTTCTCCATGTTGTCGCGGCAGAAGAATATTTCTTCACAACGGACATGATGAGGGATAAGTACCCAAATCTATGACTGATTTGTCTTTCAAAATAGATTTTATTACATCGGAGCGAATATTGGTTAACAATTCTTGCCCAAACGTTTCTTTCTGTATTCAGGATTTAACTTGTATATGGTTTAGGGTGGGTATCCCAGAATAAAAAATAACGTGCACTAAGTACACTTCTCCCCGTAGAACGTCACGCATGGTTTTAACCGTTTTTGACGTAAAATAAAAATTAAAAATAAATAATTTTTCCAGGTGAAATTGAAAATGC
Source organism: Acheta domesticus (assembly GCA_031308135.1). Taxonomy (NCBI): domain Eukaryota; kingdom Metazoa; phylum Arthropoda; class Insecta; order Orthoptera; family Gryllidae; genus Acheta; species Acheta domesticus. Next base: position 115,026,938 of record JAHLJT010008446.1, on the reverse strand, counting down.
AAATTCGGAGGAACGTTAGAGTGCATTACATGATGATAATCAGTATGATGAAAATTTTGAGGTTTTTAATGATACTTATTTACTAGCACATGTCGATTTAAACGATTAAATGCGTGATCTAATTTTATTAAAAATACAAACAGAACTTTTGTAGTCGCGGCTGAAAGGATGGAAATTTCTTGATTGTGACACCAGGATATGCTGTTTTTCGAAATTGTCAAGAGATATTTAATTTTTTTCTCAAGAAGGTAATTGATTCTTGCTGCGACAACGGAACAGAGCAGTTCCACGCCCAGTGCGGTGCGCCATCCGCGAAATATATCGTTCCGCTCTGGAAATAGTTCGTCCTCTAGTGTCGTCGTGGACGTCAGTGTATTGTATTCGCTTGTGGTGAAGTGTCTTTTATTAATACAGTGTTTATTGATTTCTTCAGTGTTCGTTAAATATTACTTTGTTCTAAACAAATAACACCGTATATTCGACATGCCCTGGTTTCGATCAGAGATTTCAGAAACCTCGTCGGTGGTGAACGGCAACGCTGGATTCTTGGAATTCCCGTTTGCCGGACAATTCAATAAGGTCCTCTCCAACCCCTTATCAGTCAAAACAAATGGAAAGTGGATCGGGCGGTCAAGGAAACCAGAAGCCGATACGCACTCTGTAGAAGAAACTCAAGCAACCTCGCCATTTACTACTATTCAAAGGTACCGTAACCCAAATGGCGCGCTCGCCAGTTGTTTGCGCAAAACACCACCTGACCGTAGCGACGACGTTTAACTTCAACAAAGACTAAAATACTCGTCTCATTTACCACAAATAACGTAATGGCGGTGGTTTCATGTCCTGGTGGAGGAGTATGTTTTTGCTCGCCGTTCTTGGCCGCCTCTACTTCAACGCAAAATGGAAGCGGTCCGATAATGTTGCAAATTGCACCCGTCACCGTCATTTACTTTTGTAAATAGTCAATCATGATGATTCCCTGTGTGTTCCGAAACTCCGTTGCCATCACTTTCCCAGCTGGCAAGTTTTTGCTTTCTTCGGGGCACTTTCACTCTCGAAAACCCATTGTTTCGACTGCTGTTTGTCTCGGGCGTGTAGTGGTGGATTCAAGTTTCGACTACAGTCACAAAATGACGACAGAAATCCTTGGGATTGCGCTGCAACTGCTCCACACACTATCTTGAAATGTCGCTTCTCGTGTGTTTATGGTCAGGAATCAACAGTCGTGGCACCCATCGGGCACTCAGCTTCTTATGTGCAGAATTTTATGTCCCATTCATGTTAAATTTTACAATCTCAGAAATCTCACGTACTGTCACCCGACGGTCTGCCATTACGATGTCATGGATTTTATCCACAATTTCTTGAGAACTAATCTCAATCGGGCGTCCCAAACGTTCTGCATCTTCAGTGCTCATTCGGCTAATTTTAAATAGTCTTAAGTACTGGTACAGATTTCCCAGGATCTTCTTTAAGCTCTTAGATTGCATCTGAATCGCAGTCCACTTCTTTAAGGTGAGACGGTAGGCCCTATCCCATCAATGTTAAAACAAGCAACTTTGTGACCCATTTTCTCAGAAACTACTGAATAAATTTTAATGAATTTTGCACTACTTATTAATTGATATATGAAGAGATTACTGATCCTCAGTTAAGTTGTTATCTCTTTTCTGAAGCGATTTATAATTTTTTTCCAAAAAACGAATTTTTTTCCTCAAAAAAATGTGCAAAAAAATCCTAACACATGGACTAGAGAAGTAATAATAACGATTGAGGATCCACATTGTTAGTATAACTTGGTTTATCATCAGTAAAAATTTCATGCAGATAGCTTTAATAGTTTCGGAGATAATGGGGCAAACGTTTGAAAATTTGAACTTCTGAGAAAATGGCACTCAAAGTTTTCAGAGAAGTATATGTTAGGAAAACTTAGAATATTTTTGACTAGAGAGTAACTACAGGCAGCCTACATCATAATAACAGGTTTCACTATCTTTTAGACCGGTCTGAGTTTTTCTTTTCTTCTTTCTTTCCTCCTTTGTTATTTGTTGGTCATCATATTTTGCCTTTGAAATGCGTAATCTGTCAAGTTCTCTACAAATATCAGCATGGGTTTTCTCATGTGACACACGTAATATTTTCATAACTTCTCATACAGCACAATTACTATCATTATTTATTATAACAGCTTCAGACACTCCCTAATTGTAAGGTTCTGATACCAACTAGAAGATATTTTGGTATTCTTATACAAATGGTGTTCTTGAATGCCTCACATTCTGTATTTTGCCATGTAGCCACCTTCTGAGAAGTTATGTCTTCACTTAGTACTATTTTCAACTTCTATATCTACACTACGTTTTTTCCTTTTGGACTCGCTAGGAAGAGTTTCACATGCATTCGGACTCGTATTATCATTATTTTCGTGATGCAAAGGATTTGATCTGATATGCTGATTTTCTTTGAAAATGCGTTGTTTAAAGATTCCTTTACACTTCGACATTGTAGAACATATGAGACATTTATTTTAATTTTGTACCCTATAACACACCATAATTGATAATAAATTGAACTTTACTATGCAACAAAAACATCAAGTCAGGCTTCTATACGGGCGGAAAAATTGTTAACTAAATAAATTCATTTACAAAAATTAGACTATCGCACAGACTGTTCTATCAGTACCTGCAGACAAAATTCCTTTACAAAAGTAAACAAAAACTAGCTTTCTGACAAAATTACAACCAGAGATATAAGAAGTTGTATGCGCGGAAGTACAGTATTTTGCAGTCTGACAGTTGTGAGTGGAATCTTTAAAAATAAATTTCCTACACTTACAGACGGAATAAATCAACGAATTTGGTCTAGAAATGTTCATAAAAGAACATATTATTTAATTATGCAAAAACAAAAAATTCCATTTTTTTAAAAAAATCGGCCTACCGTCTCACCTTAAATAGAAATATTTTATCATCGCACGAAACTCGTGCTTCTACATTTTTACACTCTTTGTCACCACAGTCTATTAAGATGGATGCCACCAAACAGCTGCGCATTGCATTTGTTTCTAAATTATAACAGAGGCGTTTCAAGAATCACTCTTAGTAACAATGACGCCAGATAATAAAATTCCTACGTTTTCATGAAAAGGAAATAGCCGAATAAGGGGGTAAAAAGTGCTCCCAAACCAAATTGATATTCGCGATACTCATACGAAAGAGAATACAAAAATCGTAGATTCCCAAAAAACAGACTCCTAGGGCAATCTATTGCAGAGATACAATGAAAAACGTATTTTTAATGTTTTATTTTTCTCAGCTTCTATTGCATTTATCGTGTTGAAAAAATTGCAGAGACGAAGAAAAATAGGTGAATTTTAAGGTATTTTTGCCAACTAATTTTGGCGCCAAATTCAAATAGAAAAATAAATAAATTTTTGAAATTATTTTCGATGTGATGACATTGGAGTACTGTCTCAGTTTTTACCCAAGAATGTGTCTCATAACACTCTATAACATATTTTTTCCGATTTTTAAACAATATGGACGATGAGTGAAGTATAATTAAAACTAATTTGATCAGTTTAAAAATTTGAAATTCACGACAAAATGTGATTGGAAAAAAATATTTGTTTCCAATATTTAAACACAAGTTCAATCACTACTTATGAACTCCAAATCTTGTAAGCGTTACATCGGTTACGTACGAAACTCAAACGGAATATCGATGGTGGAAAGGAATGTGTGTGCTGCATGATTGCGCATCGTATCCCTCCCCAGCCAATGAGGCATCAGTTTGGGTCGAAATATTAACGGGAAAATTATCACAGTTGCAAGTCATTGAAACAAAAAGATAATAATTTTGTTTAATATTGTATCTTTTACATCAATAACACTTTTGTGTTATTTTTGGTTGGTCACCGTGGAAAAGTGTCACTTTGTGTCACTTCCAAAATATTTCTCAACACTTCTCGCTCTGCATGCAAAACAGCGGCCAACGTCTGGTCGGACGTTTCAAACAAAGTGCGCGTGTTGTGGTCACATGGTTTGTGACGCAATCTGGTGCTACGCTGAACGAGCAAAAATCGGTGACGGCCACGGTGTAAGAGATATAGGTGGGTTCACTCCCGGTCTAAAACTGAAGCTAATGTGAGGCTAGTTCTCACAGTTCTCGCTATGTAAACGCTGCGAACGACTTGGGTATTTTTGGGACAAGATGGTAATCTATTTAATAGCTTTTTAACCTCTGGTGGAAGCCACTAAATCGCGAGACGCCATCATGAATGCCCAACTCGATCGTGCGTACTATACGGATAAGCGAGGAACTAGCCTCAAACTGGCTTCAAAAAATTTTGTCCAAAAGGTGACTAGTTGACACACCTATATATCTTACACCGTGGTGACGGCATTCACGTAATGACCGAGAGCTGTAGCGTTTGAGTCGAGTGTTAGCAGACAAGCAATACTGCGTGAATTAACCTCAGAAATCAAAGTGGGACGTACGACGAACGTGCCCGTTAGGGCAGTGCGGCGAACTTTGGCTTTAATGGGCACAATGGGCAAAGACTCTCTAGTGCCTTTCCTAACATCACCACATCGCCTGCAGTGCCTTTCCTGGGGTCATGACCATATCGATTGGACCCTCGAAGACTGGGAAAACCGTGGAAAATGAGTTGATTTCATTTGGTAAGAGCTGATGGTAGAGTTGGATTGTGGTGTAGACCCCACAAGGTCATGGAGCCAAGTTGTCAAAAAGTCACTGTGTAAACTCTTAGTGGTTCCGTAATGGTGTGAGCTATTTTTGCATGGAACACAACGAACGTTTCCGTTAGGATATTTCAATCATAGTAAAGGTACCGAAGAACATAATGGAGCTCATGTACGCTAGCATATTACTGCTGGACTCTCGAAAGAGATGTTACAAAAAATTCTTCAGGAGGTAATAAATATATTTCACATACGTTGAAAAATTTTCAATTTTGTTAGAACAAAACATTACTTAACTATCACAAGCAGTCCTTACGTGTTAGAGATAAATGTAATTTTTTTGTTTTAGGGTGGTTCATTTCTTATAAATATCAGCCAATGAAGTTATTGTAGGAGAAAAAATTAATTTTGTAAACGTGTGAAATATACATTCGTTGTTTTTCAACATTTGAGTGCTTTCTGAGGTAATTAAATTGTAATTTACTGTTCACAAAGTGTTCAAGAATTAACCATGGGATATTGACATACCATTTCTGAAAAAAATGTGAATCAATAGTTATACTTGCGTAGATAGTTGAAAATATTAATTACAAATCAGTAATTGAAACATAATAATAAAGTATTTATTTATATTATTTATGAAGTTTAGTTTGACTAATGGCTTATAGAATATCTATAAGTTATTGTTGCAATATAATACACTGTGCCGGGGAAACGATTTTACCATTAGAGGTTACATTTAAATTAGTAATGCGGGAGGCTGCATAAATTGTATGAAATGACTACACATTTGCAACTAACAATAACACAGTAGGAGTATTTTAAATAAATGTACTACATTGAAAAGAAATACAATAGAAAATCGGTAAATAATATCTAAAATTAAATTTTGCTGGTATTTACATTTTTTTCTGGTTTTAAGTAATTGAATACTTGGATGAAGCTGCGTAACTTGTAATCGTAATTTATCCTTTAAATTAACAGTTGTAATTTTGGGTTCTGAAACTAGATTTATTTTTTGCCATGAGAGAAAACGTTGACTCGCAGCAGTAAGTACTTCCAAAGCAAGAAAGTAAACGCCGTGTATTTTCTCGTAGGTATGAATAGCAGCATTTCCCCAGATTTCTATGGAATCGTTTTTAGCGTCAAAAAAGGATTTGAGAATATTGTTTTCCTCTCAATCAATACCTCCCATTTGTAGTTCCGTAGGAGCCTCAGATACATGTACTAAATGTGACTCAAATACTGCTTTTTATCAGGAATGTGTTCATTAGAATCTAAATATTTTCAGTAAAATCGATCAGTTTTAAAAAGGGTACATGAAATGACTTAAAGATCTAATATTGAGGAATAATTACAGAAGACAGAAATTTTTAAATGGTACCGCAATAGTCCGATTTGACAGAAAAACATTTTTTGTGGGTTTCGGTTACCGAAAAATTGGACTTTTCTTGTTCCTATTAGCAATACATAATTATCTTGTATACAAGTACTGCATGTGTCGCATTCAGAATCCACGTTTCAGGGGTCCTTGATGCAGAAAAAGTGTTTTTTGTCAAAAGGTCTGTCCGTCTATGAACAATACTGGCCCCCAAATCGTACAGAGGATTTTTACATATTTTGTGGCGTAGGCCAAGTTGCCTTGCACCCCTCGCCCGCTCACCCTTCGTTCGCCGGTGCACTCGTTTATCCCTTGTAATGACCCCCTCTAGCCGCTTGCCCCGCCCTCCTCCCTACACCGCTTTGTGTGCCTCTATTCCCACAATTCGAGCGGAACTACCCCCGCTGGAACAGGGATGGATAAACGCCTCATATGACCACAGAACTGTCTCTCGTTTTCCGCGGGTCGCTCGAACCGTGAGCAATTCACCGTCAGCCTATCGGCCTTCCCTGAGTGCAGCTGCATAGCTGCTGTAGGGCATGTAGCATTGCAACAGGAGTACTGAATAAATCAGTACTGGCAACCAACCCAGCGTTCTTTCTCCCGTTACATATTCTCTTCTTTATGTTTTCAGCACAATTGTATCCCCACCGACACAGAATCACTCAAATGATGTCGCTGCCCTCGAATATGAAACGTCTTCTGAAGCTGCATGCCAATGCCATTCCGGTACCCGGAGAACTACAGTGAGGAGGGTCAACGCCGGACGCCAGAGTAAAAATGCAGCATAATTGAAGGAAAATTGTACATATTTAGTAACTACAGTTATATGCATTTAAAAATTTTGGAAGTTTTTTGCAAAGTATTAAAATATTATCAGTTTTTGAACTATAGCAAGGATATAAATCTTCAGAACATTTTTTGTTCTTGGGGTCCTTTCCGTAGCAAAACAAACGGCCACGTCCATTTCTTGAACTAATTAAACTTTCACTATATTGCGGCCGAATGTAATACAACTGTCCTTTATATTGTCAGGTGCTAAAATAATCTATTTCAACCTAATAATGGATAGGCGTGTGGCAATTATGGCAGGACTGTAAGACAACGCCGGAGTTTTCACGAAGCGATTATACATTGAGACATTATTCGATTTTTATTTAACATCTGAGAAGCGTTGAAAGATGATCACTTATGGTTAAGAAATGTTTTTAGAAGTTCCAAACGATGAAATAGTAACTCATTTTCTAAACAAAGATAGGAAAAATTACGCAGGGTCCATCGTTGACCCTTCCCATTGGCATGCCTCTGTTAATTTTCAGGATTATTTTATAGGAAGTTACTGATGACATTTGAACATTTAACATTTTTTACTTTTGAACTTTTAAGATTACTTATGACATTTGAATTTTTCGCAATTTTGGCGTAATTTTGAATGAAATAGCAATAATTATAAAGAACACTTTAATAAAATTTATTAAAAAATCGATTCATTTTCTTCTTAATTTTTTGCTGGATTAAAAAAAGTTATTTTAATCACATGCCATAAGTCCAACTTTAATTAAAACCTTTGAAATATCGAAAACTACAAACGTTTGAATTCTTCTGAACCTTCTGAATTCTTCTAAACCTTCAATATTAAAGTTTGAGATAGTTTTTTAATGTAATCTTTTCCTCAATATTAGTTATTTAAATCATTTTATGTAGTACACGTTAATCAAAATGAATGAAATAGTTTTTGCATTTTTTCTAGTTGTGTTAGAATCACGTCGATATTTATAATCCATTAACCTATATAGCATAATATGCGGAGAACCTCTCTACGGCGGAGATCAGTGACGCGGTTAGCATGTGGACTTATTGTTCGTGGAGCTCTGGTTCGAACACCAGACTAGATGAGCATTTCAATCTTCAAACGTTTTGTTAGAATAGAACACAAAACACTGGATTTAATGGCAGAATGATATTTTTCTTTAAATTTTAAAATCTTGAGAAAATTAAAGATATGTATTTTTTCAAGCTTCTTGCGCTTTGTTTGGTTCTATCTTTCAAGCGATGGCTGAAGTGTTGGTCGCATTGAAGTTGTAAAATTATAACATTTCGTATTCGTCACTAGTTTTACGAGAAATTTTGTATTGTAACACCACTAGTTTGAGATGTACCACTATTTTCTGCAGCGATATACGTTATTATGATTCATTAGACACATTAAGCATTTTGATAGTTTTCGAACTGAATAGAGTAGCATATTTCTAACGATATTGGTAATAAAGTTTTTTTTCCCAATTTTTAGTGTTGAAAGCTGTAATTTAAAATTTCATTGACTTTATATGAACATGTTCGTAAAAAGTGTTATTGTTCGTGGTTTTACTCGCAAAAGTAATCCTGGTAAGCAATGCATTCCTGTGTTGATGTATCTTATTCATTGTGTGAATCTAAAGAATCAAAGCTATATTCTAAATCAGAGTGTCCAACTTGCAAGGCCTTGAGGGCCACAATTAAAATCTTTAATATAGTTGCGGGCCATAATTATATTACACGAGCGATGCATACATGACTTCCCCGTTTGGTAAAATGTAAATAGTCGTTTCGCCGCAGCGTAAAATGTAAATAATAGTTTGTACAGTTCGTATAAGTTTAGGTTTAAGATCTATGTTCGCACCACCCCACCCACATGACAGCACAAAAAAGGTACATAAACGTCATTACATCTAGATTTCGGCAATTTGCTCGAATGCTCTTATACTGGGGGGATGGAAGCATGCGTGATATCAGGCCGTACCATGTATAAAGCAGTGAAATACATTGGTACGATTTTGAATTTCTGAATTAACTAGAAAAATATAAACTTAATCTATTTTGATATTAAGGGAGTGCTGACCCTGAAAGTCCCGATCACTATGCGCGACATGAACTCGCCCGACGTGGATGCAGGGGACTTTCAGTATTGACTAATTACCTTTCGCGGGTCACAATAAATGGCATCTCGGGCCGCATGCGTCCCGCGGGCCGCCATTTGGACACCTCTGTTCTAAATATTGCACATTATGCATATTACTGGACTATTTCTAGCAAAAGAAGACTCATATACGGGTAAGTGAAAGAAATAGAATTTAAAATGAAAGATGCATATAAATCGATTTTCCGGTCATGTGCATGGTAAATGCTAATCGATTGCTACATAATCTCTTCATTCAGGGCTGCCGTGCTCAATTTTAAACTCACTTTGCACAGCGTTTTGGTGTTTTATGCCAGTTTACTTTGGTTATTGAAGATTATAAACAATTTTTGTCGATAAAACAGAAGTCTCACAATGACAGAACATGCGCTTAATTGCGAACCAAAAGGAGTTCAAGAAAAAGTGCTCAGTTTGTACACCTTCCCCGTGGATCACTTTCGGGTATTGGCGATAAATAAATAATTAAATATTTTCTTGAGATGTGGCGCATAAAACAATATCGGAATCCTATTTAATATTTCAAATCTTGCCAAAATATCAGTTACATTTAGAAAGTCTTCTTTTAAAAAAGTTGTTTAAACAAAAAACATAGAGATCTCTGCAATAAATAATGACATATAAAACCTGAATAATCCTTTCAACTCTCCGATTCGACGTTCTTTCGTAAACAATATGTGTGGATGTCTCAGACTATTAAATAATATGTGGAATGTCGACACACTCAGTGTATAAGACTTAGTTACACGATCTTAAAGGAAATTAAAATTCTAATCTATCATGAAAGTTATATTTCAATTCTTCTTGTTTTTATTTTTTCAGTGCTCATAAAATTTAGTTTACTGGTCGGCCAGATGTCAAATATAGTTTAAGTTAGTAATTCCTATTTAGTCCTGCACCGGCTGCCTGGGCATAAACGTTTTGATGAGAATTAAGCTCCTTTGTGCCGTCGGACCAAGGGAAGAACACTTTTATTCTTTATTTATCATACATTTTAATTTTTTCGTGGTATGAAAAATATTGGTAATAATAATAATTATTCTCCAACCCGACTTTCTTCACGTGAAAAGTAGCCAGTTCATTTCTGATTTTCTGACGTTGCCTGTGTATCCCTGTGTCATCGAACCAGTGGTAAACCAGTTTTTTCTTTCTTTACCATCAACGTTTGTCGTTGGTCTGCCAAATAACGATATCTTAAATTTGATTTATGCTGAATCCCTGTAATTTATATAAGATGTACCGGGAGAGATGGCTGAGTGCATCAACCTGATGTTCTGCCTTTCACGGACCATCCTGCCACGGACCGCGCGCGATCTTTCCTTCCTCTTCCTTGTCCTATCCTCTCCTCTTACACACACACTAACATGCACTACACTACCACACATGTCGGGAGACCGGTCGGGAGCTTACAGTTTGCCTCGGCTGGGGCAGTGCCCCGCTGGTGGGAGATACCTGGTTGAGGGGAAAACCCCGCTAGTCGACGGTAGGTCGGCGCCGGATCTCACCATCCAGTGGGGAAAAGATCATCGCCACCTCCCGAGAAAAACGCGCACTACACTTACGGGACTAATGACCTAATTAGTTGACGCGCCCGAAACACGAATCAATCAATCAATATATAAGATGCAAGTTAAATTTTAGACGGGGCCAAATGAAAAACAAACAAACATAGGTTTATCGAATATCCCGCTGCAAGGCCTGCAAACCTACATCTTTTCTCGTTTTAGTTTGCTGATTCAATGAAGGAGTGTCATGAAATATGGCGGAGTGTCTTAAGTTTTGTGACGTTATCTCTCCGACCATGACAATAATAATCTATATTTTACTGTAATAATAGGTAAAAACTGTACAACGTAGTTTCTAGTTACTTCTACTTACTAGTGGTCCTCTAGTAAGTAGGTAATAATTACATTGTATTATATTACATTCACTACATTTTCCGAACATTGCCAAGATGATACAAATTTTATCGCGGGTCATTTCAAGAATCGTCCCTCACTACTAGAGAAAATTTTCAGTTAGATTAGAGGGAACAATTGACATATTTCTTTCCCGCATCTACAGACCGCATTTGTAATTCTCCTTGGCTGTGACGCTTTAGGCCACCCGGTCACACCGTCGGTAAGCAGGGGAAGATCCTCTATGCTTTCGTTTCAAAGGAGGCGCTTCAAAGAAGAACCTGCGATCTACTGCAGTGCGCCTTTCTGAGGTGCAGTACCCATTGTTAAAGGGAGGAGATACTCGTAAATCTGTGGGAAGCGGGGGCAAGGGACAGGAAAATCAGGGAAAAAAGAACCGATGACAGTGGACGGCAAGCGAGTGGGGAGGGATGTGTCTGTACATAGAAGTTGGAATTGAGGGAGGGGCCGAGGCGGGGTGGTCGGAGAGTGATAGAGGAGGGTAAAGAGGTGGCGAGGCCAGCGAAGGCGGCGATATAGTGAGGAACGGGTGTGGGTAAGGTAGTGGGACGAGTAGGGTGGCCAGGATGATGGGGCCGCGAGGGCGGCGGGTTCGAAGGAAGTAGAAGTGGTGGTGGTGACAGGGATGGAGGGCGAGGGGTGGGGTAGCGAGTGGCGGTGTACATCTTGAAAGCCTCGCGGCTGCTGGCTTAGGCGACGGAGGCCGCGCTGCTGCGGGCGCCACGCCAGGTCCCCAAGGTGTGCGCGCCTGCGGCCGCGGCCGCTTATCGCTGCGAGCGCACACAATGCGGCGGGGGCGGCGGGGGGCGGCCAGCGCGGCGGCAGAGGCAGGGCTGTGGGAGAGGGGGAGCGAGGCTGCGGCCCAGGGCTGCGGCGACCAGCCTTAAGTAAACCACGCGCCTGCACAACTCACCACATTCCCACACGATAAAATGAAGTTCGCCACTACTCAGTCAATTTCCTCAATCCTTATCCAGGACTTTGTGCAGGAACAGGACCGAGATAGATGCCTAAAAATCAGTGAATTTAGTTAATAATTTTGCTCATTTAGTCTTCACTAATTACAGGCTGAGACGGCTCACAACAAAAACTGTTACAACTGCTGTGTTTAATCGGGTCGAGTGCCGACGGTGATAGATTTTCGACCCTAGGGTAATAAGTAGGAATATAGGGTAATAATAGCCCAATAAGTAGGAAGCGGATTTTTATGATTTTGCATATTTTTCTCCATTGCTTCAGGGCATAGCTAAGAGTAATTTCTTTACATTGGGTTGGAATTGGATGCTTTGTATATTAACTTGTTAGTGCATATTTATGCATATTTGATCGAATTTTCATGTTGTGGCATATTCGTGTAATTATGGGGGCATATTTTGCATATTTTGCATATTCGAGAAAACTTTTCGTGGTTTCACAGAATATATTTGTGAACGTTCATTGATTAGAAAAGCTTGTCACAATTTTCTTTTTTTTCTTTTCTGTAGATGATAAAATACTTGGGCGAATGTAGGTTATTTCTTGATATCATAATTTTAAACCAGGTAGGAAAAGTGAAAGAAGACCTACAATGTAGGTACTTCACTAAGGCGCATATTTATTTTAATTATTTCTCCCGAGAAGTAAGTTAGGTTATATTATTTTTGTAGAATTTTTTTCATTCCAAGCATGCTTCTCATGAACTTTATCAAGAAAGGCTTATGCAGAAAATGAAATATTGTTAGTTTTAAGTGCTATTTGAGAATTTTTAGGTCATAAATGTATATTTTAAAAAGTATATTTCAAGATTTTTTAGGGCATAAAAGGCCGCTCCCTACTAATAAGTAATAAAGGGATATAGAAATAGATGTGTTTAGAAAATATGGAAATAAAAATAAAATATTTCACTTTCCATTCTCAGGAATTCCCCGATTTCCCCGCGCTCCTCTCGTGCCAACCTGTTTTTCCCTACCATTCAGGACAATTCCTCGGAATTGCTAAGACTACTGCCGATTCAGTTCTCGTATTCTCTTGTCACTGCTCTTTGTTACGTTTTGGTGCGAAGATTGCTCATATTGTTATTATCGTTAATTTGTTTTATCCATCATGTAAAATCGTTAGAGAAGAAAATTAAGAGAAGAAAACAGAACTTTGCAGAATGGGAGTTGGGTTTTGTTCTTACCTTCTGTCAAAGAAGTATTTGTTGTGCAGTACAGTTTTGACTCCTTTGAAAAAAAAGCGTATGCAAAAAAAACACTATTTGACTATGAACTATGAAGCTCATAAATCTTAGAATTTAGAAAGAGAGACTCGACAAACTACACTTGAAATTTGAATAAGGAAAAGCATCAAGAACATCCGTCTTTTAGTGCTTCCGTAAAGAAAAATACTACTGTAGTTCATGTTACGTACAAAATAGAACATATACTTCGAAAAAGAGGCAAACCATTTAGTTATGTCGAAATAATTAAAGAATGTATTAATAGACCAATGGGCAAGTTGGATCTGGACAAAGTGGAAAAATACAAACTACTGCCTCATTCAAGAAGAAATATCACAAATGGGCAGCGCGAACTTACAAATATCTGGGCATTGAAGAATGTGAGACCATCTCGAACGATACAATGAAAGAGAATTCGCAAGGAGTATTATAGAAGAGTGAGGCTTGTCCTGCAGTCCGCTTTGAACTCAAGGAATAAAATATCAGCAATAGGTAGTTTAGCGGTGCCTGTAGCCGAATACAGTTTCGGACTAGTAGACTGGGCTGAACAGGAAATTCGCATCATGGATCGAAGAAACAGAAAACTGCTTACAATGCATCATGTTGCCCACCCCCGAATTGATGTAGATAGACATTATGTGTCACGTAAAGAAGGAGGAAGAGGCTTCAGACAAATTGAAGCGTCCTGGCACAATGCAATAACCGGGATGGGAAAGTATGTAGTCAGCCATCAAGATACCCACTATTGAGGCAGGTCATGAAATCTGACCGAAGAATGGGAAACAGAAGCATTGTAAGTGTAGCAAGAAGCATTGCGAACAAGACTATGCAAGACACCCAGAATGACAGAGACACTGAACTTCTGATGCTACTTAACATGAAATGTAAGACACAAAAAATGTTAAAGATATCGTAGAGAGACAAAGCACTCCACGGACAATACCTAAAAAGAATGGACAAGGTGCAGATCAATAAAGATCAATCATTTATGTGGCTTAAAAGGGGAAGAATGAAGACAGAATCGGAAGCACTTGTAATAGCTGCCCAAGATCAAGCCTTGGGAACACAACATTATGATAAAGCGGTTCTCAAAATTTCCCAAGATGATAAATGCCGCCTTTGGCAGGAACACGTAGAAACCATTAATCATATTGTCTCAGCTTGTCCAATCCTAGCAAAGACCGAATACTTGAAAAGACACGACAGGGTGTGTAGCTACCTCCACTGGCAGATCTGTACCGCCCTCGAAGTTCCGATTACATGCCCCAAGTGGTACGAACACTCACCGAAACCGGTGACGTCTGTTGGATTGTGCACGATATTGTACGACCAACAAATTCAAATTGATCGCACGATAGCGGCAAACAAACGGATATAGTCATCCGAGATTTGGAGAACAAATCGTGTTTACTTGTCGATGTTGCTGTACCTTGCGATCAAAACGTCGTTACCAAAGAGGCAGAGAAACGTCTTAAATACAAGAGTTTGGAAATCGAGATCAGCCGAATGTAGGGCGTAAAAGCACAGGTCGTTTCGATAGTTATTGGAGCTCTGGTATTAGTTCCGCAAAATTTGTTTAAGAACTTGTCTAAACTCCCAGGTAATTCAAAAGACTGGGAAGTGCAAGAAATCGCTTTATTTGGAACAGCGCTTCATATTTTGCGCAAGTATTGTAGAGGCACCGAGAGTCCCTAGATCTACTCCTTAGGTAGCTGGTTGCAACCTGGAGTAGATTTTATATACAGCCGATAACATCTTTAGTCGTGGTTTAGAGGAATAATAATAACAATAAAGTAATTGTAGTAATAATTGAGAGTTAATTTGTCAAATTCCTTACCATCTCCGGCTCTTACAATGCGTCTGGTAAAATTAATCTTGCAACCCTATGTAAATTTCTTATAAAATCATTCTGCAATAATTTTTACAAATATATGCTACTTCTATATTATGCACATATTTGAAAATAAAGGTGTAATGGAGGCACATTCAGGTTTCCTCTCCTGACGACAGCCTTAGATTTGAACGCCGCCTTCCAAGATCACTGAAACTGAGGCGGAAGCTGTGATTGCAAGTTATTGCCGACAGTTACTGCGTAAAATTGACATTTTTAAAGGGCTCTGTCTTGTCGTATCTGTGAGTTGTCCTATCTGTGAGTTGAAATGTTTTGGAAAACGACATATTGTTTGCAGAGAATGCAATGTTGTATGTCCCTTTCTTTTCGAATTTGACACAAGTGAATATTTGCTTGTAAACAAAAATGGATTCTGTTAAGGAAGTGAATAATCGGAGGATTTAATTTTGCTGGGATTTAGCAAAGGCTAAACATTTACATGCCGTAAGTAGGACATAGCCATTATGCATTTCCTGCCCTTCAAAAATCTATGCACCCCTGCTTGGATCGAAACTGCATTCTGGGGGTTGAGAGGCCGGGAAGGTAATAAATCACCCACGGAGGTGCACTTAAGAGTGATTGTGGAACTTAGAAAATTATCAAAATTCACGTTATCCGAATCATAAGTAATAAATGATTTTATACCAGATGTAACCCGTCAA
Organism: Acheta domesticus; assembly: GCA_031308135.1. Taxonomy (NCBI): domain Eukaryota; kingdom Metazoa; phylum Arthropoda; class Insecta; order Orthoptera; family Gryllidae; genus Acheta; species Acheta domesticus. Next base: position 115,011,229 of record JAHLJT010008446.1, on the reverse strand, counting down.
AAATGACGGGAGGAAATCACATTTCCATATTAATAATTAATTATAATAAATAGAAAAGAATTCAATTTATTCAATATTAAATTTAAGATTCTTTTCTATTTCAAACTTTCCTTTTTATTATCAGTGTCAGGTTGTAACTACGGTTCTCTGGGGCAGGGCTCACCAAGTTTTTGCTCCCTGGAGCCATGGCCAAATGCTCCTGGCTCTCAGCGGATGGCTGAGATTCAGCGGGAACGCTATAAGAAAATTAAAGAACATATTCATAGGTATGAAAAAATCATCGGTCAATCCACGCTGCAGCTATTTGCTTCGTAGTGTGACAATGTTTGGTACTACGTAGAAGACACCCTGGAAGCCTACGAGCTCTGACAGCAAAATATCGATTCTGATTGCCTTCGGATGATTATTTTTGCCCACATTCACATGACATTTTTCATAGATCTAGCGCCATTCTTTTGTAATAGTTCTGTAATAATGCGCAGGAAACGATAAATTTTCCAGCGCATTGCGCTTGTGTAGCGTAGTGATATCAGCGCCAGCACGTTAACTCTGAGAACTGGGTTCGTGTGTCGGAATGGAAAAACAACTTGCTGGTTGAAAACACTATTGCTGGTTTAGGTAGGTGTATAATATTGCGGAGAATTTAGAAACAAGGCAAAAATGTACGTGCTTGGTAGTACGCCGTGTTGAGTTTGACGTTTTGAATTAGAATGAGAAAAATATATCTATGGTGGAATCTTTTATAACTTCTCCCGAATTATTTGTTTTTTTACATGAATCGAGCAGTTAAGTTTTCATTCCTCGGCCCGAGTTCGATCAACGCGTGTTTATGTGGCGTAGTGGTGTGAATGCCGGCAGGTCACGGAGCTCTGCGGATTTGAGATCGCGTCTCAGAGCAGAAAAAATTTGCTGTTTGAAAACACTTTTGGTGGTTTACTTAGTAGTATAATAAATGATGGAACATTTAGGAACAATGCGAGAAAGTATGTACTTTGCAGCACCACTAGTTTTGAAGGTGAAGGTCTGGTGAAAGGTCGCATTGTCATTGACTTCCCCGTTTTTTTTGAAAATTGAAAAAAAATTAAAACTACCAATTGAAGGTAGAGATTTTTGTCTCAGACAGTCTACTTGTACAAAATTAGCTCTTTAAAAAGGTCACGTATTATTTTTGAAAAAGAGTAGTTTTTGTGTAATTTGCGCATGAAATTTACGAGAAAAATTCTCAAAAACCGTCCAAATTTTCTTTAAATTTTCTCCACATATGTAAAAGGCACGATAAAATAAGGCGCTAGTCTCATTTTTGGCTAAAGTTCCATTTTTCGAAAATGTCAAGAGAACGTTAACATTTCAAAACTACAAAATGGAGATAGCATATTGCTTTTAATAAAAGTCGGTTATAAAAAACCAGCTCTACAATGTTATGTACAGGTTTTGAAAAAATTGAGTTGTTTCGCTTTAGTGTCAGAAAGATATGCCCATGCATCAACTTACGGGTCCGAAATTATATTAGGGAGAATGGGGTAGCACCGATCACTTAAGGAAACAGATCGCTCACAAATGGAATGTATTCACCAGAAAATTTAAAATATTGCATGAAACGACAGATGGATGTTTCCCTAGTGTCTGTGGTTGAGAACTAAAAGTCGCAGAAGTTTATTTTCTTTAGTACAGATTTCGTAAAAGAAAAAAACAGCTTTGATCGGCATTCCCCTACCGTGGGGTAATACCGATCGTATATTTATCCCGTGTATTTTATACGGGAAATTTTGAAAGTAATTATTATCTATATAATCTGATCTATTACACTAAAATTCTTTCAATATTGCAAAAATTTCAATATAATTTTAAACAAAAGAGTAAATAATTGACTATCCTTCGACTCCAGTTGAAAAACTACTGAAATAAAAATGTTTTACAAAAGTTACACATTGAACGTAAGGGTTATAATGTTTGTAAATGCTAATGCAAATAATAATATAATAATAATAATAATCATAATATAATAATAATAATAATAATAATAATAAGCAAATAAACTTTCAAGAAAATTAAGGAAAACGGTTGACGACTTTTAGCTGAATAAAACAAAAATAAGTTTAGGTCAGATTTATAATTAATCTTTAGTTTGCTATTCTTGAAGCAAAGGTCACAAAATAGTTTACAGCTGAATCAGATCCACTGCAAAGTGCATGGTTCCAAAGTCCACAGCCCAGCCTGTACTCCTACACCAAACTTCGCCATTTTCCCCCGAATTCACGCGAACGAAGGACATCTCTTCCTCTGATTGCCCAGCAAAGGGCATTATGGTGCATCATTGTCACACAACTCATCTTCATTTACATTATTTTTCCCCTCGATCCCAACTAACCACAGAGCCAACTCTTTTACTTCTCGCCTTACGAAAACTTTGTATTTTTGTCCTTTAGTGCTAACTACTTTTTTCAGGGTCTTGGACAATAGGCACTCCGTCTCATCCATGTTAAAAATACGATACGGTGTGGAAGCAACTTTATCATCACAGCTCCCCAATTATCAAAATTATTTTTACTTTCTGTCAGTTGAAAGCTTTTAATAGGTTGATATTAATTGCTTCCGATTTCGGACACTACGGGATTCCTTTTGAGAAAAGCATAAAACCAGACACCAAAATCAATTACAACATATTCAGGATTTTTTTGTGAAAATAGTTAGGACGGTTTGCTTTGGCAGATACAAAAGCCCAGTTTGCGGATTTGCAGTGATTATAGACCATAAAAGAGATTATCCATCAATTTTATTCGTTCAGACAATGCTGCTCCTGCTCTTGACTAAAAACTGTTTTTCGGTAAAGAAGTGGATCTCCTGAAATCCCCTTAAATTTTCTGTCTACCAGTCTGTGAATGGAATGTTGAAACTTTACTGCTGCTCGTATGGAATGTCCTTCATGGATAAGTAACATCGCTATTGCAGCTTTTCATCAGCCCATCCTCCTCTGGTTGTAGCCCTTTTTCACGTTCTAGGCATCTGAAGAAAATACAGTCTCTTGCAATATATTTTGGGCCATAAGTAGTACAAAATGGAAGGACAGCGCGTTAGAATTTAGATCCTGTGAGGGGTTGTGCCGATCCATTGATCGCCATTCCCCCATTCATTCTGATCGGTGCAACCCAAACCAGGTATACTGTAGAATATCATTACATGAACAATTCGATAAATTAGTTTAAAACGTAAACTGTGGACTAAAATGATGCTGAAAAGATTACCAATCAATTTGCATGATTAAGGTATTAAAATACAAATGTACATGTTAATTACATCGTTACCCCGCTTTAAAAACTGAAGAAATTAGAACGATTTTCTCTGAAATACAATTGCTTACTTCACACCAAGCGCATGTGCGGAACTGGTCAGTAGCTGCATGTACTTAATTTATTGCTCAATTGGGAAGAGCTTTGCTAGAGCGCACTCTACTGTCGTTACAGACCTGATCGGGGCTACCCGCTGATCGGGGCCACGCACTCTCCCTACTTTCTCGCCTTACGAGTACTTCGTAAGAAGAGAAAGTTATGTGATCGCCCTCCGGAAAAAAGGCGAATTTTCATGCGCATTCGGCTTGAATTTGACTTTTCGAATTTGAATGAGAAAGGAAAAATATATTTATGGTGGAATTTCTTACACCTTGCTCCAAATAATTTGTTGTTTTTTTGCATGAATCGAGCATTTACGTTTTCATGTCTTGGCCCGAGTTCAGGCCCGTATCAGAATAAGGGCGCAAATTACGTTGGCTGTTTTTTGTTTTAACTTGTATACTCTAGCGCCCATGTAGCCTGTATATTCTAAATAGCGCCCCGTGAGTGGTGCCCATGGCACATGTCATATCTGCCATACCGTAGATACGCCTCTGTCCACTGCTGGTGCTGCTGAACAAAATGAAATAGGATGAGGGCTGTAACTAGGGTTATGGAAAGGGTCAGATCATAATGTGTTAGGGATTTCAATGAAATGTAAGATTAATATTTTGTACAAAATTATTTATATATTTTAAAATAAAACAACAATATAATAACAATCTTTACTCTTTGACAACTGATAGTATTGTCTTTAATCATCTGACACCATAAAAACTTCATTTGGAATAAGTCATATTATGCTTTCAACAGTGAAATGCGTATAACAAGAACACAATGAATGGACAATGTAATATTTGTCCATTGTAATGTGTCATGATGATTACCTCCTATGAATGTGTCGTCAGAACAAATAATCAAAATTAAGAATCATTTTACATTAATTTAATTACAAACAATGTATTAATGCAAATGTAATTATTTGCCATAAAAAGTGTATTACAGACAACATAGTAAAATGGCATTTTCATTGACATAGTACATTGATCATCAATTCTGGTTGTATGGTACTCTTGGCTTTAAAAATACATATGAAATCTCAAACTGAGTGTAATTTTAAAGGGAATGTGTGTGATAACAGAATAAAGTGAGATACTTTACTCTTGATTTGAAAATTCAAAATTTGTCACTGTCTTAGATTTGGAAATTTTGAAGTCGAATGTCACATGGATGAAATTCACTGTTGGGAAGAGAACTGAAAGCCAGGTTATCAGACCAGAAAGTATGTAGTTTTAAAATCTAAAACTAGGTATAAAGAATTTTTCCACAACTCAATTATTTTTGAATGGGTTGGAACGCATAAAATTATTATTTCTGGGCAGTTGGTGTTTTGCCTTTTCTTGACTGGGTGATAATGAAGGGGTGAATATGATGAAGAGATAATTATTATGGACAGCACGATATTTGGATTAGATAGGAGTGGCATGAGAAACCAATAGAAAATCACTTGGTGAAAGAGCCTTGCAACTCGGTCTTGCGGCATTTTGGCTCCAAGTACTTGGATCTTCCTCCGAGCCACTAAAGCTGGCTTTATTGGATACAGAACATATATGAATTATTCATCTCATCCTCAGATGCCAATACCTACTCCTTAACGTCAATAAAGTGTGAATCCATTTATTCAGAAGATATGCTTACGTTCATGGCGTATACGTTTTACAAAGAAAGGAAACATCGTTACATCATTACTTATACCTGATCTGCAGTATATTTTTAAGATGAAGAAATATTAAAAATTTAATGAAGATATCCTTAATCATGTGTTTTCAGATACAATTTAAAATATCATACAACCAGATGTATTTGATCCATGAGAGACAGTGAAATAAAATATTTAATTATATTTTCAACTTTTCCCATTTTAAAGTTTTGTATTGGATTTACTATTTTACTTTTTTAAATGCGATTTAGAATAAAATAAAATTTTTAGGAACTATTTCGTAAATAAAATATGAAACCTTCAAAATTATTCCAAAAAACTTGAAAACTGAAACTCCATGACATCATCCATTGGAGCAATTTCCAGGGGCAGAATTATATTTCATGTTGCTTTCTTTATTTTGATGTTTCCTTTCACAGTTTTGTAAACATTTGAGATATTCCTGCACTGATAATTACAACATTCAAACAAATATCCTGAATTTTATTTCTTGAATATCTAACTTGAGAAAATACATATTCAATAGACTCTTCTGTATTCAACAGATATTTTGATCAAATTGAATGCCTCCAAAACATTTTAATAAACAACATTTCATCTTGAAGTAAATTTTTCAAAGAAGTTACAAAATCTGTAAAGATATAAGTAGATGAGTTCAAATATCTTAGTTTGAGTGTATGAAAAGATAATAATCGATAAAAGTGTAAAAAAATGTAAAATTTCAAGTCAGATGATGGCTGGACTTTGAGCTTCTTTTGAATACAAAAGGTGTTTGGCAAATGACTATGAATGATCAAATTTTGAATATCTCTTTAAATTTTAAAAATATTGGTTGAGAAAATGAAATTACATGATCAGTTAGAATCATGAAAAGCCTGACAAAATTAATATCTGGATATAAATATTGTTATGAGAGATTGTTGCAATGAAATTTAAAGCCAAGAAAAATTTGCAGCAATCAATTATGTCTATGTATAGTTTAATAGCATTCTGCAAAACAGGTGTATCCTACAAAACAATTTAAGCAGGTACACCATATCTTCACAAATGTACGTGGGTAATTCCACATGAAAAAACACATGACCCCTTCCGATTGGCCTAAAATGTTTTTGACTTGTTCAATGTGATGTTAAAAAACTCGAGAATATCTATTTGTTTAACGGTAACACCACATTCTTGATTGAGAGTTGGTAATGCATGACAGACGAAAGAAAATTCACTTTGGAAGCTGGATGGCTTAAAGCAGGCATGCCAAGGTCGCCAGTAAGGTGGTTTTATTACTTTATTTCATATTTATTTTCTTTTAAAATTTTGCCATTGTATAATATTTTGCCAAGGGACAGGAAACATGTTTGAAAGGTAAATTCCTTACCTGTTTCCATTTTTGTGTTGTTTTATTAATGATTCTGTTATTTGCTGTGGCAGCGATGACGTGAAATAAATAAGTCGCGTTGTAGCATGTCTCCTCAAGTAATACAACCTCTTAGATTTATATATCACTCTAACGGGCGGACAAATCTTTTGATAGACGAGTATCTTTGTTCCTAACCCGAACGCAAGAAATTAATCCCATTATTAAACTCAAGTAAACGCGACTATGAAGTAAAGATCCTTTCGATTCAAAATATTTAATTTTACTTACCATTGATAAGTTCAAATATTAGTGATGTATTTTGTTTATAAAACTAGGAAAACCCGCAGACGTTGTTCGGCCCTTCATCTAGCTCCTTCTCCTCCCATCTCCCTTTCTCACCGTCTCTCCTGTCCTGTCTCAGTCTCTGTCTCTGTGTGTCTCTGTCTCTGCCTCTGCCTCTATCCTCTCCCGTCATTCACATTTACTTGCAGATTCTGTGCGTGTCTGAACAGGTAAGGTAATATCGCGAAGCGCTGGACCAGCGAAAAGAGCTCATCCTGTAGATTACGGTGTGAGAAACGTTTCTTTGAGGCCTTCGGCCTCAAAATGCTGTCGAGTGCGTTGCGGGTGGCATTTGAAGTGAATATTTGGTTTTGTTCTACAGCGCCATGTAGTGGAGTTACGACAGGATAAACCGCACATAAACCTTCTGGGTGAAGAAACACGTATAAGTGCCAACTTTCGTGGAGATCGGTCAACCGGTGTCAGTACCTCTTATATACCAACTCCTCATTTATATATATATATATATATATATATATATATATATATATATATATATATAATAAATGAAAATTAATACCACTAAATTCGCAGCTATAACTAACAACCGACTTATCCAAAAGATTGTCTTCGGCCAAGAATGCAGTGAAGCAAAGCCCCCCCCCCTCACATTTTTACAGCTCTTACTGTTAAATCTAGCGCTAGTTTCTCCGCACGCAGTATCCACAACCTCCAGTAAGCTATTGGTAGCTACCTTGCCCGCGACCTTGACATGCTTGCTTCAATCCATCCAGACTTCCAGGTGAATTTTATGTACGTGTCATGCATTCAAACCCGCATTCAAGAATTCGTGTTACCGTTAAACACATGGGTAAGATTAGGTAAAGCATCGATCTATATTATCGATAATATACGACTAGATCTACTAGTTTCATTCACTTTTGTATTAATTTTCGTATACCTAACGCGTTTGTATGATTTCGAAGGAGAACCTATTAAATATTTACTTTCAACGCAATCGGAAACTTCAGAACGTTAACTGCGTTGGAAATTTATAGATTAACATTAATTTCTAATTTACAAACATTAACAAATTTAGATAAGGCAACATTTACAGAATCCTTGATTAGCAATAGTGTTACATCAACCAATAATCAATAAATTTTGATCTAGAATGCAGATTCTCATGCTGTGTGAAAAACATGTACACTATTTAAAAAATGAATTATTTGAAAAAACATTTTCGACTTTAAACACCCGTAACTTTTGAAATTTCCAGTTTTCCATGCCTATTCTTTTTTTGCGTGACAATTTAATTTGTATATTTCGAGTCAAGAATTTCGAAATCAAAGATTACGTATTTTGGGAATTTTAGGTTTGAAAAAAACTGCACTTTTGAATTCGCGGGTAAAAACATTGGGTATAAAATGAAAATGATACAATGCCCAATGCAAAGAACATTTTCTTAGAGCTACTTACTACTAGGAGAAACATTTTTATATAGAATCGATTTCCACGTGAGATTTCCTTTTTTCTCAAGTTTGTCCGAAATTTATCAGAAATTTCATTAATTTTTGGTACAAATAACTAGGTCAGAGGTCAAACAATAGGCCTACATATGATGCTTCTTTCTTCTGTACATCACATTGAACAAGTTAAAAAAATTGTAGACCAGTCGGTCATGCATTTTTCGGCCAATTTCGCATGGAATTAACCCATGTTTAAGATGACATATTTAGCACATGATGGCAAAAAAGGTAAAAATTAGATTCTTTTTTTTCTTCAAATCCAGACATTTTGTGATAGTTTCCTTAACATAATTCTAACAAACCCAGAAAATCATAATTTTGAATTATGCATATTATTCTTGCGCATACCCTACTTTTTCTCTCTTTGTGTACACACTTAACTTGACAATTGATTATTTTCTTGATGTAAAATAATGATTTTCTCTCAGAAATTTTTTCCTTCCTAATTTGGTGTATCTAAACTTAATTTTTTCAATTTTCATTTTTTTAACGTATATTTTGACATTTTTCATACAATATTTTATGGTTGGAACTGTAATTATTGTGTTCTGTCTCGAACACTTTGATGCAATTATTCAGCAAATTCAGGCTGCGAATTTGCTGTTTTCTCCAAGAGGGACTAATTGATGACTTCAAGAGATAAACAGGACTGTCTTTGCTTACACAGCAGTCTGAAGATATTTTAAGAATCTCCTTTGGAAAGTTTTCTATGCCAATTTCCTTGATTGTAAAATTTCAAAGGTTGTAAATCATCACTTAAATACCAAAATAGGTGCCCTGGCAGGGACAAATTAATATTTTTTCCTGTAGAGAACATCAAATATTTCAGGTGGAGATGATTCCTGTCAATTTGCACCTTGAGCAAATGTTTCATTTCAATGAAACATGGAACCGACAAGAGTAAACATTTATCAACGTTAATGCAATAATAGGTCAAAAATGACAGTCAATAGAAAGAGAAAAAGTACTCTAATGACGTAATATTTTTGTATCGTCCATCATTCACAAATTACCCTTTTCCAAATTGGAGCTTTGAGGAAGTAATTATTTTTCAACGAAAAATACTGATTGTGAATTGCATTTTACTCATAGGATTCACTGCACTGCACATTATTTATTTAATAGTTTTATTATTGAACATTTAATAAATATGTAATCATTATCAAAAGGACTTTAATGAAATATTTCACTGAAAAGTGGACAACTCTTTTTTTTTTCATTTCCTGTTTTGTAGGGCGCATTAAAAATCTGACTCACGATCGAGTAGCCGCTATACAGCCTTGTTAATTGCAAAAGTAAAATCAATTATTCAATGATTTTGATTGCCCCACTGGATACTTGTGACCCTACTCGTGCAAACAATATTTTATACATTTTATCACAGAAAAAATGCTTAGTTTCTTCTTCCGTTGACAAGAAAAATAAAAAATAAAGCTGGTAAATCACGAGGATAGTACGAGTACGAGAAAATCGTAAATCGTAAAATGCTTAAGGAAAAGCTAAAAATATATTTAATATTTTCGCCAATGAGATTGAAAACTGTTAATGTTGTAGATAACACAACTGTTCAGATAACTCAATACACTGTATTGCCTTTAAACAGTAATCCTCTCTTCCCCATTGAAGTGATAATTAAGGACAACTATTAAATACGTTTGAAAGGGGATATTTTATTGTTAGAATAGTATTTATCTATTTCATGTCATGAGAATTACAAGAAATAAAACAAGTTAAAAATGTAGTGCGCACGACTACAATGTTTTTTCATGTATGATCATATCGCTTTTATGTCTCAAATGAGTGTCAGAATGTATAGGTCTTGATGAGTTAAGCACTAAGCTCTTAGAATGGAAATGAAAGATGCTTCTATTGTTTAGGAAGGCTACAGCTTTTCGAACATGTGCGTTTCATCTGGCCATTGATTTCAGAGGCGGATCTGAGGATGAGGTCTCGTGACTCCCCAGTAGCACTAGCAATGTTCAAATATGTATTCCCTTTCCGTTTGTATTACACGCATTTAAGTTAAAGGATATATAGGATGTCTCAAGAGTAAGTCTTAATATTTTTGGGAAGTCATAATATCGGCCAGTCTAAATAAAAACGTGTTTATAAACATGGGTCCAATTCCGAGGGGTTTCCGAAGATAGAGTTGACAGCACAATATTGTGGACCACGTTTTATTCAGAAGAGTCTTTCACATAGAACTCACTGTCTACAATATGGGTATTATTTCTTCCAGTTGCCTTAGGTGGAAGTTTACATACTACAAAACATTTTCGAAAATCCCTTCGTCAACAACGGTGCATTTTTCAACTCGTGTGAGGACATGCCATGCTGCTTGACTGAGGGCAACTTGGCCGATCCCGGCTGGAAGTAGCTTTTTCATTGTAAAGTGTATAGAAGCAATTAGTACTACGTTATGAGTAACACAATTCAAGACGACATTATCCCCGGAGTCTATGTTTTGAACACGCTATGGATGATACGGTTGTAAGCAATATTCGCCAAAGGTACTCGCTCTGAGACGTGCAGAAAAGTCTTAAGAGTGCTGTTTGTAAGGCCACACTGTATTATTTTAAAAATAATTTCCTGATCCACTACATATGTTCGTTCAGATTAAAGACGAGCACTCACCGCACTCTATAAATTAAAGATGGCGTTGCGGGCTCTGGATATAGTATCACATTCACCTAATGATCTTCATGCGGTGGGAAACATTCTTTGATTCAGAATTCTGGGTGTAGAATCAATTCTGTGCAACGTTTCAGAATTCTACGCACACGTTACAATGATTTTTTCTACTGCAGTGTAGGCATTGCCATCGCAAAAACAATTCACGTACAGAATATCAGCTCTTTCTTTATTTGTGAAAATGGCGGAGTTTTGTTCAACACTTCTGAAACTGTGGCGACTGTTCCTTATGGGTTCTAGGACGACACCCTCACTAGAAAAATAACCTCGGGAAAAGATGAAGAAACTATTAAACTTGCAACAAATAGACTCGTTTAATTTGTGCATACCACCAGCGCAATTTTGAGGACGAATGTTGTTTCATGTGCAAGTCTTGAAGCGAAAAATTAATGTCTTTGGAATGGGTTGCTTCGTGGACTATCACGAGTCCCTCCTTAGCTGTGCCTGCAAGGCAATGGAAGAGTCAGGGTGCAGGGAGTTAGGTGGGGGGGCAGCGTACTGCTATTAGGGCTTTGTTAGGCAGAGTACGCACTATTACCTAAGCTAAGAATATCGATCTTTTCATAAATTTGTCTTATTTGCTGGAAATATTGTTTTAAAATTTCACGCGAGCACAATTCTATCTTCCATTATCAACAAGTTGCTTAACAACAAGGATTTAAAATCCGATGCATTGCAAATCGGTTGTATACTACAACGCTATAGTTTTCGGCACTCGAGAAATATTTTGAACAGATAAAATATATGTGATAGTTTGAGCATACCCCTCCCCTCCTAATTCGCAACCTACCGAACGCCCCTGTTCTCAAATATATTAATAAATATAACGGCTACTAACGTTTCAGAGAATAAGATGCTTGAGAAACTGACGCATACGGCAGAAAGAAAACGCATCAAAACCAAATACTGTATAGTAACTAGCTCTATGTCGGAAATCCTTTGAGATAGTTCATAAAAGAGAAGAATAAGCGATACTAAGACCTCTCAAAATATTGATGTTTCCTCCTGGGACATCCTGTTTGAACCCATATTCAAAAATAATATAAAACAATCAAACTTTTCTACCAAAAAAAAAACAACACGTTTCGTATACGTGTGTCTCTTCCTCCCAGATTCTAATAATGTTCGTGTAATTGGTAGCAAAACATGAGTACAACCATACGCGACATTCCACGCGTAAACGAAATGATTTTGCGCGCTGGAGTCTACTTTCCATTTTCTGGTTACGATCATTTAAGTAGGAGATAAGAGAGCCGCCTCTGTAAGCTGTTGCTCACACGCTCTGGCACAGCGATATGAAGAAGCTGTTCGCCCTCTGAAATATTAATTTTTAACGTACCGTTAAACTGGATAACTTCGACACCTGGGTTAATTTCGGCCGTTCCGTCGTCAAACAGGTTTAATTTTGCTGCAATTTAGAATCTGATTATTTAACTATTTTTGAGATTGCTGACGTGTACCCAATAGATGACTCTAGCTATCTTTTCACGAATATTTTTGTACGCTAATAGACCCAATCGAAATTTGTATCAATCTAGTACTTTGTGTCGTAATGTGGAAGAGTGAAATCAAACTATTACATGGCCTGAAGTTAATTTTTAAAATAAATGTTCCGTTATTGTGCTGCTGATAAGTATATCTTAATAGGGGAGGGAAAATAATGTATTAATCAATTACAACAGACACACAAAGTAAAAGTTGTCAGGTCAGAATTCCGCCCACTATTTTAATCGTGAAAAACCACCTTGAAAAATTGTATTTTTTGTTTTCGGGAATTGTTGTCAGATCCGAAGACTTGACACATGTTTCTCTATGTATGTCGACGCGCTTAATCCGATTCTTAAGCTAATTTGCGAGGCGAGTTATAGTTTAAAAATAGAGGGAGTTGCCGTAAGCTTCATACAACTGATTTGCCGAATTCTTTCAATATTCTCGCTCAAAGGCTTTGCACGAAATTAGGGTGTCTGTGATATCATTTTGGGATATAAAGCAATATTGATCATTTTGAAAAACATGCAAAAATTTGAAATTGAGATGATTTATGAAACTTCAGTTGATACTTCTCAGGATCTTCGTGTGGATATTCATAATGTTTTGAAAGAGACGAAAGCATACACAATTGTTTCAGTGTATGAGTAATTGAGAACGTTTATTCTAAATCCGATAAATGCAAAAAAGAAAATCAAATATGAATTATATTATCCTACAAATTTGGTTTTATCAAAATTCGACTAATTCTATAATTTTAAGCCATTAAAATCTCAAGGTTTTAGTAAAATCACAAAAGTTCTCTTAGCTCTCGCTTTAAGAAAATACTCTCTTTTGCACTTATCGAGTTTTTAAAAAAAACTCCTCAATTCTGTGTTGCTCCGTAAACGGTGTTATTTCCAAAATAAATGTCTTAAGAAAAACAGAAATTCAAATTTTACTATTATGTTTTTTAGTCTATCTCTGCAAAATGTCGATACTTGTCTTGTAGTGTGGCCATTGACCAGTTCAATATTTTATCAGCCTAATCTGTACATAGCCCTGTTTAAACTGAAAATTCTGTTTTTTCTCACATAACAACACAAAACACATAACACAAAACACAAACGAACGAAATCAGTGTAAAAGGGGGCCTGGGACTTACCGCTATATAGTTACAAGTAGATTTAACGTTTTTAAAAAACACTATGACAATCCCATTTTTGCCATTTATGAACCCTTTGCGCAGCAATCACAAAATTAAGTGTGCAAAAAGAATATTAGATTTTTTCAAAATTATCGTGATAATTTTGATAGCTACATGTAATGAACTTAGAATTGTAAACAAGATAAAATTTTAAATACGTACCACGATTTCGTTATTTGCAAAATATTTTTAAACTGCAAAATAAATCTACGAATACTTTATCTTATTCTGTAGACTAAGGCACAAACTTGAAAAGTTTTCACATCTTTCAATTATGTGAAACATGGATGGGACAAGCAATAATATGTTTATGAGATCTTTTGGATTTAAGTATCATAATATGTTTTTTAAAGTTTGATTCTACTTGAGCAACAAAGTCATACTATATGTTATCTATTAATGTTTTAGTGAACTTAGTAAACATGATTCGTTATCGACGTATCAAACAAACTTTTTTAAATCAGAATAAATGCCTAATGTCTTAATACTTACTTGTGTATATCAAAATTTCAGCACCACCGTTCGTACTCCCATAATCTTCCAGTGTCATTTGTTTCATAAAAACATCATATTCTGGTTATACTAGTCCTAATAATTAACCAAATTCTCTTTTTGGAAAGAGCTTAAGTGTAGTAAAAGATGGCAATGGATAATAAAATATTCAGCTTATTTTCTCTTATTTACTCCGGATGTATAAGAAAGCAGTGTTACTAAGTTTGCATTTAATGAAGTATAATTTTGGACATATTCTCTGTCTTCGCAGATACATGCGTCATGAGCAAACAATATTAAGAAATGAAACCTAATCTAGATCGATTTACTGCTGTAATCAATAACGGTGGAATCTTTTTCATAATTAAATATCACACATCTTCCTATTTCCTTCGAAGGTCGGATTCCAATGTCCAATGAAATTCGCAAGTCTTCGTGACCGAGCATCAGTCATCCACCGCTGTTGAAGAGTCGAAAATCGAGTAAAACGTAAGATTTCCTGAGTTGGAAGTAATAAGAAATAATTGCCCAGGAAGAGCGTCACGGCAGTCTCGGCAAGACGCGCCGTGAATGGTCGCTGCGGGGGGGACGAAGTTTCGGTAGCGGGCGGAGGGAGGGCATGACGGGCAGCGAGCGATCTCGAGCTTTAGCACGGCGGGAGGTGCCTGGCGCTGCGCGCGCGGCCGGGCCCCGGGCAGGGCGGCGGGGGCAGCGCGGAGGGCCGCGGCACGCGCTGGGCGAGGGGCGGCGCGGGGGCGAAGACGTGCGCCGGGGACGGGGGCGGGGGCAACGGCTCCCTCGCCCCCAGCAGCCCCTCCAGCGAGCGCTGCTCCGCCGCCGACAGCAGCGTCGCCAGCGCCGCCCACTGCTCGTCCGTGAGGCGCGAGGCCGGGGGCGCCAAGCACGCACGCTGCTCGCTCGCCTCCGCGCCCTCGCACGCCCTCCACACGGGGCTCAGCCTGTCCGCCGCCCCCGGCCCCGGGCCCGCCCCCGCCGCCGGGAGGCAGGGCAGCCCCCGCGGCCACGTGCCTCGCACCGCCCCCGCCCCCGTCCCCGTCCCCGTCCCCGCCCCCGCGCCCGTCCTCGCCGCCGGGCTCGGCCCCGGCCTCGCGCGCGCTACGCGTTCGTCGTGTAGCCCCAAGCGGCACGGCGGGCCGTGGGACGGCGGCGGCGGGGGCGGCGGCGGCGGCGGAAGCGCGCACATGTGGTCGGGGGCGCACGCCGGCCGCGGAGAGGCGCCGGGTCGAGGACTGCGCGGGCTGCGAAGGCCGCGGGGCGCCGCCATCCCGCCGACGGCGGCTGCGCCGGGCTGCGCGTCGCAGATGCCGTCGCCAGCGTCGGGCGTGCGGTACATCTTGGGCGGTGGCACGTAGAAGAGGTCGAGCGGCACGCTGTCGCTCTCGATGTCGCGCTTGGGGCAGGCGTCGGGCGCGCAGCGGTGCACGCGGCAGCGGCAGCCGGGCTCCGCGAGGTCGCTGAAGCGGCACCACAGAGCCATGGTGAGACAGCTCAGGACCAGGCCCAGACTGATGAAGCCTACTAAATACGGGCCCACGTACGTGGCGGGGATCGATGGCAGCTCTTCATCCCCGCGGTCCAGATCCGGAAGATCGGCGAATCGGGGTGGGTCAGTCATGAACTGTGGCATCATGATACAGCTGTCCAATGCGCGCGAGTATCTGCGAACATATCACACACATGTTTAGCTGAATTTTCATTCCGTACCTGATGACATCGACAAACATGTGCTCAAAGTACGTAGACAATGCTGTTCGACATTCTACCAAATTAAAGTTATTTTCTTTGTCACAATTATTTACAATAAAATAATGCATCTGTATTTTTCTCTTAAGTAGTACTTCTGAGAAGTCATCTTTTTCTTACGAGCATTTAGCAACACGGCCTTTAGCACACGTTTATCGTGTATTGAAAAGGTCAGAGCACGTTTGGATGACACTGGGATATAAATGAACTACAATACACGAGGGGCCATCAACACTTCTCATTAGAGGGATGGAATTACATCCCATTTCCACGATTTTATAACACAATATTTAATCTTCCTTCTCAGGTCACCAAACTTTACAAAAAATCTCTTGTATAATTTTATATTCTGCAATTGATTAAAGTGCCATTTATCTGCAGAATATGAAAGTTTTTTTATTGCGAGAAAACAATTGATATTAATCATTTTTCAATGCCACCATAATGTAGTAAGATTTTCATTTTGTAGCATTTACTAGCTGCTATTAGAAACAGACTATTCACACAGAATTAAGATAATGCTAATGTTTGTTCTAAATGTTCGAGAACATTCACAATTCTAATTATCAATGCTACTAGGAAAAGTTGAAGATTTCTTCACTTGCTCATTATACAGGGATTTCTACATTAATACAATCAGTCAGTCACCAATCAAACTTGACAACTGATGAGACGAGACATACAGTGCCCTCTGAAATTGACGGGCCTAAATGTTAATCGAGGATTGCTCCGGAATAAGCGCTCAACGCTCGATCAGGGGCAAAGAGATGCGTTGCGTCTATAAATAATAATTAAGACGCAACAAATAAAAAATATCTTTATTAATATTCAACCAAAGTAACATGGATCAAAAGGAGTCAGGTAGGTCAGCCTTTAATTGGGAATTTCCCATTCGTCATGCATGATCAAGAGTAAACTCAATTTGCTTCGAACGTTGTCTTCAGAAGCAACAAACAAAGTACTTCAACTTTTCTTATAGATCTTTATCGATATTATAGATTGTTAAGAATGTAGCACATTACCCATTTGACAATTTGATAACGGAAGAAAATTAATAATTCATGTTTTCGAAAAACATTTTACTTATTAGCCAAACTGTAAACAGATGACCCTGTCACCCACAAAACTAAAGATCAGTAGACAGGAGCATCTCAACGCCGTATCTAGAATTAGTAGATGAAAGATAATTATAATTCATTTAAATAATCTGTTGAGTGCATGATGTCTCAGAATAAATGTTACAAATTTCTAGGGCATGACATAACTTTTTTCCAACGCTCATCTGGTGTGAAATTTCATATGACGAAGTTATACACGTGATATTTCCTCTTGATTGATCGGATATTCATCATATACGAGCCATTCCACGTCAAATCGCACAAGAGTTGACATGACATTTTTTTAAATGTACGAAATTTTTTCTTAAGTCTGGACATCAAAAAAAGATACACGTATTTTTTTATTTGCCTGAAAATTGATTATTTCTGTAGTTATGGCTATATTAAATTTTTGAATTTACAGGCACTTCACAAAATAAGATCAATTATCTCTCCGAATATACTAAATATAAAAATTTCTGGTTTGTGTCATTTAATACTTTGATATGTGTATTTTATTCCTCTGTAAATAAATTTTTCAAATTTTTTTTTTCATTTTAAAAAATGTATTTTTTTCAAAAAAAGTAAAATGTCTATATAAACTCGATGAGATAAAAATTTGAAAAAAATATAGGCGTGTTCCTTGTTCAATTTTCTATAAAATGCAACAAGAAAAAAGTGGGCACTCCACACGTACAGTTCTAAGAAAATCAATTGTAAGTATGCGGGCGCGCTCTGCCCACCCATGCACTAACGAATTGTGTTCGGCCAGTCTTTGATGCAAGTGCTGAAGAACTAAAAAAAGAATGACCGTCTGCCTGATAAGGGCTTCAAGAGTTATTAGTATTTCAGATGTTCACTCTGCCCCTAGAATGTATGACATTGCGTCATATATATTTTTGTGGGTAACATCGTAGGTGACTTATGTGTCACCTATGTTCTTATGGGTGAGAGCGAAACGAATTGAAATACGAGCCCGACTTCGTGTACGAGCCATTCCACGTCAAATCTCACTCGAATTGACACGACTATTTAAAAAAAGATATATGACACGAATATATGGCATTTATTCTGGACATTGAAAAAAGAGGCACGTGTTTCTTTATTTACCTGAAAATTGTTTATTTGTGTAGTTTTGCCTATATTAAATTTTGAAATGTACGCATACTTTGCAAAATATGATTAATTGACGCTCTGAATGTACTTGACATAAAATTACTGTTTTTTTGTTTAATTTTTTGATATGTGTATTTTATTTATCTGTAAATTACTTTCTCAAAAAATAAATATTTCATTAAAAAATTGTAATAATTTTTTAAAAAAAGAAAATTACTTTATGACCTCTCTCAGATTAAAATTTGAAAAAATAGGCATATATCTTGTTTAATTTTCTACAAAACATAACAAGAAAAAAGTGGGCACTCAACACGTATAGATAAAAAAATCAATTGTAATTATGGCCGACATACAATAAAAAGAATGGCCCTCTGCCTGATTTGGGTTTCAAGAAACATTAACAAATCTATGTTCACTCTTTCCCCAGAAGGGATGGGTAACACCAAAACGAATGCTTTTCCTCGTGAGCGAAACGAATTTTACTGCGAATCCCTTTGCGTCCTAGGGACGGGGTGTCCTCCTGACCGTGCTCATGAAGTACAATCGACCACTTGTCAAGGGACATGGTAAAATTTTCTCAACAATAGTCACAATACGCAATACTTATGAAGACAAGAGTGCTAGTATTTGTTCTGTGAATCGTGTGTACACTGTGCAACATGAGTGACGATCAGCGTATGAGATAGATGTTTCAATCCATTTAAACTTTCTGATCACGATTTTTAAAAAAGAAAATCTTCAAGACGCGTAAACCTTGATTTTCGGGTGAATTTACAGGAGTTATTAGATTGACGAATTAGTGATTCATTTCGGAAGAAAGGGAATCGGCTTCCAAAACGGCCTTTTCTTAATGAAGATAGCGTCGAGATCAGTGGCTCCCGTGGCATTAACGAAAGTAACGGAACGTCCAGTAAAAAAAGTGGCAATCAAGGAAGTGACAATTTAAGCTCTTCAGATAGTTCGTCAAGTGTCTGCGAAGAAAGAGAAGATAAACATGAGTTTAATTGCAATAGGAGAAGCCCCCGCCACGAAAAGAAAATTGGAACAAAATGGCATCCCCATGAGAAATTTTAGAATTTATAAAGTGCCAACACAGATAAATTTTTTCACAGTGAAGATCCTTCGACGTCCATCGAAAAATCAGACAAAGGTACTATTTAGTACATTGAAAATTTAAATTTTGACAAGTTTTGAAAGTTGGGCATACAATAAAATTAAACGATTTTTGCAGCAACCGAACGCATGATAAAAGTGTCCTAAACTTGGCTGAAGAAAATGGAATTTTGTCCAGAACTGAAGTAAATACGGTATGGCATTAAAACTGCATTGTGACGAAAGTTCTGGTATGCGAGTACTTGTATTTAAAGTGAGTTGTGAGGGACCAGAAAATTTCAAAATATCAGTCAAAACCTGAATCAAGAATCCGTCATTTAATTATTTATAAATTTGTAAATTATTTATAAATGTATTAATATTATTTACATGTGTATTAATACACAAAAATATTATTATTTATAAATTAAATCATGAAGTTTCACTACCTCAAGAAGTACTTAAATTACTGCTTCATCCAAAGAAACCGACGACCAGTAACGCAAAAAACGTGTCTATTGTAGCAATCTATTACACACTGGTTCGTAAAATATTAATATCTTTTAAAGTTACTGAGATCCCACTTTGATTTTTTCAGGACTTATTATCAATACTCTTGTGCGTTTATAAATATTTTTTAAAAATTTTTAGCTCATCGAGTTTACAAAAATATTCAATTTTCAAAATTTCAGTTTTTTAAAAAAAATTGAAAATTCAAAAAATTAAATATTTTGCAAAATCTTAAAAATTAAACATGTTTTTAAGTTTCGAATGGAATTTGAACGGAATTTCTATAATTGGTGTATTCAAATGTACGATATTTTTAAGTTAGTGATGCGCGTAATTTTTAGCAAATTTCATTATACAATATTTTCCGAAAATAATAAAGTTAGAAAAAAATAAAAATACACGTGTTCACTTATTTGATCCATATAACAAATAGAAAAAATTAGAAAATAAATAAAAATAAGAAGGTCAAATTTTGGTCTTTTTTGTGCGATTTGACGTGGAATGGCTCATACTGGTGTTTGGCAAGTAAACGAAATCTCTTTAACTGCGTCAGAACGTGAACTGCCAAACATCAGTGCACGACGAGTTGCCTACCAATCAGGGGCACATGACATGTATCGCATTTGCTCCCGATTGGGAAGCAATGTTAAGAGACCGGTTACGCAAATAATTGAGTAACTTCGATAGACTGATTAATTAGTGATTCCGGTCGCGTTAACTGTTAAGATCATTGGTGCCGTTAGGGAAGTGCATGTTTTTTTCATCGCTGAAAGTGGCGGTGATCTTCCCCCGATGGCTGAGGAGATCCGGCATTGACGTGCGTCGGCTTTCGGGGATTTCCCCAACCAGGTATCACCCAACAACGGAGCGCCGACTCAGCCGGGGCAAGCTCTAAGCTCCCTTCTGGTTTCCCGATAATTGTGATAGTGTCGTACCCGCGAGTAAGTAAGAGACAAGTGTGTGCAAATTAGAGGCGAAGATAAGCCAAGGAATAGGAACGGAAGATCACACGCGGTCCTTGGTCCTTTTTTAGGGTATTTCTCTGGCATTCGTCTGGTTTTGATCAGAGAAACCACCGAAAACTACCTATCAGAGCAGCCGGCCGCTAGAATTCTTCTCCAGACAGCGGCTGAATTCGACCTAGCTATCCAGCTAGTGTTGAAAAATCCTGCCACCCCGTCGGGACTCGAACCCTAGGGAATCCCCGTCAAAAGACACTGGAAGGACATTAATTGATGCCCTGAGACACCTTTCTCGGTAGTAACTTTAATATATAAAACGTATTTCCCAACATGCTCAATGGTAAAATGGAATCTTCGAGACCCCTCTTACAAGTTTTAGAAAATTATATAATTTATTCTGAGACATCTGCATAACATTGTTGAGCCTATTCAATATATTTTCTTAGAAGTCTGTGGGTTGTATTGTGTGCTGCTCAGCATGATCAGGGAAACAACTAAACCACCGATCACAGAAGACGTCTCGCTAACTCTACCTCGGCAGGAGTCACTCCACTACATACATTGTATTGGCTGTGTGAAGATTCTATAAATTATACATATTGTGAAATGTAATGTACAATATATAAGTGCTATTATGACACTATTATACTAAAAATGCTATTATGAAACTAAATAAGGAAAGCATTAAAACTATAGGATTCGACCCTCTACACCACATTGTAGTCCTATTTGAAACATTTTGCGGAAGACTAACATTTTCTTCACCCGTTTTCTGTGTTAATTTTCCCCAAATTTTTGGTTTCATTATTTTCTCGAACGTGTTCATTATAACAGGTTTGCTTTTTTACGATATCCCGGAAGCCTCATTTCGAATAATCTATTACTGAGTACGAATTATGAATAAAACGTGAAAAATTGCGTGTTTTTTTTATCAATTACAGTATATGAAATAATATTATAGATATTGAGATAAAGCAATCGTAATAATGAAAAGTTTTTGAAAATAGTATTATGCCATACAATGTGTGATTTTCTTTATTCTTGAGAACTTATATGAACGTAGAAACTATGTATTTAACCTTGATTAGATCTGTAGTTATTGTGTCAAAAACATTTAACTTTTTTGTTGTTACAAACGTGGGGCTGAGAGGAAAAGGAGGCTAAGTGACATTTTTTATTTGCTGAGATATTTGCATTCAAAGTTAAACCCGAAATACAAAATTCTATTAACATTATAATAATTGTCTATCACATCACATTTGTAGGTTCTTGTCTTGGTTATCTCTTTATGTACTTATTTTCCAGTCTTTTCAGAATTTTCAATATTTCATGTTTTAAAATTTAATAGACTACTTTGCATTGAATAGCATAAGAGGAAAAGTAGTCAAAGTGACAATCTAATTTGCTACATCAATGGTTCTCAAGGATTACCGAGTTAAATTAGTCAAAGTCAAAACAAAAAGGATAATGATCTTGATAAGGTAATAAAATACAGACGTTTTCAAGTATTTTTAATGTTAAGTATTTTGAATATTACAGAAGGATCACAAGATGAAGATAACTAGGTGTTGGATTTTAATGAAATGTCATTTTTTTCTTTTCACTTTAGAGCAACGTCCTTTAATATAGAAATTAATTTTCTTATGACAAAAGGAAAAGATCTATTTTTATATGTATTTTTTGCACTTTTCGTCGATTTCGACTAATGAGCCATTTTACCTTTTTACATCGGTTTTAATGGATTTTCGGCTGATTTCATCGATTTTAATATAATTTTAATGGAACTTGCTTCAAATAATATACACGAGATGCAACATATGTTCTATTATGTAGCCTATTCGATTTCATCGCCCAGAAATTGTAATGTCAGCCGTTGTGAGTATGTAATCTAAGGTTTCTGTGACGCCTGTCAGCGCCATTGTCGATTCAGCCGATTTTGGGAAAACTAAAGACACAGATGTCCTGGTAAAGAATAGTACAAACCAAAAGTTTGCAAGCTGAATGTACTTGAACGAATCGAAGAAACCTCGATTTCATCAGTAGCTCGATTTCATCATTCAACAGCTTGAGTTGTTCATCCGAACTGGTTTTGATCACATCTTTTACGTCATTTTTATTTCCTTTTAGAGCATTTTAAAAACATTTTAAGAGCATTTTTTTAAATTTATTTATTTATGGTCGCTTTTTAACAGCTCGGTCATCAGCGACCTCAGTTTGTTTACATCAGTATATTACATTACATAAGGTTACAAACAATGGTATCATTTCACAGTAAACATTATATCAATATATCATTACAAAATTTGGCTCATTATTATATTACATTAAACAGCTTACTTATTTCTAGTAGTTTCAAAATTTTTTTACAATCTTCTTCTGATTTGAACAGAGAATATAAGCTGCCTTCTATTTTTAATGCTTTTCTGACATTATCAAGTCCTTGACACTCGAGAATAATATGAGAAGTAGACATGGTAGCGCCCCATTTAGGACAGGGTTGAGGGTTAGAATTTTTGAACAGATGACAGTAATTTAGATTAAAGTGACCGATCCTTATTCTTGTTATGACGACTTCTTCTCTTCTTTTGAAGTTTCATCTTGGTAGACTTGGTTCCAGGATAGAGTTTCTTACTAGGTGTAGCTTCGTAGACCCCATCTTCCATTGTGAGTAAGAGCATTTTATTGATCATGTTTACGATGTTTTTGGTCATCAAAATCCTCCCTCTACTGATAATACAATGAAAACTCTCTTACATTTGTACAATGTTTTCATTTTTCACAATTCATCTTCATCGTACTCACTAATCAGTTCATCATCACTACCATCTTCAGTAACAAATCCACTGCCAGAAACTGGTCTTGTAATCATTACTAGTAGTCTTTCTAATAAATACTGTGTGTAGTACTTACCAGAACTATCCAGTAAGGCCTGCATTACTGACGCGGAAGGGACAATCTTATGCGGAACGGCCAAAAGCGCTCGTGTGCCGTTTCACGTAAGATACGGTGTTAATCTACAAAGCGCGTTGCTTAACGCGTGTCAATTTAACGCTCGTGTGACACAGGCCTAAATAGACAGTTATCTGATTTTCATTCATTATGCCTAAAACAGCCCTTCGCATACCAAGCTCTAAATGTAACGCCGAATACCAAGCGAGGTACACGTGTACCCCTCTCGATTATAATGCAAAACTGCTTTGAAATATAAAATGACTAACTAAAATATGAACATTTTGATTATTTTGAGCAGTTAATACATAATGAAAGACAAATTTATTAGAATTATGTAACTTTTATTTATTTACGTCATAAACAGTTTAAATTTGTGTGTGACGAGCTATGGGGAGAAGTGAAATTTGTGCACTTTATTCCTATGTTTCTCTTTTATTACACCAATACTCTTCATCAAAATACATCTTTCAAGGTTGCTCGTGTTTTAGGCAAATTATGCAGTTTTACTGTGTTTGTATCCGAATGATCATTACACGTAAATGACGAATACTTACTGCATCTTGTTCTACTCTTTCTATCTCTGTTTCTAATAATTAATAAGGAATAAAAATTGGTGACCCGGAATACCAAGCGGGGTACAAATGTACCCCAGTGCTTGTTTTTAAGTAGAAAACGTCAAACTTCTTAAAACTATTACTTTTTAAAGAAAGTTGAAAATTAATGGAAAATTACGTCCTAAAAGACGTAATTTTCAACGGAAGTATTTTGGACAATGTAACGAAATTTCAAAATCACAATACAAACAAAACGTTCACCACAAATAAAAAGGTGAGATTGGGGTACACGTGTACCGCGCTTGGTATGCGAAGGGATAATGCGTGTTCTAGTAATTGCGACAACAAAACTGAAAACACTGCCACTTAGACTACCTTTCCTCCAACCGAAACAACATATCTTCGAAGTGGTTCAACTTTCGGACAACAGAAATCAGCATTCGAAAGAGACAAGACTTTGATTATTTTTCCTCTAACTGTATTCACGTAGTATCTAGTGCTCCAATAATCACCTAACTTATTTTTTCCCAAAATGTCACTTAACCTCGTTTTCTCCTGAGCCCCACAAATGTTCAGAAGTAAAAGGCGTATGGGCAGTTGCTGCAACCCGAGCCGTCCGTCGAACTCTCATTAATATTTCTTACGTGCGCATCTCTACCCTTAAAGCATCTAGAGAAGTCCTGTTGAACATGTCTTACGCCCTCCCCTGTGTATCAGCAAACATCATTCCTTCCACTTCAAGACAAAGACAGTACATAAAACGCTTTGAATTACTATACTGCCTTTCCGGAATGAATGAATCGCTACGAATTTATCAGATTGACTATATCCTAATTCCGTAATGAAACATTTTTATCACTACTTTTTCATCTACATTTCTATGCCGAAAATGGGCAACACACGCGACAGTATTGTGTTTAAAATTTCCAATTTAAAAACTTACTAAAGACAAATAATAAAATTAACATGAAAACACCTCCCAGAAGTAAGTTTTATTCCAAGAAAGAAACAATATTTTTAAATATTTCTTGATCTATTTTGTATCCGGGCGCATTAACTGCTATGGACATTAGTACTGCCGTATGAGAGTATTGCACAACATTAGCTTAGTTGACTGTGTTAATTGGTTGCGATATTGATATAGGGACCTTAATCTCGAATATGCTGCTCTACATTTGATTAACACATGATGATCAAAATTCCATCCACTGTCCATCCATAAACCGAGACTTTTAGCAAGATCAACATGACCAATAGAATGGCCATCAATTAACAGCTAAAAATTATCGATATTTGCATTTCTTAGGCGATTTGTAGAGTCTAAAAAGAGGTACACAGATTTATTAGGATTTAAAATTAATCCATTCTCAAATCTCCTACACAGATGTTGAACAGAAGGGGACCTAGAATGGAGCCTTGAGGTACCCCTAAGAAACGTACAGATGACGTTTTTGTAGCAACCAGGGTGCGTACGACCGTTGACTGAGAGCGAGCTGATAGGTAAGAATTGAACCATCCAATTGCAGGCTCTGAGAAATTAAGGAAGCGCAGTTTAGATAATAGACGGTCATGACTTAACGTATCAAATACCTTGAAGTCCAATAGACAAACAACACATACCAAATTTCGATCGAACGCTGTCAAACATATATGAGACAGTAGAGTTAGTGAGGAAGTAGTGCTGCAACCGCGTCTGAATCCAGACTGATTGAGAGGTAAAAGAGAAGTGTTTTCAGAAATCTCTGAATTTGTGTCTCAACACACTTCTCAAGAATCTTTGACAGAAAAGGAACTAATGTTATTGGCAGAAAATCAGAGTAACTAGATGGGTTATTAACTTTAGGTATTGGAATCACGAGACGGTGTATCCACGCAGACGGAATCTCAGACTTTTCCAATGAATAGTTGACTATATAGGTAAGATGAACGAAGCAAAATGGCAGGCACATTAAACCATGTTTCCAGAAATTCCATCCAAAGCAGCACTTGTCAGTTTAAGTGAGCGTACAACATTAAATAGATCTTCTTCAGAGATTGGCTTGAATGTAAAAGAGAAGTGAATTCGCAACGTGGTCGCTTGGAGAAGAGAAGAGTTGAACAACGAGCATCAGGAATGGAATCAACAAAGTGGTTATTTGTGGAATCAGGATAAGGAAGCAAAGGAGTCGTAGGAACTAAATTGTCACATCGATGGACGTTAGCTAGCTTAAGTTTCTTCTATAGAAAATCTGATTTCAAGGATGATAATGAGTCAAAGTATACTTTTTCTTTAGAAAGTAATAAACGCAATGTTTCATGTCGAAGCATTTGATACTTAGCTTCATAATATTCGCTTTCAAGAGTTGAGTAAGATTTTTTCATCTTCTTGTTCATCAGATTGCGTTTGCGTATCATACATCGAACATTCTTTGTTACCCATGGCGCCATAGAACGTCTAAAAGAAACTTTTTTAATAGGGGCAAAAATATCAAAAAGCTGTACAATAAGAGAAGCGAGGATAGATACCTTCTCATCTATAGATTGGCCGTCAAAAATATCATCCCAGCCAACATTGGTAGCCACATCATTAAAATTATCAATCGGTATAGATCGTAGATCTCTTAACATTACAGTGTGTCGCAACTTTTGCTTAGGAAGACATTTAATTTTACGGGAAATTAATTGATGCTCACTAATGCCCGCTGAGTCCAATACATCAACATCAGTCACTTCCAGGGAATCAGATACAAATAACAATTCAATAATTGACGATGACGACACGAGTGGGTTCTGATATAATTTGTGAAAAATTAAAGAATTTTTGAAACTCAGCGACAAGACATTTAGCAGAAGATAATTGCGTCGATGTGATACATATATGGACATTCAAATCGCCTAAGCAAACTATGTAAGATGTCATCATCACAATATTGGATATTATAGACTCTAACGTTGAAAAAAAGACTGAGGGCATGTAGCCGGGTGGCCTATAGGCAGTAACAATTGCTAAAGGCAAGTTGTCGCACGAGCATCTCAGACCATCTATCAATATGCCAACAGCATCAATATGCGAGGTTGAATCTGAGGAGCTAGAAGCTAAATCTAGCACTGAATAATTCAGTTGAGATTTGAGGTAGACACATACCCCACCTCCTCTATTTAGAGGACGATCACAACGAATAAGATTATATTCATTTATCTGAACATTAGTCAGGAATATTCTCGCTTAACCAGGTTTCAGACGTAGTAAACACATCAAAGCCATATAAGTACATGCAGTTACGCAGATCAGATAAATGTGCCATTAACGATCGGACATTAAGATGAGCAATAGAAAACTCAGATGCAGCAGTACTGGTAATATAATTAGTTCGTTTGTTTGGGATGGTAGAACAAGGACAATTCAGTCACAATTGGGACAGTTTCTGTAAATCAGTAAATCAGTACCAGAAGTAATTCTGATAGGAACAGAGTCAGGTAATTGTTTAACAAAAGTAATTCCTCTCCGCATCCATACTACAGATAGACCCTTTTCCTTAACTATTTTTCTGGCCTCATAAAATACCTTCCTCTCAGAGTATAATGATGGTTCAGTTATTGTAATTATACCCTCATTCCAGTCAGGCGACACTTCAGAAGTTGTAAGATATTTTTTTAACAATATATCTCGTTCAAAAATCTGAGATCGTCTGAACTCGAAATCGAAGGACCTCCCCTACAACAAAGTACGCGAAAACTGTACGTTTTTTCAAAACTGTACGTGAACTTACTCAAGGACCTCATTTTTTTAGAACATTTCTTGATAGAAAATATCATTATCAACAATATTGACCCTTTGTAAATTTTTTGCAATTTTTATGAAACATTCTGAATTTTCTAAAATTACAAAATTTTTTTCGACAACTTCCTACAACTGAAATATTAATTATATATATTTTTCTTAATGAAATCTGCTCTTCAAAGAGAAATCTTTAAATAACATCACAAATATGCTGCTCAAATGAGGCTTGCTATCAGTGATGGCGCGCAGGGCAATTGTGGCCGATTGCAATGAAATAGTTAAATTGTGCGAAGCAAATTTCTTAAAATAGAGATTTAAAGTTTTAATCTTCTCTAAATTAAAAGTAGTTAGGATAAAAATTTACGGAGCTATGGCCAATTGAAAAGTCTCTTTTTATATCGTTTTAACGTAAAATTGGCCATATTCGGACTAATGTGGTCTACTGTTTGAGAAAAAAAGTAATGTTTGATTATCATAAAATTGTTGTGAAATAACGTGGGCACCGCCTCAGCCAAAAATACGTTGATAAAAATTCCATTAAATATTTATTTGTTATTTTCTAAAAAGTAGCGAAAAATGCTGAAGAAATGTGGTGTTTATGGGGTTTGTGGCACCCCTGAACTCATTTTAAAAACAGTTTTATTGGTGCCGATGTCATTCTTCCATCGAAAACTAACTTTTTTCGCTAAGCCTCTAGAAATAGTGAATAAAGAAATCATATAAAGCAGTGCGGAAGAAATGTGGGTCGTAAATAGTGATGGCGCGCGGCGCAATTTTAGCCGATTGTAGTGAAATAGTTAAATTGTGCGAAGCAAAGTTCTTAAAATAGATATTTCAAGCTCTAATCTTATCTAAATTAAAAGTACTTTGGATAAAAATGTACGGAGTTATGGTCAATTGAAAAGTGTCTATTTCTATGGTTTTAACGTAAAATTGGCCATATTTGAACTAGTGTGGCACACTGTTTGAGGCAAATAAGTATTGGTTGATGATCATAAAATTGTTGCGGGGTAACGTGGGCACTACCACAGCGCAAACTCCGTTGATAAAAATCACATTAAATAACATTTATTCCTTATTTTCTAAAAAGTAGCGAAAACATGCCGAAAATGGGCTATTTATTGGGTTTGTGTCACCCAAAACCCGTTTTAAAGACGATTATATTGGTGTCAACGTTGTTCTTGCATCAAAAACTTTTTTCACTAAGCCAATGAATTCTATTTTTTTCGATACAGCCTTATATATATATAATATAAATAAATATATATATATAAATATTATAAATTTATATATATAAATATATATACTTATATATATATATATATATATATATATATATAAGTACTGAACTCCGACACCGTGAAACCAATATCCATGAAAGTTGGCACTTCTACGTGTTTTTTCACCCAGAAGGTTTATGTGCTGTTAATTCTGTTGTAATTCCACTACATGGCGCTGTGTAACAAAACTAAATATTTACGTCAAATGCAACCCGCAACACAATCGGTAGGGTTTTGAATCTATATCGTTAAATTACTCCTAAACGAGGTGTTCTAGGGCCTTAAAACTAAAATTACAAACTAAACAAAGAAAGTTTCTCACGCCGTAATCTACACGACGAGCTCCTCTTGACCTCTTGACTCATTCTATTGCATTTTTGCTGGTCTGGCGCTTCCCGATATTAACTCATTGCTCAGAGACGTGCAGAATCTGCAATTGAACGCGAGTGAGAGAAACAGGGAGCGACAGAGACAGAGAGGGACAGGGTGAGGGAGGGAGGGAAAGACAGCGAGAAAAGGTAATGGGAGGGGAAAGAGTGAGATGAAGGGCAGAACGTCTGCCGGGTTTTCCTAGTTCAGAATATATGCACCACACACAAATTTCAGCTTTCTACACTCCACCATATGAACTTCAACTACACCAAAACTCACACTCCTCCGTGCGAGCAGTATGCATAAAAAGGGGAACAAAGTTCTCTCTTCACATATTTTATACGTATAGAAATCGGTATTGGGGGCCCTTAGTAAGAGTTTTTCTGTTGAATATTCGCCACTTTTCGCTGGGACATTACTGGACTCATCCCATTGCAGTCAGTCCGGTGGACTTCAACGGCACCGCTGCCACGAACCAAGACATACCGTGATTGAATATATCCCGTCGCTTTAACCGATCGGCTCGTGCCAGCCTGGGCAAATTTTTTGTGCGCATGGATAAGTTCGTAAACACTGCCGAGCGGTTTGTCCTGATCTCTTAAATGACGCGGCTCAGTTGATCTTACCTCCTGTTCGTCATGTGATCAGTTCTCCGTTTGTCACAGCAGCCAGACGTGCATGTGACGGCTCTGCCTCTTTGTCTTGCCCTTTCCAAGCAATTTTCGAATTGTATTTTTTTCTTTCACTGTCAAGTGAATTTTTCGTTGGCCTTGAGTCTGTGTTCAGCGAAAGTATACGCCATTATTAGTATGATATATTATTACTAGATGATCCCAACTTAAGAGGAGCCACGAAGCATCATTTGTAAGGTGGGAAATGAAGTAATAATGTTCAAACATGGCGATGAACATAGAGTAGCTGTGATATGAGAAATAAGGCAAAGTAGTAGAACCGAGAAAATGGTTCACTATACTGTTTTTCCGCATTATGTTCTACATAAAATGTCCGGTATTTGATTCCCGGTTCCCAGAGGTGGAAGCCAAAAAGTCTCGCAACTGCACTACAGGTTGACGAAATTAATATTGAGAGCAAACTATGGGAAATTAAAGGAACGTGTATAAAAGCACGATCAAAGGCCGTAACGCTTCTGTCTCAATCGGGATAAAACCATTTTATCGACCAGTTGGTTCATTCAGCATTGAAACGTGCACGCAATATTTACGTAATTGAATTTCTCGACTTCATTCTCTTTTAAAACAGGGAACTGCCGCAAATGCATTACACAGTAGACAATTATATTCTTTCACCATAACTCAATCCAAACTTCATACTAGAATCAAAGATTTCAAAACTCTAAAAAATTGTCACTATGTTATATTGAGTCAATATTTTAGCACGATCAATGAATTCCGGAAATAGACTTCAGTAAATAACGAATGTACACAACTCCATGGACGCAAGAAATCGATGGCAAGGTGAGTGTCTCGGCTAAACTTACGCAGCCATGTTTGCTTTGTGACCACCCTACCAACATCACGCATCATTACAAATGTCCACACATAGCATTCAGAAACGGCATTTAGAGAACTGCTTAGGTTAGAATTACAAACTCATAATTTGGTTTTAAAGATGATATTTCGAATTTTCCCCAATGTCTGTGAGTAAACGTGAGTATATTAGTAAATCGTCCATTAGGGTGCTTAGATAGATTGATTGAATGATTAATTGATGTTTCCGGGCACATCAACTGCTATAGTTATTAGTCCTGTTAGTAAATGTGTCATTGAGGGAGGTACCAGTGTTCCATCCCAGCTCGATGATGACATCCGGCGCCGACATACACGTCTGCTTGCGGAGGATTCTCCTTCCAATTATCTCCATCCAGCGGGGCATCGCTTCAGCAGTAATGTGCTCTAAGCTCTCGATTAGTCTCTCGGCATGAGTGGTAGTGTAGTGCATACACGTATAAATGTGTGGATGTAAGGTCAGAGCATAAGACAAGGAACAGGAATAAAACTAACCAAAAGTTTAAAGAAATATTTTGGAGCCGTTTTCAAGAAAATCTTGTTTTTTACTTTTTTAAATGGCACCTATTGCACGCAATACTGAACTACTAAACTTTTTTAAACGACTAAAATTTTCAAAAAAATGTTCAAGCGATTACACAAAAAATGGTGGATGTCCTGAGCCGAACTTTACCACACTTGGGTTTCTCAAAAAGTCTCCAATTTTTTCATTAAACTTTTGGTAGGGATAGTGCCTAATGTATTCTAAGAGATGACATAAACGTCATATTGCTCTATTCTTTTGTTTTTTTCAAAAATTACAAAAATGAAATTTTTTGACTTTATATCACGTCGTTAATATTTAAATTAACGGCGATTTGTTCACATTATTCTATTTACGTGTACATGTGGTTTAAATAATGTCCTACAAGGTTTCTCGAGAACTCAACCATTTTCTGTGAAAACTAGCTGAAAATTCCTCATTTTCAGAAACGCTCAAGCGCCATTTTTTAAAAAATGGCTCCAAATTTTTTCTTCAAACTTTTCGAACGAATAGTGCTAATTACAATCTTTAATATGAAGTAAAGTTCAGTTTGGGGTATCTTTTGGTTTTTGTAAAAATTACACAAATTACATCTCTCACACCGGTAATATGCACATTTGCACATTTCCAGCAATTTTTAAATATTATTGTATTTGTAAGTTAAAGCGCTTCAAATGACGTTTTTCGAAAACTCATCAATTTTCTGAGAAAAGAGATTCAAATTTCGCATTTTTGGTATAGCTTAAACGCCATTTTCTCAAGATCGGTTCCACATTTTTCAAAGAAAATTGCCATTTAGTTTGAGGTTTTAGTTTCTTTAATATTCTAAAATTAATATTTCGTTCTACCGCTAGCGAAAAATTAAGAAAATGTCAAAAAGTGTAGAGTGGACTGAGATAGATGGCAGCTAGCAAGAGTATGTGGAAGAATGAATAGCTAGCCGAGACCCACGGAAATAAAAAAAAACGAATATAGGAAAGTCTGTGTCATTCTGTAGCACGACTAGTTTACTGTTTATTAGGCAAATCCTTTCGCTATTGCGACTCCTAATTGAAAAACAAAGTTTATGAAATACGTGAGTGTGTCACGTCTCGTTCACCGAGTTCAACAAGATGAATGATCACCCTTAATTTTATCTCCCCGTCTCCTCCCGTGTCTCTTTGGAGTCATGGTCGGCATTATGTCCAAACATGTATAGAAATACCTTGCCAATGTAAATACTACATAATTAAAGAAAACATTTTAAGATCATATGAAACTACTACATTTCTGTTAGGACAGAAATATCTACATGAAAGTGAAAATTCTCAACTTGTCTTTAAAGATAATTTTATCTTGAATATATACTTTTATTTAAAAGTAGAATACAATTTTACTAACCCCATATAAATATTAAAGTTGTCCTATGATCATTGTATGAAATACTCCCCAAAATTATTTTATCAGAATCAAAGTCTGCTCAAGTTCGGTTGTGTCTTTTCGTCAAGACATCAGTGCACTGCAGTGCCGCTGATCGGAAGGTCCTACGTTCGAGTCCCGACCTTGGCAGGATCATCGACACTAGCTAGCTAAGACGAGTTCATTCGCTGTTTGGAGGGTAATTCTTGCGGTTGACTGCTCTTATCGGTAGTTTTGCGTGGTTTCTCCGATCAAAATCACGCAAATATCGAAGCTAACAAACTGGCCACGGACCGCGCGCGATCTTCCATTCCCCTTCCTTGTCCTATCAACATCCCTTACTTACAGACACACACACTTACATGCACCACACTGGCACACGTGCCAGGAGACCGGTTGGGAGCTTAGAGCTAGTCCCGGCTGGGACACCGCGCCGTTGCTAGGAGATATTTGGTTGGGAAAACACCGCTAGCCGACAGGTAGTTCGGTGCCGGGTCTCACCAGTCTAATTACTTAAGCCGTTAACGTCCCTGGCAGCATTCAATCGATATCAATGAATCACCGTATTACTTCGTCTATACAACGTTCTCATATGTCCTTTACCGGGTATCTTGGTCAAATGGTAGAGGTCAGAGGCTTTTGAGGGTCATATGCGGGCAAAAATAGATCTTTTTTATTGATCTTCCAACAATATTTATTAATCAGAATGAATTCGATAAATTGCTACTTAAATCTCATCATAGCAGAATAAAATTATCTACCAACTTTGACATGCAGAGATTCCCTATACAGATATCTCCCTCACCGTGGCAACGTCCCCAGTCGCGACAAGATCTAAGTCTCCGACTGGTCTCTCATCATGTATGTTAGAGTTGTGGATGTAAGTTTGTGTGAGTGTGTGTGACAAGAAAGAAAGAGGAAAGATCGCGTGCGGTCCGTGGTCCTTTTTTTAAGGTAATTCTCTTATACTAATCGGAGAAAGCAGGGAAAACTACTGCATCAGAGGAGGTGACATCTGGAATTCTCCTCCAACCAGTAGCTTAATTCTACCTAGACACACAAGTAGACTCAAACATCCACTATAGTCGGGATTACACCTACAGAACTTCAATGTCAACAACGCTGCAGTGACAACAAATGTTGTCACTGAGTTATCGCAACCGGTCCAAAGTGCAGTTAAAAACAAAGGAAGTCTTATTTCCATTATATATTTTGAGTTTTCCAATAGTACAACTATTAATTGACAGTCTTTGTGTAGTAATGATGTCAGTAAATTTCTAATGTTATACACTGCGTTCCACCAGTTCACACCAGTTCAATTTAATTTTACAGTGATTTAGACTTCTTTATGTCCACTCATGCTGTGGAGAGGGGGTACCCAAAATAACCAAATATGCAAAATTGTAAAAAAGGATTATCATAGAAGTCGTACTTTGTAGAATACTGCTTAAGAACATAATCCAGGTTTAACCTGTCTTCCTGCATTTCCCCATGTCGTCCATCTATCATTTATCTGTACCTAAACTGTCCCTCATCATTTCCCCTTTTTTCATCTACCCGTCTCCCAAAACGAGTCATCTATCAGAATTTACTTGTTCTCAAAAGGTTCTCAAAAGGATTTAATGGCTGTAAAATGGTATTTATTTTTTTAACTGCAACCCAGAAATTTGAAATAAAATTCACAACTATCTGCGTGTGAATAGGAACTTTTGAGATTTTTTTTCGAGCTTGTTCCAGGGTTCTAAGACCAACTTTTTTCCTTTTCTTCAAAAATATTTTTTTGATTGAATATGGGTCACAGAAAATATCGAAAAATGTTTTTCTGATTGAATAACTTATTTTCTTATTTATCATATTTTTCAATCAGATAAAATAGTGTTAAACTGACAAAAAAATTAAAATTAAAAAAGACACGTTTATGGCTGTAGAGGGGTATGGGTGGTGGCACTGAGACACCTTTCAAAAATATTATTTTTATGTCAGAATTGTAGTGTAACTAATATGTCATTTGGTTTAGGGGAACTTTTTACCATCTTACCGGGGGCACCCTTTATATTTGATGTATGTTGAGACGCAGAGACGTAGGAGTAACATTATGAGATCTGGCGACACCTGTGTTGAACGATTCTGCATCCGGTGGCGAGGTTACCGCAAGATAAACCGGAGGGCGATAGGTCAAGTAGCTCGTCTTACCGACCGAGCGCGAGCCAGGATTGCCAGACCCCACACGCCAAAAGGCGTCACATGCAGTTTAAAAATTTATCGGTGCCTTTGCGTTGTGTTCCTCTCACGCCAAATGATTCGCGCATGTTTCTTTTGTTCATGTCTATTAGAGTAACCAAAATTCTAATGACTCCATTGTTTGTAACTCAAACGATCCACAATTTCTAAATGTCACCAATGAAGAGAGCGACCAATCATGAATGAAAAATGAATTTCAGGTCATTGTTTTGATATTTAGACTTCCTTTGCAAAATTGTTTTTGCGTGAAACATCCCGTTTCAGCAATAATACACATTTTTTTGTAATTTAAAGAATCATCTTTAATTCATTTTATAGTACCCTACTTAAATTGCTTTATAAATACTTTTAACTTGAAATTTGAAACGAAACTTTCCCCAACTCAAAACAATTTAAAAATGTAATTGTTTGTATTGTTTATAATATTTATTATAAATTCAAAAATCAAAAATTTTAAATGTGCAATGCAATATCACTGAATATGCGTTAGTGGACATATATCCAAAAACGTAATTGGCGTATACGTATAAACGCCATATAATACGCGTAATAAACGTAGTAAGTGTAAAAGTGTAAAAATTTAAAAAACATAAAAATAAACAAAATTCAATTTTGCAACGATATTTTACAGAAGAGAATACCTATAGGTTTTTCTATATTTTATCGTTATATAAATTTCCGAATTTTACAAAATTTAGAGTCAGTATTAACAATTATAATTTTGAAATGTTTTATGACTTACATGATTCTCTAGTGGTCCTCAATAGATTAGTGAAAAACACTGTTTGCGTAGGTTCGCTTATCTAGAAGACGTAGGTGTAACACAATTTCATTCCGATGATATGTAAAAAACATTGTGGACATTGCTCGTCTTCCGAAAATAAAAATATCGTAACGTGAAAATACAAACTGTTTTACATTAATTTCATTGCTTTGGATTGGAGATCAAACATAAATTACATATAAGTAATACCTTATATTGATGTGTGTATCCCCCAAGTGATTACACAATAGGCAAAGCTGATGTTTCTTGCTTTGCAACCATTCAGATTTAAAAATATTTTATGAGAATCAGATCTCGGTTCTTAAAATTCGTCAAGGACGTGATATCACATATGATACTCAATATTCGCGCTAAAGAATACCGTGTAAAATCTCTTACGTTATACTGACGTGAAATACGAGTAATTGTGATCACCAAATAAAAGATCAGACATTGATTGGCTTAGAGCTGCACTTGCCAATAATAATGTCTGCAGTTGAAAACTTACTTTGTGATTAAATTAACTTAATCTGTCCGTTATATTTCAGTACCATATTGTGTTATAACAATCAAATAGAATTTTGTGTATAGCAATAGTACTACTGAATTTCGAGTATCTTTTCTTGTCTTTGTTTCCTTACCTAATCTCTTATTGATCAGATCCACATGTAAGAGTGACTAAACACAAGACCCTGCTTACACATTTTCATCGCATCAGAATTCGTCTTTCATTTGCTGTGATGCCTTGGCCTGCGATAGATCTTTGTCGGATGGTCTCTCGTTTTGTAACGACTCCTTGTGAGCTTGGAGGTTATGCTATCCAAGTTTCTGAGATGTTATGGATTATTTTATATCTTTTCAGAAGTAAGGTTGAAACCGGTTCTTTACCATTTATGAATAATTTGTTCATTGGATAATTATTTGTAAGTGCTAGATATATGTTAATATTATTATTGCTTTCTATTTTTATCATCAGCTCTGACGATGGAATAAAATATTCGGAATAGTTGAAAATATTTTTATATTTTAATTTCTCTGGCCACATCCCATGATCTCAACCTCCAACATTATTACACAATTTCAAGATCAATTTATGCTTGTACGCACGTCTTCACCCTGAAGCTCTTTCGTGTGTACGCGATTATACATCCTACAACACTCAGCTGTCTTATTTTGTTGGCCCAGCCCACTTTTAAAGGAGCATCTATTGTTAGCAAAAACAGGAAAAAATATAACTTGAAATAATATTTGAAGAAAATCATAAATGTAAATATAACAGATTAATCTATATTCGGGCGTAGGACAGTTCTCAACGTCTCAACATCCGCAAACATAAAAACTGAAGGGCGAACACCTTGATGGGAATTGACGTCTATGTATTTGTCTTGTCTTTCGTGCTACCCCCCGTGTTTTCTATTGCAGAGCTCCCGCGTGGTTGTGACCTCGTTTCAGAGAAATCCTATAAATATGATGGTCTAGCGCAGGTCTTATGAGATTCGTTGTAACTTGGAAGAGTGGCGCATGATGAAAAAACATCAGAGAGAAGATATCCTCAATTAATCATGAAGGAAATACTGATGCACTTTGTCTTTGTTCAAATGAGTTGTACGATACGTAATTCCTGAAAAAATGGAAACTTCAGATAGAAACAAGATATAGTTTTGTGATTAGGAACAAAACATTATACAACATTTTAAACTATTGTTTCGATTCCGACTTTGCATTTTGGAGAAAGCGCGAACAAAAGGGGTAATATTTTTGTACACGTAAGATGATGGATACTACATTCTCCTACTTTTTTCAGTTTTAAGTCTCTTACATTATTCATAAAACACTCATACAGGGCAAATCCATTCAACTCCATCTATCACATTGATAACTGGATTATCATCCATCACATTGCTTCAAAAAGTTGTCTTAAAACAATGTACGAAAAGGAAAAGGAGCTATGAAAGGCGTGGATTCAGTTCAGTTTCAGAAATTTAACAAGCAAATATAGTTATGATTTTTGTTTTACTGTAGTTTCTACTTGAAACTTATTAATATACCTCGTATTTGCTTTTGTTCTGTCAACAAAACTGACTTATATTTTATCTTTCTTCTAAATCTTATAAATCTAGATGATCTAAATCTTATAAATCCAGATGATTATAAACTACTAAACAAACTCATACACAAACACATTTAAATCCGATCGTTCTCAGTAGCGTGATCGCTACGTACGAGAATGACAATTCCGTATAGTAGTGATAAACCAGTATCGAAACCGAACGATACAAACATTATGTCTGGTTTCGAGGAGGGTCTTCCGCGTCGGCGGGCGAAAAGGCAACGACGGATAACGAATGCTGAAAGCGTAATCGGATCTCTCGATAGTATAGTAGAGCGTCTGTAATAATATCTGACATGCATTATTTATTCCGCTTTTAATGAAGTTGATAACTGAACTATACAAAATAGTATGGCATATTTGGTAACCTACATCTCTGAGGTATCATCTCGTAAGTTGTGAATAGATTACATATAACTAACTGCCTGAGGGAAAATGCTTCTTGAACTTTTGATTGATTCGTGTTTCCGGGCGCGTCAACTACTTAGGTCATTAGTCCCGTAAGTGTAGTGCGTGTTTTTTCTCGGGAGGTGGCAATGATCTTTTCCCCACAGGAGGGTGAGATCTGGCGCCGACCTACTTTCGACTAGCGGGGTTTTACTCTCAACCAGGTATCTCCCACCAGCGGTGCACCGCCCCAGGACAATCTGTAAGCTCCCGACCGGCCCGGCATGTGTGGTAGTGTAGTGCATATTAGTCTGAATGTGTGTATAATAGGAGAGAAAGAGAACAAGGAGGAGAAAGGAAATATCGTGGTCCGTGGCCCGTTTGTTAGGGTACTGCTCCGGCATTCGCCTGGTGTTGATAGGAGAAACCACGGAAAACTACCGATTAGAGCAGCCGGCCGCTAGAATTCTCCTCCAGACAGCGACTGAATTCGACCTAGCTGACAATCTAGTGTCGAAAATCCTGCGGGACTCGAACCTAGGACCTCCCGGTCAGAGGGACAACAGTGACATCAGGTTGATGCACTGAGCTATCTCTCGCGGTGCTTCTTGCACTGGCAACAGTAGGAAGTAAGTGCAACTTTTGCACAAAATCTATACATATACCTACTTCATCCTCATTTCTTTTTTAGACAAGTGTTGAAGTTGAATGTAGAAGTTTTGATCTCCAAATGTGTAATATTTTTTCACAAACAATGGCTCGTTTCACATTGTCATCTAAACTGCCATCTTTTATCCCCACAGAGAAAGATTAAGGTGACACAAGCATCTACTTAAAGCCTACAAAAACGCGGAGAAAAGATTTATAGGACATATTTTAGTAGAAACATTTCTTTTCATTTCAAAATTTCGGATATTTTTCCCTGAACATTTCCTGCACAATTTAAATATTCAATTGTTTAAGTATTTCTGTCATAGTTGCAGTGAGAAATCCCAAGTCAGTGATTTACAGAGTTCCATTACCAAAGCAAATATTAACGATCCTCTCACAGCCATTGTATACAGCGGACTCAAGAATGCTCTCTTGTCATACACAGATGTTCTTACTGAAATTGCTAGGTACAAT
Organism: Acheta domesticus; assembly: GCA_031308135.1. Taxonomy (NCBI): domain Eukaryota; kingdom Metazoa; phylum Arthropoda; class Insecta; order Orthoptera; family Gryllidae; genus Acheta; species Acheta domesticus. The sequence continues at coordinate 114,971,629 of JAHLJT010008446.1, read as the reverse complement.
TACGTGTCACCTTATCTTCACATAAAAATAAAGAAAATGTGGAAATTGTTTCATTCAGGACTCACTGACACGAAATCATCCTAGTTTTTACATGGCACAATAAATTAGTGGTGCTACAACAGCACATACTTTCGTGCCTTGCTAATGTTTGTAACTGCAACGCAATGTTATACTACTACAGGAACCTGCAAGTGTTGTCTTCCACCAAACATTCTCTCGGCACCCATATTCGAAGCAACATCCTTCGAGTCAACAGGCCAGTCGCTGTCACGCCAAGTCAACACTGCTTCACAACCAGTCGCTCGTCTTTTGAACACTCCCGGCTCGGAATTGATGGTTACACAAGTGGTTTCTTGCATTCTTTTTAGCTTATGAAATGTTCGATATTTTAGAGTTGAACGAAAATTAGACCTGCGCCATCATTGTACGGGCTCTTTGTTTCATCGTTGGAAAATATTAAGGAAAATTTGGTAGCCTTTTTGAGAAAATAATTGTTAGAAATTACCTGCACTTCACGAAAAAATTAAGTGAAAACTACATGAAATTTAGAAAAAATGTACAAATCTCTTTCTTAAATAATTTAGTTATAGGAAGACACCGAAAAATTTCGAACTTTTCTTATTTTCGAAAATTCAGATATTTCAACCCAAGTAAGAGCTGCGTCACCTTTAAGCGGCCTTTCCGCACTTCGAGAGCAATGTTTAATAAAAAATTCAAGCCACTTTGAGAAAGTTTTGAGAATGTATTCAAGGTTTCATAGCCGCAGAGCCTCGAGTTAGTTTAGATCATTTAAAAGAAAATCAATTCGAGAGAATCGTCTAAAAAGTTCAGGTGGTAGCGTTCACCACTGAGACCGACTGGGCCGACCGACTGGGCCGACCGACTAGGCCGACCGACTAGGCCGACGGACTGGGCCGACCGACTGGGCCGACCGACTGGGCCGACCGACTGGGCCGACCGACTGGGCCGACCGACTGGGCCGACCGACTGGGCCGACCGACTGGGCCGACCGACTGGGCCGACCGACTGGGCCGACCGACTGGGCCGACCGACTGGGCCGACCGACTGGGCCGACCGACTGGGCCGACCGACTGGGCCGACCGACTGGGCCGACCGACTGGGCCGACCGACTGGGCCGACCGACTGGGCCGACCGACTGGGCCGACCGACTGGGCCGACCGACTGGGCCGACCGACTGGGCCGACCGACTCGACCGACCGACTCGACCGACCGACTCGACCGACCGACTCGACCGACCGACTCGACCGACCGACTCGACCGACCGACTGGACCGACAGACCGACTGGACCGACAGACCGACCGGACCGACCGACCGACCGACTGGACCGACCGACCGACTGGACCGACCGACCGACTGGACCGACCGACCGACTGGACCGACCGACCGACTGGACCGACCGACCGACTGGACCGACCGACCGACTGGACCGACCGACCGACTGGACCGACAGACCGACTGGACCGACAGACCGACTGGACCGACAGACCGACTGGACCGACAGACCGACTGGACCGACAGACCGACTGGACCGACAGACCGACTGGACCGACAGACCGACTGGACCGACAGACCGACTGGACCGACAGACCGACTGGACCGACAGACCGACTGGACCGACAGACCGACTGGACCGACAGACCGACTGGACCGACAGACCGACTGGACCGACAGACCGACTGGACCGACAGACCGACTGGACCGACAGACCGACTGGACCGACAGACCGACTGGACCGACAGACCGACTGGACCGACAGACCGACTGGACCGACAGACCGACTGGACCGACAGACCGACTGGACCGACAGACCGACTGGACCGACAGACCGACTGGACCGACAGACCGACTGGACCGACAGACCGACTGGACCGACAGACCGACTGGACCGACAGACCGACTGGACCGACAGACCGACTGGACCGACAGACCGACTGGACCGACAGACCGACTGGACCGACAGACCGACTGGACCGACAGACCGACTGGACCGACAGACCGACTGGACCGACAGACCGACTGGACCGACAGACCGACTGGACCGACAGACCGACTGGACCGACAGACCGACTGGACCGACAGACCGACTGGACCGACAGACCGACTGGACCGACAGACCGACTGGACCGACAGACCGACTGGACCGACAGACCGACTGGACCGACAGACCGACTGGACCGACAGACCGACTGGACCGACAGACCGACCGACTCGACCGACAGACCGACCGACTCGACCGACAGACCGACCGACTCGACCGACAGACCGACCGACTCGACCGACAGACCGACCGACTCGACCGACAGACCGACCGACTCGACCGACAGACCGACCGACTCGACCGACAGACCGACCGACTCGACCGACAGACCGACCGACTCGACCGACAGACCGACCGACTCGACCGACAGACCGACCGACTCGACCGACAGACCGACCGACTCGACCGACAGACCGACCGACTCGACCGACAGACCGACCGACTCGACCGACAGACCGACCGACTCGACCGACAGACCGACCGACTCGACCGACAGACCGACCGACTCGACCGACAGACCGACCGACTCGACCGACAGACCGACCGACTCGACCGACAGACCGACCGACTCGACCGACAGACCGACTCGACAGACAGACAGACAGACCGACTCGACAGACAGACAGACAGACAGACCGACCGACTCGACAGACAGACAGACAGACAGACCGACCGACTCGACAGACAGACAGACAGACCGACCGACTCGACAGACAGACAGACCGACCGACTCGACAGACAGACAGACAGACCGACTCGACAGACAGACAGACAGACAGACAGACCGACTCGACAGACAGACAGACAGACAGACAGACCGACTCGACAGACAGACAGACAGACCGACTCGACAGACAGACAGACCGACCGACTCGACAGACAGACAGACAGACCGACTCGACAGACAGACAGACAGACAGACTCGACAGACAGACAGACAGACCGACCGACTGACTCGACAGACAGACAGACAGACCGACCGACTCGACAGGCAGACAGACCGACCGACTCGACAGACAGACAGACCGACCGATTCGACAGACAGACAGACAGACAGACCGACCGACTCGACAGACAGACAGACCGACTCGACAGACAGACAGACAGACAGACCGACCGACTCGACAGACAGACAGACAGACAGACAGACAGACAGACTCGACAGACAGACAGACAGACAGACAGACCGACCGACTGACTCGACAGACAGACAGACAGACCGACCGACTCGACAGGCAGACAGACCGACCGACTCGACAGACAGACAGACCGACCGACTCGACAGACAGACAGACAGACAGACCGACTCGACAGACAGACAGACAGACCGACTCGACAGACAGACAGACCGACCGACTCGACAGACAGACAGACAGACAGACCGACTCGACAGACAGACAGACAGACAGACCGACTCGACAGACAGACAGACAGACAGACTCGACAGACAGACAGACAGACCGACCGACTGACTCGACAGACAGACAGACAGACCGACCGACTCGACAGGCAGACAGACAGACCGACCGACTCGACAGACAGACAGACCGACCGATTCGACAGACAGACAGACAGACAGACCGACCGATTCGACAGACAGACAGACAGACAGACCGACCGACTCGACAGACAGACTGACAGACCGACCGACTCGACAGACATACAGACCGACCGACTCGACAGACAGACAGACCGACCGACTCGACAGACAGACAGACCGAGCGACTCGACAGACAGACAGACAGACCGACTCGACAGACAGACAGACCGACCGACTCGACAGGCAGACAGACTGACCGACTCGACAGACAGACAGACCGACCGACTCGACAGACAGACAGACAGACAGACAGACCGACTCGACAGGCAGACAGACCGACCGACTCGACAGACAGACAGACCGACCGACTCGACAGACAGACAGACAGACCGACCGACTCGACAGACAGACAGACAGACCGACCGACTCGACAGACAGACAGACCGACCGACTCGACAGACAGACAGACCGACCTTACTGACTGGCTGACCGGACTGACTGGCTGACCGGACTGACCAACCGGGAGAAGTGGCTCAGGGAATCATCTGATGTCACTGCAGTGCCTCTGACCGGAGGTCGTAGATGCCAGTGCACACTGTGGCAGTATTTTCAACACTAGCTAAATAGCTAGGTCGAGTCCAGTCGCTGTCTGGAGGAAGAGAAATATAGTGACCGGCTGCTCTGATCGGTAGTTTTGCGTGGTTTCTTCGATTAAATACCAGGCGAATGCCAGAGCAACGTCCTAACAAATGGGCCACGGACCGCACGATCTTCCCTGCCTTTTCCTTGTTCTATCCTCACTCCTTACTTACTCACACCTACACTTACATGCACTACACTACCACTCGTGCCGGGAGACGGGTCGGGATCTTAGAGCTTGTTCCGGCGTTGGCGGCGTTTCTCCCACTGGTGGGAAATTCCTGTTTGGGGAAAACTCCGCTAACCGACGGTAGGTCGGCACCAGATCTTACCATCGAGCGGGTAAAGATTGACGCCACCTCTCGAGCAGAAAATTTGTACTACACTTAGGGGACTAATGAGCTTAGCATTTTACATGCTCGAAATCAATAATGAATCAATCAATCTGGACTGACTGAACACTGGACTGGCTGGATTGGCTGGAGTGATTAATCTGGTGTCTCTGGTCTGTCTGTGAACAGCCTGTCTGGCCTCACGCTGGGCCTGACTGATTGTCTAACTGCACCGGACTAGACTGACTGACTGACCGACCGACCGGACTGTTTTGCTTCCGAAAAAGCAATACTTTGTCTTTACTAAGTACATTGTACAGCGACAAAGGTTGATGCCACCGCAGTGAGTGTGACCGTTAGGTCCAAGGGTACGAGTTCCGAAGGTAAAACGATTTTTGAGACTAGTGAGATAAGTAAATCGATGTCAGTCCCCGTCTGGAGGAGAATTCTAATGACCAGCTGCTCTAATCCGCAGCTTTCCATAGTTTTTCTGATCAATATCAGGTAGATGCCGTAGCTCAACCCTAGCAAACGTCCATGGACCGCGCGCGATCTTTTCTTCTTCCTTGTCCTATCCTCACCCCTTACATTTGCAATTGCACGAATTACACTTCCACACATGTCGGAAGAAAAGTGAGGACCTTAGAGCCTGTCCTGGTTGCGGACGTGCATCACTGGTGGGAGATACCTGGATGGGAAAAGCCACAAGATGTGGGCATGTAGGCTTCGGATTATCGCAGGATCGGCGTAGGATCTCACCATCAAGTAGGGGAGCTCAGCGCTACCTCCCGTGAACAAAACATGCTCTACACTTACAGGACTAATGACTACAGCAATTGAAGCGCCCGAATACACGAAATAAATAAATAAAGAAATAAACAAACAAATAAATAAATAAATAAATAAAATCTGAGAACGACAAGACGATGGCAGGAAGTGTGAAAAATCCCATCCTTCCAGAATGCGTGAACTTCCCTATTATTTCCATTGAAGAAGCTTTCTATTTGCGCCAGCATTCTTATAGTATTGTTATTGTTCAATATAAAACCTTACAATGCTGTATTCAGTACATATTCCATATACATATAATTTTGAGTTCTCATGTGCCAGTATCATAACATCATTACTCTGTTGTATGACTGCTAGTTCATGTAGATTCTTCTGCATTGTTCCTGACGTATGCAGACGTTTCCTCTGACGAATGAAAATCATGGTAATGAGGGTATGTAGGATCAACAAACAAACAAAGAGGCCGTAATTCTTTTGATTTTCTCAAACTTAAGTAGTTTCCAGACAATCGTCCTCTTTTGTTTATATCGTATAATCTGAAAGGTCCCTCATCCGTTGGTGAGCATTGAAACCGAATGTCCCCCAAATTACTGGTGAATTGCAAATCAGAAAATACTGTTCCAATTAATTGGTACAGTTATACCGTTATTCAAAAAGAGATAATTCACTCAAACATTAACATTTACATTAAACTGATATTTGGTGCAAGCATGTTAACTCCCTATCATTGTCTTGACACAAATCTTACTATATAGAAAATTTAGTCAGTACAAGACAAGTTTACATTTCACAATCTGACCAAATCTAAAACAAAACGTGAAATAGCAATGCGATGCTATTAGAGATATTATGACTATACAAAAAATGTGTTAAAAATACAATGTAAAACTTGTAGAAAAACTGAAAAATTGTTCCTGATTGTCAGTATATGGTTCTTAATAATAAAACTTATCCAATTTTATTGATGACAATCCTTTATTGTTCACATTTGTACACAGAACACGTTTCGTTACATGTTTTGTTACATCATCAGGCTCCTTAATAAAGGGAACTGTTGTCCCATTTTGTTAACTGGCAGTTTTAATGGTAAAGCACTCGAGGACACATAGTGAACTCAACAGCAACCTCCCCCCTTCCCCAGCCAAGGGGGAGCACTTTAAAAGATGTTCTATGCAATATTTTGAAAAAACGATATGATTTTGATTAATTAGTGCCTGAAATTGATGCAAATTCTAAAAATATTTATTTCTCAAAACCCGCACGAAATATGTTAATTTATGTTTCTCCTCGTATCTAACAGCGTACGGTAAATAAATAAATAGATAAATAAATAAATAGATAAATACATGAATACATAAATAGAAAATAAATAAATAAATAAGTAAATAAACAAACTAGTGGTGGTGTAGAATGGTACAAACTTTCTAGCATTTGTTGGTTTTTTAAACTCTTTAGTCTCGACTAGCTTATTCGTTTCCCAGCTGCCATCTTTTGCCGCCTAAAGAACATTTTTTCACATTTTTGCAATTTTTTGGCTACCAAATGGTAGAACGGAAATCACTATATACGATTATTATTACAGAAGTGTAAATCCCGTGATCAAGCCGGATGGCCGAGGTGGTTAATTGGCAGGTACCGACTCAACTTTTCGGAGGAAAGGTTTGCTGGTTCGAGCCTTGGTCGGCGATTATTATTAGTCACAATTCTCTGATGCCACAGAAAAGAATTGAGAAATCCAGAAACTTTACTGAAAATCAATTGAAGCAAGTGTAATCACAAATAAAATTAAGATAAATAAACTGGAATTGTCTGTACGTATTTTCGAATTTTCAACGTTTATACAATTTTTCACATCTCTTGTTGAATTTGCAAAAGGTATGTACCATCAAATCAATCGTTGTCTTTATGTGCATCTGTATGAACCGATTTAAGTAAAATTATGAATGCATCAACATTAAATTTAAATACAATATAACCAATGCCCATGGGATCAACTTAAATATCCCTAACGGTTCCGAAATTATTTTGACTTTCTCGCCTTACGAAGTTTTTGTAAGAAGAGAAAGTTGTGTAATCATGTGGCGGAAAACGGCAAATTTTCGCCAGAATTCGGCGAATTTTCGCTCTTATTGCCGGGCTCTGGTAACGAAAAAGTGGAGAAATCATGTTGCTAAAGTTAGAAAAAGCTAGTGGTGAAATAGAATAGCGCAGACTTTCTTGTACTATTTCCTTTTCAAATCTTTTTAGTCTGGACTAGCTTTCCGTTTAGGCATTCTTCTCTTTTCAACTGCCTTCCTTTGTAGCTCAAAGGACATTTTTTCACATTTTCTCAATTTTTCGGCTCACTAATGTTGGAAGTCAGACAAATATGTCTTCACTAAAATGAAAGTGTACAGGTATTGTCCCCCCGGATGGCCGATGCTGAATAACATGTTCGGATGCAGCACTTGAAACCGAAGGGTCGCCGGTTCGAGTCTCATACGGGGATTTTAGTTTGGTGAATGTGTTGTTCTACAAAATTACTGAGGATTCGAGAAACATTATCGAAAATCATTTCAAGATACAATCAATACATATAAATGAATCGTTAGTCAAATCAATTAAATCACGTGAAATAAAATCAATTCGTTGTGATTTTGTGTATGTATATGAACCAATTAAGTAATGAATCTATTGACATGAAATTTAAATACAATGTATACACTACCGATGGGACCGACTTAGCTATCCTTAACAGCTGACCGAAGGAAAGCTCAGGGCAAGAACTAATGTCATTGTAGTGCCACTGACCGGGAGATCTTAGGTTCGGGTCCAGATGATGGCAATATTTTCGATATTAGCCAGATAGTTGGGTAGAGTTCTGTGTGGAAAATTCTAGTGGCCGGCTAATTTGATCTGTAGCTTTTCGTGATTCCTCTGATCAACACCAATCGAATGCCGGGACAGTACCTATCCAATCGAGCCACGGAGCGCGCGCGATCTTTTCTTTCCATTCCTTGTCCTATCCTACACTTCTTACACACACACACACACACACACACTTCACTATCACATAGGCCGAGGGAATGGTCGAGAGTTTAGAGATTGTCTCTTGGGTGATGCCCTTATAGTGCGAAGTACCTAATTTGCGAAAACCCCGCTAGTCGACGGTAAGTCGGCGGCGGATTTAGCCATCCCGGGGAAGATCACCGCTACCTTCCGAGCAAAACATGTGCTACAATTACGGGACTAATGACCTTAGCAGTTGACGTGCCCCGAATCATTATCAATCAATCAACGTATTAACATAACAGCAATCAGTCCGTTTGTGGACAACTGAGCGCCTAAACCGTTCAACCGATTTCCCAAAAATTCACATTCCCTGATCGATCTGAACGGTCTGGAGGCTTTGGGAGTTTCTAAGGGATATTTTGTTTGCTGAAGGTTTTTACATGAGTCGAGCATTCACCTCTTTATGCCTAGTTCGAACCATAGGGCGCTTGAGTGGCGTAGTGGAATGAGGGCCAGTAAGTTAAACCTGAGGATCTGAGATCGTGTCTCGAAGCGGAAGAAAATTTGCCGGTTGAAAACACTTGCTGGTTCATGTAGTGGTATAATATTGCGTAGTATTTAGAAACAACGCGAGAAAGTATGTGCTTTGGTAGCATCACTAGGTTAAGCGCTTAATCGCAGCTTTCTCCATCTCGGAAAAAATCTCAAAAAAACTAATGATGTTACAAGAGCACATTATATTATCATATTATTTCTATTATTTTCAATTTTCGAAAATTCAGAAAGTTCAACAAAAGTAAGACCTTCGCAACTTCGAAGCTTCCCTTGTTCTATTCGAAGAAAAAATTTTAAAAAATTTAAAGAATTATTTTGCGAAAAGTTTATTTTAACATTTGCATTAATTTTCTCAAATTACGCCAAAACTACACGTTTAGTAAAAAGAATATATATGACCATTTTAAAAGCAGATTCTTTAGAAAAGATATTCATTTAAACAAACATTTCTTTCTGCATATTTGTAATTCTGAAAAAATTGATGTTCCCAATTATCGACAATACAAACTCTCTCGAAAATTGGTTAATTACCCATTATTGTACCGTCTTTTGACTCGAGAGAAGAAATTGAAGACTTTTTAGTTGCTTTAAGAGAATAAACGTTTAAAAATGGAGGGACAGATGAACGAGCGGACGGAGGGATGGAGAGACGGACGAACGGACGGAGGGGCGGACGAACGAAAAGGGGGAATGTGTGAAGGACGGTGTGACGAACGGAGGGGCGACGGATGAGGGAGGGACGGAGGAGGGAGGGGACGGAGGGAGGGAGGGAGTGACGGAGGGAGGGAGGGAGTGACGGAGGGAGGGAGGGACGGAGAGAGGGACGGAGGGAGGGACGGAGAGAGGGACGGAGGGAGGGACGGAGGGAGGGACGGAGGGAGGGACGGAGGGAGGGACGGAGGGAGGGACGGAGGGAGGGACGGAGGGAGGGACGGACGGAGGGACGGAGGGAGGGACGGAGGGAGGGACGGAGGGAGGGACGGAGGGAGGGACGGAGGGAGGGACGGAGGGAGGGACGGAGGGAGGGACGGAGGGAGGGACGGAGGGAGGGACGGAGGGAGGGACGGAGGGAGGGACGGAGGGAGGGACGGAGGGAGGGACGGAGGGAGGGACGGAGGGAGGGACGGAGGGAGGGACGGAGGGACGGACGGACGGAGGGACGGACGGACGGAGGGACGGACGGAGGGACGGACGGACGGACGGACGGACGGACGGACGGACGGAGGGACGGACGGAGGGAGAGACGGACGGAGGGACGGAGGGAGGGACGGACGGAGAGAGGGAGGAACGGACGGAGGGAGGGAGGAACGGACGGAGGGAGGGACGGACGGACGGACGGACGGACGGAGGGACGGACGGAGGGAGGGAGGGACGGACGGACGGAGGGAGGGACGGACGGACGGAGGGAGGGACGGAGGGAGGGACGGACGGACGGAGGGAGGGACGGACGGACGGACGGAGGGACGGACGGACGGACGGACGGAGGGACGGACGGACGGACGGAGGGAGGGACGGACGGACGGAGGGACGGACGGACGGAGGGAGGACGGACGGACGGAGGGACGGACGGAGGGAGGGACGGACGGACGGAGGGAGGGAGGGACGGACGGAGGGAGGGAGGGACGGACGGAGGGAGGGACGGACGGAGGGATGGACGGACGGACGGAGGGAGGGACGGACGGACGGAGGGACGGCCGGTGGGAGGGACGGACGGAGGGAGGGACGGACGGAGGGAGGGACGGACGGAGGGAGGGACGGACGGAGGGAGGGACGGACGGAGGGAGGGACGGACGGAGGGAGGGACGGACGGAGGGAGGGACGGACGGAGGGAGGGACGGACGGAGGGAGGGACGGACGGAGGGAGGGACGGACGGAGGGAGGGACGGACGGAGGGAGGGACGGACGGAGGGAGGGACGGACGGAGGGAGGGACGGACGGAGGGAGGGACGGACGGACGGAGGGACGGACGGAGGGAGGGACGGACGGAGGGAGGGACGGACGGAGGGAGGGACGGACGGAGGGAGAGACGGACGGAGGGAGGGACGGAGGGAGGGACGGACGGAGGGAGGGACGGACGGAGGGAGGGACGGACGGAGGGAGGGAGGGACGGAGGGAGGGAGGGACGGAGGGAGGGAGGGACGGAGGGAGGGAGGGACGGAGGGAGGGAGGGACGGACGGAGGGAGGGACGGACGGACGGACGGACGGAGGGAGGGAGGGGACGGACGAAGGGACGGACGAAGGGACGGACGAAGGGACGGACGGAGGGACGGACGGAGGGACGGACGGAGGGACGGACGGAGGGACGGACGGAGGGTCGGACGGAGGGACGGACGGGGGGACGGACGGACTTTTCGTGGCTCAAGGAAAGTAAATTATATTGAATTGATTGATTATTTCGTGTTTGCTTGCTCGTTAACTGCCGTGGTAATTAGTCGCGAGAATGTAGTGCATGTTTTTATCACGAGAGGAGACTGTGATATCCCCTGCTGGAGGTGAAAGCCGGTGTCGACGCACACTTCGGCTAGCGGGATTTTTCGCCATCATGATATCCCCAATCAGTGGGCCAACGCCTCCGCCGGAGAAGCTCTAAGGTCCCGTCTGGTCTCCTGGTATTTGGGATAGTGTTGTGCGTGTATGTATAAGCGTGTGTAAGTAAGGGGTGAGGATAGGGCAAGGAACAGGAAGGAAAGTTCTTTTGTTAGTGTACTGCTCCTGAATTCTTTTTTTATGGAGCAGAAAACAGAAGAAAACAAACGGTCAGAACCGCCAGTCGCTACACTTCTCCAGACGGCGGATAACTTCGACCTAGCTATTTAACTACTGTCGAAAATCCTGACATCGTCAGGACTTGAACCCTACAACCTTCCTGTCGGAAGCCCTGTACTGACTTCAGTTAATGCTCTGAGCCTCCTCAGCCGACGGTTGTATTGACCGTTTTTATCTTTTTATAACACCATCTCCTCCCCTAATAAAAAACTACTGTTGATCTAGAAACTGTTTAACTACTGTTGATCTAGAAACCATGTACTACACAGGACAATTAAGATTCTACGTTTTGGTGTTGAATAGAACCGAAAGACTATATAAACGTACATACGCATTGCATCCAGTTTACATAGGTTTAGGTCGTTTTTCAATTATAAATTTACATGCAGAATAGTACAGTCCCCACTTCTGAAATATTGCAATGAATGGTCGTGAGGGGTTTCTGCACCAAACCATTCACTTATTAGTGTTTGCAACTAATGCAATGTTTTATTTATTATATTACCTGTTTATTACTTTTGATGGAAATTTTTATTTACAACAATTCTTGAATTTTGAAACATACCCTTTCTCATACACCATTTCCCCGAGCAAAACGGCAACAGATTTTTACTTTCCCGTATACGTACGTATACACGGAGTGATATACGTAGTATAGGGAAAGTTATGTAATGCTGCGCGAAAAAATGGCCAATTTTCGGCGGAAAAAAATTAATTGCCGGGCCGTGAAAACGAATAAGTGGATAAAACCAGTTGCTAAATTAAGAAAAATAATCCCCTAACACGTGGTGTAGCCAGAAACCCTGTTTTCTAGGTCCTTGATACCGAAAACCCCAATTGAAAGGAAAACGTCCGTCTGTCCGTCCGTCGGTAAATACACTTTTTAAGATGACATAGGCCCGATTTTCACGTACATCTCTGAATTTTCGAAAATTGTGAAAGTTTGAATTTTTTTCGGCGTCTTTCTCCAACTACAAAATTGAAGATAGAGATTTTATCTTCAAATAAAATTTGTTCTGCATATTGAGTTCTTTAATAAAGGTCACGTAAATGGCTTTCAAAATTTTGGTAGTGTTCGTGCAATATTGCGTGCAATATGTGCAATTTTAAAAAATTACAAAAACAAGATTTTGTCAAAAACGGCTCCAAAATTTTTCTTCAAACTTTTGGTAGGGATAGTGGTAAATATACTCTATCAATGACATGAAAGCCATTTTGGTCTATCGGTTGGTTTTTTTCAAAAATTACAAAAATGTAATTTTTTACTTGTCTCTCACGTCGTTAATATTTACATTATCGGCGATTTTTTCACATTATTATATTTACGAGTATATATGCTTTAAATAATGTCAAGTAAAGTTTCTCGAAAACACTACCGTTTTCTGTGAAAAGTAGCTCAAATTTCGGCATTTTCAGAAATGCTCAAACGCCATTTTTTCGTATATGGCTGGAATTTTTTTCTTAAAACTTTTGTAACGGATAGTGCTAATTACACTCTTTAGTATAGCGTAAAGTTTATTTTGAGTTATTTTTTTGTTTTTTCAACAATTACATAATTGTAATTTTTTTGAAATATCTCTCACATCTTTAATATGCACATTACCAGCAATTTATAAACATTATTATATTTGTGAGTGTAAGTGCTTCAAATAACTTCAAATAAAGTATTTTGAAAACTCAAACATTTTCAATGAGCTTCAAATTTCGCATTTTTAGTAGCGCTAAAACGCCATTTTCTCTTAAACGGCACATAGTTTATAAAAGAAAATTGCCATTTGTCACTAGGTTTTTGTGTTCTTAAGAATTCTAAAATGAATGTTTCCGTTCTGCTAATAGGAAACTGAAAAATTAAGAAAATGACAAAAAAATGTACTTTTGGCGGTGATAGATGGTAGCTGGCAAGGAAGAGTTTGTGGCAATTCCGAATAGCTAGCGAAGAACCAAGGAAATAGAAAACTAATACGGGAAAGTCTGTGCCATTCTGTAGCACCACTAGTTTATTTGACAATCATTTGTGTAATCTAATAAAAGTATTTTATCTTAGATATCGTTAAATTAATTTTCTTAGTATCCTAATCAATTTCACGAGCAATGTGAGTTCTTGATCCGTTCATTCGTCTTAAATCAAAAACCATTGTTTGTTTTAATATAAGCCTAAAGCTGTCTCTATTGTACTTTTACAACTCTAAATTTGATACTAATATTATTTTACGAGAAATTATCATTGAAATGTTTCCCATGTAATAAAAGCTTTAATGACAAATGAACAGTGAGCTCCGAGAAGAGACCAAGCACATGTGGTAATGTTTGAACCGCAATTTTTTGCGTATGATAAATGAATCAAACCACATAGCAAATAACTAAATCGATCCCTAGCTTACAATTTTATTTTTTTAAATTTTCAGCGAATTAATTTAAATTGTAGTAAATAAATACATGTGTTATTTGATTCAAAACCTGCAGAAGAACAAAAGGGACACGCCACTTTTATTGAATCAACCGTTTCAGCACTCGCAGTCGCTGTCTGTCAAACAGCTCTTGCGTGATAAGTAACTATATGGATGTGCGTGCATGTTTCATATACGAGAGTGTAGGTACATGCTAAGATGAATTGCAGTGTATTTACGCCGCAATTCATCTTCGCTTTATTAGAATGTATTCAAGTTTGTGGGAATTATCTTAACCAGGGCAGTAAAAGAATGTGTATATCATTCCTTTGCTTCCACGAAATCAATTTTTCCCGAAGTCCGTGCACGGACTCAGTCATCGATTCGTTAATTTTAACTTACGTGGGAAGCAACACGAAAGCGTGGACACGAGCTCCTTCTTTGTCAACGATACATTTCACTCATCCTCAGATAACAGTGAATTAACATTATGTAAATTTCATTCAGTCTATCTTTTAGATTAAGAATTTAGATTTGCACCCGAGTGGATGACGCTGTAATAACATTAAATGATTTTCTACAAACATATTTTCAAATGTCCCATTATTTTATTAATCACGAAAATATACTTTATCACTGATAGTCACGTAATTGACATTTACACATTAGGGTTTCTTTGCAAATTTAAGATATTCTCCTTTGGAAGTAAGTAGCGAAACATTATTTAAATACGATATTCCTTCTTATTCCTTTCAGCTTTTTTACATTTCTATATTTCCTCTGTCGGCCGTTTTAGTCTTCTGACTCCATCTCTCTCTCTCTCTCTCCTCTCTCTCTCTCTCTCTCCATCCCTCCTTCCCTCCCACCTCACTCATCGGCCGCCACGCGCAATCCTAAAAACCAACCCACTGCGGTATAATTCTTCATTTCTTCGACTTCATCATGGTGGCAGAATCGAATTACACAAGTGAAAGTTTTTGAATAATACAATACTCGTTCGTGGATGAACTTTACAAACACCTTGATCACCAGTTGTAAAAAATCTCATGCAATTGTTAAGTATACACATAGTGAAGCCTGCAAAAATTGACACCTTAATTAACCGGCCAGCTTTATTAACCATTATTTTTTCGTGACACCCATTCATTTCTCCACAAAACACTTGCAAATATTCCCTCTTTTTAAACGATCATGTGTCCCTGCCGTCTATTTTCATGCACATTTCTTAGATTTACATTTTTGCTCGGTCAAAACTAATGACTTTTAAATTTTGAATTGTAACTATAAGAAGCGGAAGAGTAGTGGATATTGCTCTTGATTAAGTACCAGCCTGTGTCGAGTCATAGATGACTTAGAACGCGAAGACATTCATTTCTATTTCGGATAACATTAAGGGAGAGTGGGGCTGGTTGCCACAAGGGGCTGGTTGATGCGCAGGTTCCTACATCAACCACGAAGTTTTCGTAAATTTTTTTTAAGGATTTGGAGAGTAATCTTTCCTTGTTCTTTGATTTCCTTTTGTAATATTTAGGGGGATTCTTCAACCAAGCTCTTGATTTTCGTGTAATAGTTCTTCAGTTTCGAGCTCCCTCTGCAGCACCATTACCCTCTTTAAACAAAAATCCCTTTCGGGGCTGGTTGGCACTTTTCAATGACGATGGATAGGTAGATACGTAAATACTCGTAGATAGATATGAGCTGACTCTCGTTTTTTCTGTCGTTTCATTTTCTGTAACGCTATTATGCGATGGTGTCCAACACAAGATTATTACTTTGCACTCATCCTCAATTAGTTAATTTTATTTAACCATGTTCTTACTAATTTAATTTTCACTTGCTGTTTCCTTGTGGAAAGAATGGCACTTTTACAGTCAGCTATTAAAAATTTATTTGTACTGTCTTTCTATCTATCCAAGACTGGCTTCGATGACTCAGGGCATCAACTGATGTCACTGCAGTGCCTCTGACCGGGAGGTCCTAGGGTTCGAGTCCCGATGGTGACAGGATTTCGACACTAGCTAGGTCGAAATCAGCCGCTGTGTGGAGAAGAATTCTAACGGCCGGCTGCTCTGATCAGTAGTTTTACGTGGTTTCTCCAATCAACACCAGGCAAATGCCAGTACCATACCAAACGACCCACGGGCCGCGCGTGATCTTTCCTTCACCTTCCTTTTCCTAGCATCACTCCTTCCATACACTTACAATTACGTGCACTATACTAGCACACACGCCAGTCGCGAGCTTAGAGCTTATCCTGGCTTCTGGATGAGGCAGTGCCCTGCTGGTGGGATGTATTGTAGTATTCTCGAAAATCTTGAGTTATAGTACTAAATTAGTTATGTGAAACACAATAGAAAATTAGCATACGCATTTCTAAATAGATCCCTTGCATTAATATGTTCGATTTTTAATTTGTTCTATTTTTATTACTTTATTTTCAAACTGATTTTGTCTCAATACTAACCATTTCAAAATTGCAAATTTTTTTATGTTGGCAAGTACTCGACTCAGTAACGGCCAATCGATGTTCTACCCTCTGAACGTATCTGAGCCCAAAAAAAGTACCCTTATGTTCTATTATTTCTTATAAATATAAAATAAGAGAAATAAATAATTTTTGATTTTATCATCACTTGAAGACATATGCTTTAGGTTCAGAAAGTTCGAAGCGTGTGGGAAGCTTTCAATTCTTATTTTTCAAAATTTGTGCTTGAAGTAGCCACTACTGAGTTCAGAAATTTAAGTTCCCTGTAACATAAAACTTGAAATAATAAAATGACTTTTATATTCAGTGTTCCAAAAAATGTAAGATTTAAAAAAAAATTGATATAAGACTTATTCAATCATATTAAAGGCTGATTTTAAATACATAATTTTGAAACTGCCGGGGCTGATGGTTGCCAACGTAAGGCTATTATGCAAGACTAAACGGAGATAAATTTGTTTGCTTTTGTTTGTGTAATTAAAACATTGAGAAATAACTGAATTTGACAATGATAAATTAAACCACACTCTCACGAAAGGTAGTGCCAACATATCCCAAGGCTTGTGCCAACCAACTCCACAAGGAGGGGGGATTTTGGCATCTTAACGACTTTTAACAACTCTAAAAGTTCGATAGTCAAACATACACGAATAAAAAATGTCATAAGGTAGACTAATAAATGTATTTTCAATTAATACAATCTAAAGATTCGAAACTAAAAGGGAGTTGCGTCAAAATATTAAAAACGATGTGCAGGTGCCAACCATGTCCGGTCTCTAATACATTTTTTTCATGCTTGCTCTCAAGTTTTTTACGGGGTAAATTGCAGCTTCAAGTTTAGTTCAAAATTAAGTCTACAAATGGGGAATAAACCGTGAAATGAAAAAAGTGAAAAACGGTAACGTCAATCATTTTGCAGAGGAATGATATTAGTGCACCCGTGCAATAAAAGTTCCGGTATCAGATATCACAATTAGAAAGAGTGTTCGCTTGACATATTATTACATCCTGCACTAAGCAGTCACTTGTACTAACCGTCATTTTTTTCCAAAATCTATTGTGACCGTTTAAAATACGTTTCATGTACGTCGCCCATGGGCAAACAGAAGTCAAGGTGTACAAAATTCCTTGGCCGAGTAAACTTCAACTGAAAGTGTTTCAAATCATGGTTGAAATTACTTTACACGTGTTTCTACTTTCTATAATTGTTCACATCGTTTACAAATTATTTGGAATACATAACATAGTTTTATGCTGGGATATAATTCTAAACTATATGTGAAGAAGCTTTTAACACATACAATACTATTGGTATGCAATATACTCTGACTCTGATAATGTGATGTGTTTTAATAATAGATTACAGTATAACAGCCGTATATTTTTACCCCTGTAGTATTCTAGGCACTCGCCGAATTTAGACCATAATATTTCACTTACCTCTTCGGTTGCAGGGAAATACGTAATTGAATGTGAAATGTGGCAATCTAGCGAGCGTGATATCATTCCTTCACCCATCGACCGAGACAAGGACAGACGCAACCCGTAACGTTCTCAATAAACAAAATGAATTGCCAGTAGGTGGGAAGCTGCCCTGAGGTTGACGTGTTCAAGGGAGACGTGACGTGGGCGAGAGGGGTGGGCGGAGACGGAGTTGCGTCAGGGCGAGTGGAACGCCGGGAGGGTGGGACACAGGCGGAAGGGGACAGGCGATGCCTGAAGAGCACTTTGCGGCCGACTACAATGACTTACGGCGAGGGTGATACGGGCGGAAAGCATATTTTGTGCATAATACAAAGTAAGTAAATGTATTAGTATGCCCGTCAGTGGCGATAACGTTTGAATATGACGTAGATATGAAGGTCCGAACAACGTAGAGTCGTTTGATCTAGTAGCATTCAAAACTCTAACGATCTATCTCATCGAAATGGAAAAATAGCTACTTGGGAAATCAGAAATGATTGGTATAGAAACTGGAACCATTCTGCTTATTTGCTGTGAGAGAAATTTTTTAATTAGTAACCCAAGCGTATGCCATTTATCTGTGGCAAAGAAATGAAAGTATCATTTTTTAAATCGCTTTTTCAAAAAGTATACAAGAAAAAAATTGCCATGCTGGCATTCTTTCTCTTTCTTTCTTTTATTTTTTTCTTTCTCTTTCTTCTTTTTCTTTCTCTCTTTCAGCAACGATACGGAATGAGTGTGAACACATATGAAAATAGTGAGAATGGCATATAAAATAATGATATGAGGACGAATTTGGAACAGATAATGAAATAAAACGCCAAAAATTAGGAATAACCCGTAAAAATTTATCAGGCCCAAGCGATAAATTCCAATATATCTGCAAATGGTTCAAGTATGAGTGTCTCTGAGGTAGATGTACATGCTAGCCTTACAATGGAAAATTTGTGCTCCATATTTCCAATTATTATATTGCTACATTACTAACAAATTCATCAAATGAATATGCAAGTGTATGTGGAAATACGTACAACATAAGGTAAGTCATGGTAATTTTCTTGTATTCTCTGAAATAACAGAAAAGTGATTAGTTCAGTATACATGTTGGACACCCCGATTGATACTTCACAAGATATTATCACCAAAAAGCGTCCGAGTGCATTAGTGGCTAGTTAGCAGCAAACGCAAATGTGTGTCGGAGGATGGGCTCCATGAGAGCCGATAGATATAGGTTATCGTGATAGGGCGTTGCTTTATCGTAGTGTTGTACGTTGGGTGCAATCCTTCACGTCACTGGCTGATCTGCCGAGCAGTAAACGAGAGGTGGTCACATAGGTGATTCATACGATGGCATTCAACTGGTCATCGTTAACAAAGAGCTAGGGGTTATTTTGATGAATAGTGGCTGTGGGGTAATGCACGTCGTAACCTTTTGTGATTTCTTTTTTAACATCTTTCAATTTCCACTACTAGTTGGCTTCCGCCCAGAAACCGATTGCTTGCATTGCATAGAACATTCTAGTAATCTTCAGCCATATTCAGTTAATTTCTATTCCTGCATCTGTACTGGCTGATACAATATGAGTACCATGACATGAATTGACCCTTGTATTTATTTGTGTATTGTTTAAATGGTTCTTTAAATATTCACCGTAAGATTGAATACCCCATCTTAATATCGATTCAACTGCGATATGCATCTTGAGTACTCATTCCCTCTTTTGAATGTTAAATATACTGTATGCACTGAAACATTGCTACTTCTATGTGTATTATATCCTAAGCTATTTTATGACCGATATTTTTAGACTGGCATTAAAATTCTGCATATATATTTTAGGCTGCAAACGCAGCCACATTCATACATTAGTTTATTACATTCATACTGTTATATACCTTATTATCTTAAATTGGTAATACTATACATCATATTTTTTCAATAAAATGTTAGTTGAATTCGTGAAATTTAAATTTTTTTTCAAAAATTCAGAGAGTTCAATGAAAATGATACCCCCATCTTTTTTTAGAGTCCTTGCTTTATCCGTGGAAAAATATTATTAAACTTTTTCCGAAAGTACAACCAGTCTGATGTTTGATAGGTGCTGATTTGCTAGAAAGTGAAGCACGTGAAACCTCTGTTTCATCTGACACCATCCCGTTTTTACTGTATTATTAAAATTATAATTTCTGGTAATTGTTGGTTTTTAAGGTAACAATGCTATGCCTGTTGATGGGGTGTAACAAGCCCCCTGCAGTTCAGCCCGTCCCCGCGGTACCCGAAACACCTTGTTCCTAAACATTTGTACCGGTTGACATCGGATGTCATACTAGTGCCTCTGACCGGGAGGTCCTAGGTTCGAGTCCCGACGTTGGCATTAGCTAGAGAGCTGACTACTAGCTAGAGAGCTAGGTCGAATTCAGTCGCTGTCTGAAGGAGAATTCTAGCTGCCGGCTGCTCTAATCGATAGTTTTCCATGGTTTCTGTGATCAATACCAGGCAAATATCCGAGTAGTACCCTATGAAACGGGCCATGGACCGCGCGCAATCTTTCCTTTCCTTCCTTGTCCTATCTTTACCCTTACTTACACACACACACAAACACACACAATATTACGTGCACTACATTACTACACATACCGGGAGACCGGTTGGGAATTTAGAGTGCCTTGATGGTGGAAAATACCTAGTTGAAGAAAACCCAGATAGCTGACAGGTAGGTTGGCGCCGGATCTGACCACCCAGCGGGGAAAGTTCACCGCCACCTTCCAAGCAAAACATGCACTACACTAACGGAACTAATGATCTTAGCCGTTGACGCGCCCGGAATCACTAATCAATCAATCAATCAATCAAAATTGAATCTGGTGAGGTGACTACGTTCATCAATTGATGCCACTGTAGTGTGTCTGACCGGGAGGTTCTAGGGTTCGAGTCCCGACGGTGGCAGGATTTTCTACACTAGCTCGGTCAAATTCAGCCGCTATCTGGAGAAGTCTAGCGGCCGGCTGCTGTGACCGGTAGTTTTCCGTTGTTTCTCCGATCAACACCAGCCGAATTCCGGAGCAGTACCCTACCAAATGGCCCACGCTCTCTCTCCTTTCTCCCCTTGTCTGTCCCTGTGTCTCTCCCCGGTACTTATACCCACTTATATGCAATACACTACACACGTGTCGGGAGACCAGTCGGGAGCTTAAGGCTTGTCCCCACAGAGGTGTACCCCTCTGGCGAGAGATACTTAGAAGGGTCAAACACCGTAAGCGGAATTGTAGGTCGACGCCGAATCTCACCATATAGCGATCGGAAATACTGCCACCCCCGGTAATAAAACATGCACCTTACTTACGGGCCTAAATGTCCGTAGCAGTTCACGCGCTCGGAAACACAAAATAATCAACTAAACCATTTTCTGATGTGGATGATGACCCCCTTCTTCCTGTTCCGGCAACCTGAGGAAGGCTGTAGGCAAGGGGAGGGCACGAATGCGAACGGCAGAAGAAAGCCACAGTTTTGCCCTCAAGCAAATCGGCGGGTAAACACGTGGGACATCGACGTCGAGAGACAAATGGCAATGCGATAATTGCGACGTTGCCTAAGAAATATCAAAGACATTAACATTTTAGTTCAATGCTTGTCTCTTTCCAAAGCTGATGTCATGATGAAATCCGAAATGTGATCTCGTTTTCAAGATTTGACAATGTTTGAAATGTAATTTCGTAAATTTGCTCCGTCGTATTCAGTAGATATTGATACAGTACCTACAGATTCACAATTAGAATTTTTGATATCAAGTGTAGTAGCTAAAAATCCATGCTATTGTGCAACAAATTTATTAATTTTTTACAGAACTGTCCCGCAGTTACGCTTTTACATTTGTTCAAATTTGATTTAAACATATCTAGAATTGGGTTTACTTTTGTTTGCGAGCAACGTTTTTCTTCTCTGAGAAGTGTAAAATTAACCATAAAAATGGTCTCTGTTCACGATTTGAAATGTTGCCTCCTTTATTTTGAAACGTTTGTTTCAAATGTAGACGCATTCATAATGAAAATATGTCATAAATAAATATATCTGAATAGTAATAGTATTTATGACGTACTACTGTCATTATTATTATTATTATTATTAATTTATCTATATTCCATTATTGAGGGCTTTATTAACCATTTGAATGTATTCCCTTAGAATCCACTTAAACTATGCTACGTATCAGAAGTCGCATAACAATGGAAGGAGTCAACAACAGTCCCCAACGCAGTTTCTTTCCTCTTTGTTGACGTTAGGAATTACTGTTTTATCGTTGAGGTTTTTATTATTGGATTCTTCCTTAACGATAAGTGATAGTTTCGCCTTTCAAACTTATCGGATGTCTACAAAAAAATCGTAACCATCGCTATGCGTAATCGTTTCGTGGAAACTCCAGCGTTCTCTTATAGCGAAACCTGCCCACAGACCTTTGTAACCTTATTTCAGTATTTGTCTATGAAGATAACAGTTGGGAAATCGGATCAACTTAGTGATGGATTATTTCCTCAAAAAAGGTCGTGGCCATCTGTGTTCTTTCGGAAAGGACCGCAAGAACACAAAACTTATTTGAAACGTATTAAAACGTATATTCCCTTGCATTACCTCAAAAACTGAAAATATTTTAACACAATCCTGCACATAAACTACATATACACATATTTGGCATTGTTTCTTAAATTATAAAATGCTCCTTCAATTATAATACAATTTATTCTGTGGTCCACTGAAGATCCCTCCTCCATTCTTTGGTGTTTGTCGAATACCAGAATGGCATTGGTATGCAACTGTTAAACCAGTTTGGAAAACTGCGTCTTCCGTTCGCCGTTCTCTTATCGAGTTGCCAGCGACGTTTCCGTTCTCAAATTGCATCGCTTGTTCGCTGCATCTGTGACTTCGTTTGGCCATGACCGCTGGAGCAAGAGCACAAATACAACTGGTCGAGAGGCCAAAACTGTATCCACCCGTGCCGTGGACCCATCTCAGCCACTTTTCTATTTCTTTAATACGCTGAAGTACTCTGTATGCTCGTCTCCGCTATTATGAACTGGGAGGAGGGAGGGATTGTGTTGAATGAATATTTGATTGGTTGAATGAATGATTAAATGTGTTAGGGAGGAGTGGGTATGTGAGAAAGCCTTCATTCCGGAATCACGGGGTGAAAACTTCCATGTCATACGCACGATTCAAACCCACAGTTTTAAGGAGTAACCCATACTTGGGCCGCTGCCACAAGCTCCTGCACCATCAGACCGGCGATATATGCGTTATGTGAACTTTCACGACAGGAAAAAACAATTGAATCAATAAAAATTGCAGTTTAATTTGGAGTTAATGATAAATACTGTACCACTCTCCCCAGTGCATAAGTGAAACACGAGATGAAAACGTTAGAACAACTTGAATTATTTGTGCTAACATATACACTACGTATGTAATATATATGCATACATATTTTCATTCGTTCATACGTACAAGAATGGATACAAAACATCGCTGGCGAGATTTACATACAAACAATATAAATCTACATTTGGACCTCGGTACTCTCAGTGGTAAGCGCTATTTACCACACAAAACTTCGTTGGCGAGATATATTTCGGGTCGATATAAGAAAACATTAGAGTATTATTAAGAAAACGAAGGCAAATAACTACTGCGCGAATTAACTTGAAAATAGAACTATCCAAATGTTTCATTTGTTAGATGCACTGAATGATGCAATCAACAGGTAACAAGAAAAAATAACTTATTTTTTAGGTAGGCCGATGGTCACAAACTCTTCGAAATAGTCTTTTTTAAATTCTGCTCATGAAAGTTCATTAGTGACTCTACGAAGATGTACGTCAAACAGTACACTTGAATGAAAATATAATTTGTAGTACAATGTGAAAAACATAAAATGAAATAATGTAATAATACTTATTTTTGAAGTAGGCTTTGATCGAGTGTGAATATCTCGTACCGCTTTCAATATTTGAGACACCAATATTTAGAACAAGTTCAAAATGCAAGTGGGCTATTGGTTTTCAGAATAATCCACTCAACATTTCCAAGCAAGTATATTGGGTTAATTTTTTAAAGAGAATGTTAAATGCCACAATTTTATTATTTGGAGATATTTTCAAAAGTGATACGCAATAGCAGGGTGTAAACGCGTTAGAATATAAGGTGCCACAGTAACAAGGAAACTTTACCCCGAATCACATTTTACATAATGAGAGAAAAGTATTGTCTGAAACACCAAAACCTTGTGTATTTAAACTTCTGTGGTCACCTCTGTATTGTTTGCACCACTTTCAGTCACGTTCAACACAATTTATCGTAAAATATAACCCCCTAAACAGAATAATACACCAACCATTCTAACAAGTACGAACAACAAAGAACGTTTTCATTCCGTATACGGAAGGAGAGACACATGACATTCACCACATTTTATTCTGTACCTGCGTATTCGGTTCATGAGTTTGTTTGTGCGTAATTGTTATGTCAAATTAACTGTAAGATTGATCAGGTTTATGAAATAATTGAGATAAAATGTTTCAGTTCATTACAGCAGAGGGTCACAATTATATCCTAAGTAAAATCCGTCAATCAACTTCACTCCTACTTTTTAGAGGCAGTTCATATTAAAAGTGTAGATTTATACCTATGGTATAGGTACATATAAAGCATCTACACACGCAAATTTGAAATTAAAAAACCTAGTTAAGAATACATTTATTATTCTACGCTGTAAAGATAAGCAAATAAGCAAAAGCTTGAAGGGTCAAAATTTCGGCAAATATTTATGTGTTACATCTTAATTCTAGAATTTACTATTGCAGTGAACTCGTAACGTCCAGAGGTTCTCATTTCCAAACATATGCAATCCAATCCAAAAGTAGCCAAGCGGCGAGCATCTCAAACGACAGGCACTGATTAACATTAGTGCAAGGCAATTGAAAAGCGCTTGTGCTGACGCAGGGCGTCGCCTAAGCTGTAGGGCAAAGCCATGCAACGAGCGCCAGGGCATGTGGGTGCCGAGCGCAAAGAGCAGAGGGCAGAGAACAGAGAGCAGAACGCAGATAACAGAGAGCAGAGCACAGAGCACAGAGAACAGAGAGCAAAGCGCAGAGAACAGAGCCCAGAGAGCAGAGCCCAGAGAGCAGAGCCCAGAGAGCAGAGCCCAGAGAACAGAGCGCAGAGTGCAGCGCCCGCGAGGTCGCCCACTCACCGGGAGCCCTCCCCGCAGGCGCACGTGCGCTGGCCGCCGGAGGCTGCCTCGGAGCACACCATGCGGCCGGCGCATTGCGCGTCGTCCGCGCAGCGCTCGCCGTGCAGCCGCAGCAGCAAGCACGTGCCCCAGGGCTGGCAGCGGCACGCGGGCTTGCTCTCCTGACAGCGCGGGTACAGCGCGCAGTCGGCGTCCGACCAGCAGGAGCGCTGCTCGTCGTCGGGAGCGTGAGCGCCGCTGTCGTCGCCGGCGCCGCCGCCGCCCCCGCCGCCACGTGCGGCGGCGTCAGCGGCGAGCGCCCCGCGTGCGGCGTCCCGCGGCGCGCCCTCCAGCCCAGTGGCCGCCCCGCCACCGCCACCGCCGCCGCCGCCGCGGCCGCGCACGCCGCCGCCCGCCCGCGACGCATCGGTGCCTCGGCGCGAGTGGCGCCGCGGATGGTGCTCGGGGTGCTCCGCCGCCACCGCCAGGCGGTGCGCCCAGTGGCGCGGCCGCACCATCGGCTCCGCTAACCCCTCGTGCAGATCCCTCGAGCCGTGAGCCACCGCTGCCGCAGCCACCGCCGTCGCGACGAGCACGCTCACCGTGACGCGGCATAGTCGCAGCATAGTCCGTCTACGAAAGCAGGACGGCGGCGCCTTGCGTCGGGAACGGCGCGAAGAAAGCACGAGGGCCGGTTCCTCGCAGTCGCGGGAGCGGAGGGTGGGCGGCGTGCAGCCCCCTCAGCGCCGCGCTCGCGCGCCAGGAGGTGACCGCGCCGGCGGCGACGGCGGCGGTGGCGGCGCCGGCGGCAGAGCGGCGGCGCGGTGTGTTCGGGAGGTGCGGCGCGCAGTGCCCACGGCGCTTCTGCGGCCGAGCGTCATAGCCGGCGGCGTTCGCGCGGCCGCGCGAGGCGGGACTGCGCGGCGGCGCGGAGCGAGGGGAGGTGCGGGCGATGGGGGGGCGCGGCGCGGCGCGCAGGCGGGGCGAGCGAGCGGGACGGACGGGCGGCGCGGCAACGTGGGGTGAGCGCGTCGGCGGTTGCGAGGGCGACGGCGATGCGAGCAGCGGGCCACGCGCGCCGGCACGCCTCCGCTCTCCTCCGAACGCCTCTTCCGTGGCGCTTGCCTGCCACCGCCTCCGCCGCCGGCTCGCAGCCAACGACTGCCGCTTTCGTATTTATTCACGGCTCACTTAGCCACTGCATTGCCGCACGCGAGCGCGCCGTACCTGTTCCCCCACCTCGCCCGCTCTTCCCCACCCGCCGGTGGCTCTGTTTTCCATACACCACCTGGTGGTGACCAAAAAAAAATCTCAAGTCGGAGGAAGGAAGAAAAGCCCAGGGTCTCGGGATGTGACATAATCCATTCAGAGGTTTATTTGCGACGTCTTTCCTCAGGACGATCGATTGCCGGTCAGGGTCGAAACACGGACGCACTAGACCCTCGCCTGCCACCTCGGCGCGCGGAAGGGTGGCAGGAAGAGGGAAAGGGACGCGAGAGGCCTGGTGGAGGAAAAATGAAAAGGGCGCAGTAATGGTGAGAAAAGGGAAAAAGCAAGAAGGATGTTCACGATTGTAATGAGATAAAATACTAGAATGGAAAAAAGTATTGTGATAGAAAAATCGAGGCAAAAGAAAAACAGTAAACGAAAAAAGTTCAGAAAGAAGGACTTAAGGAAAACATAATTGATGTGAGGCCGGAGAAAGTGCGGTGTAAATTGGGCTACGTGAAAGTTCGCAGTTGGGGAGGGGGAAATAAATCAATACAATGTAGAAGAGTGCAAGTGTAAGTAAGGAACTGAAAAGAAAATATAGAACATAGAATGAAAGGGAATGCGGCATATAAAACTCCAAGACTGTGAAAGCCATAAATGATGCGAAACTGTAAGAAAGGAAGGACAAAGGAAGAAAGAACGAAAGAAAAGAACTAGTTGTAATACAGAATGACATTTTAGGCATTGCCCCATTTTTCTCCATGTCTGCCTATCTGCGCCCAAAAGCCACACTTTGTCAATTTTTTTCGGTCCCCCATTAATAGGATTTAAATATATAACTCTAAGAATGTTACAGGGAGTCAATTTGGTCGTAGGCAAATTTGCATTGAAAAATTTGGAGACGTTCTTGAGAAACTATCGTTTGAGTGTCTCTGAAAATGCGAAACTTTTCAATTTTCGAGAAAGTTTGTAAGAAAGTATTGGTAGTACTAGAATTCACTTATACAATACTGTTAAAACGCCCTTAACGAAAATGTTATCTATGTGACATATATAAAAAATACATGATTTTTCAAAAATGAAAAGAATACATAAAAGCTTTTGTGTCATGTTATTCAGTGCACTTAGCACCATCGTTAAAAATATAAAAGAAAAATTTAGAGCATATTTGAAAAAAAATGTTGTTTTGAATGTTTTCTTACTACACTCAAGCGTACGTAAAAGCTATTAATATTTTATAAAACAATATATATGGCATTAATTAAAGAAGTAATTTTTGATAAATTTCAAATTTAATAAATTTCTTTTAATATATAGATTTTCGTTTTTACTGCTATTTAGAGCAACAATAGGTAAAGAAAACCCTGATTGATTTACGTGATGTAATGATGCAATTATCACTTGAGGCACCGCAAGGCGTCTACCGGCGTCACTTCGGACCAGTATTGCCAGATGTACCGCATTTCCGCATTTTATACCGCATTATTAACACCTAATCCGCATTAAGCAATGAGGATGCCAAGAAAATCTGCATTTTCATGACAGTGGATCAAAATCCATTTTTTTCATTTCCTCAGTTATTACAACGATCGTTAGATGTCCCGCTAACTATAGTTGACAAAGTTTGAATGTTCAAAATGCTGTCTCTCTCTATTCGATTAAAGTAGAAAGCAATAAAACACCAATCATCTACCAATCATTAGGGCTTTATCCAATTGCCGTATTCGAAAATTGATGACCAAGCACCAAGGTGTTGTCGTGAACTCCGTCCTTTATTGTCTTACTGAAAGATATTCAGAGGAGAAGTAGGTGACAACATAGTGGTTAGTCGTTTTCGAATATGCCAAATAAGAATACGGATGGTCGTTCAGATTCTTACTGCGTTTATTCAAGCCGGAGAAATGATGCACTTCGCGGGATATTGAAGTTAAAAATGTTGAAATTACGTGACTCGGCTTCATATTAAACTGAGATTAAAAATAAATTGAAAGTACATTTATAACAAAAGTACTGATATTTTATATTTTTAATTTCTTGGGTGAATCGAGAACATTATATAGAGTGAGAACAAACATACAACAAAATATAGCGAGACTATCGCATTTATGTAATTAATAAAACGGAATTCTATGTCGATATATGAATTCTTGATGTTTTCCCCTATTTTTAAATTATATTAGTAAAACCGCATTCATTAGAAGAAATCCGTATTTTTGAACTTAAAACTTCGCAATCGGAAGTTTCACATCGGGCAACATTGCTTCTGACCCAATAAGCAGCACGGAGTAGGGATGAGATCTCTCACACAATAAGCCGTTTCTCACTCACTACAGTTTTCGGACACTATTTTTATTGTTTGGGCGTTAATCATAATTTTACAATTATCATTTTTCTATTTCGGTGTAATTTTAAATAATTTCTGATTAATTTGCAGGGCTGTAATGAAAAACGTTGAATCCATCATTTTAAATGGCAAATTTCGAGGTGAGAATATATTACTGCCACCGATCCCTATTATACCCACAGATGTGCCAATTCAATTTAAACGTCTTCAATTTCCGTTAAGATTGGCATTTGCGATGACTATCGATAAGACTCAAGGCCAAACGATGTCTGTTTGTGGCTTATTTTTTTTAGCACACCATGTTTTTCACACGGTCAATTATACGTGGCATGCTCGAGTGGGCGAACCATCCATTTTATTTGTGTTAGCTAAAGATGGGATAACAAAAAATATTGTACACTCTATTGTGTTGAGGGATTGATGTTTTTTAATAAAATTATTATAATTAGCAATGTATATCATTTCAAAAAATAAATTACAATAAATTTAAAAAATATAAATGTTTGGTATTGTGTTATTTTTATATTCCATCATTGATCACAGCGCTCCATGCCTCTTCAACTCATTTACCACATCCTCAAACATTGACAATAAGTTAGTCATTTTTTTCTACTAAAATAATCCTATGAATAATTTATAGGGCAAAACAACGTTTGCCGGGTCAGCTAGTATATATATATATATATATATATATATATATATATATATATATATACATATATATATATATATATATATATACTGTGTGTATACTGTATATATATATGTATATATATATATATGTGTGTGTGTATATATATATATATATATATATATATATATATACACACACACACATATCGTCATAAAAAAAAGCTGCACCCAGAGAGACGAGTCATATTGCAATCATTGTCGGCAGGCAGGAAGAGGGTAACATGCATGCTAAATTGCACTATCTTTAATATTGTAGTTGTAGGAAAACGCCAAAAAATTTTATTTTTTCCAATTTTCGAAAAATCGGGAATTTCGACGAATCTGTGAGCTGCACTATTATCTTAATGGTCCTTTGCGCAATCTGAGGACAATGATTGATCAAAAAATTCGGAGCCATTTTTGAGAAACTTTAAAAAGGTGTT
Source organism: Acheta domesticus (assembly GCA_031308135.1). Classification (NCBI taxonomy): domain Eukaryota; kingdom Metazoa; phylum Arthropoda; class Insecta; order Orthoptera; family Gryllidae; genus Acheta; species Acheta domesticus. The sequence goes on along the minus strand of JAHLJT010008446.1, from coordinate 114,941,729 downwards.
TGAGGCTTCACATAAAATACCCCAGAGATCAAAATACCCGTTTGAAACTCAAGTTCATTTAAATCGTTCGAGAAATATCAATTTTGGAGAAACTCAGCTGAGAGGTTTAGGCGCTAGCGTTGGTCACAGACGGACGGACAGACGGACGGACAGACGGACGGACAGACGGACGGACAGACGGACGGACAGACGGACGGACAGACGGACGGACAGACGGACGGACAGACGGACGGACAGACGGACGGACAGACGGACGGACGTTTTGCGTCAATCGATTTTTTTGTATCAAGGACCAACAAAACATTGATTCTGACTACGCAGTGGGTAAGAGGAAGTAATTTATAATACACTAGCGCAGGCAAGTCAAGGTCGCGGGCAAGGTAACTAGCTTACTAGAGCTCATGGGCATTGCTTCGAGAGAAATTGGCGCGAGGTTTAAAAGTTAGGGTTGTACAAAGGCTTGTGAGTGGCGGTACATCACTGGATTATTAGCCCATTACAGAAAATGGTCGAAGTTAATTGACAAGAGAGAAAGCTCACAAATTTAGCTATGTTAATTCCAATTTTATCTTAAGTCAAAGAAATTATATATTAAAATGAAATAATACATTCCGATTTCAAACTATCAATGGAGAATATAATTTTTTAAAAATTGAATTAAAAGTAAAGTAATCTTGTAATCCTGTTCACATCAGAGGGATATGAAAGCCTGAACTTTCTACGCTCAGGATAGCGGGTTTAACAGACAAATATTCTTGTCTATTTATAGTGCTGTCCGTCTGTAAGCATTGTTAACTTATACTTATTAATTTATTTCACATTATCGCAAAAAAAATAAATAACTGAATTATTTAATATCACAACACAAAACGAAAGAAAGGAAAGAATTTCGCATTCATATTCCGGTCACATAGCAAAGATGTTTATTTTAGGGACAACTGAAAAAATAAACAAAATAATAATAATTAGTGAAAAATATAAACATAATACAATTCTCGGTTATTTCATAGAACAAATCTGGCAAAAACATTTTCAAATGAAGCCACTATTCACCGTATTGCACCGACCCAGCTTGCGCACGTACACAACTTTCTGGATTTTAAGAACAAATGAATGAAATCAGGGAAGTTGTTCGTGGTCGTAGGAGCGCCGGACATCCCAGGTGTCGGTACTCCCGCTTTCTTTTTCCCTCTCCCTTTCTCTCTCTCCGTCTGTCTCTCTCTCCGTCTCTCCCTCCGTCTCTCACCGTCTCTCTCTCCGTCTCTCTCTCCGTCTCTCTCTCCGTCTCTCTCTCCGTCTCTCTCTCCGTCTCTCTCTCCGTCTCTCTCTCCGTCTCTCTCTCCGTCTCTCTCTCCGTCTCTCTCTCCGTCTCTCTCTCCGTCTCTCTCTCCGTCTCTCTCTCTCCGTCTCTCTCTCTCCGTCTCTCTCTCTCCGTCTCTCTCTCCGTCTCTCTCTCTCCGTCTCTCTCTCTCCGTCTCTCTCTCTCCGTCTCCCTCTCTCCGTCTCTCTCTCCGTCTCTCTCTCCGTCTCTCTCTCCGTCTCTCTCTCCGTCTCTCTCTCCGTCTCTCTCTCCGTCTCTCTCTCCGTCTCTCTCTCCGTCTCTCTCTCCGTCTCTCTCTCCGTCTCTCTCTCCGTCTCTCTCTCCGTCTCTCTCTCCGTCTCTCTCCGTCTCTCTCCCTCCGTCTCTCTCTCCGTCTCTCTCTCTCCGTCTCTCTCTTTCCGTCTCTCTCTCTCCGTCTCTCTCTCTCCGTCTCTCTCTCCGTCTCTCTCTCCCGCTCCGTCTCTCTCTCCCGCTCCGTCTCTCTCTCCCGCTCCGTCTCTCTCTCCCGCTCCGTCTCTCTCTCCCGCTCCGTCTCGCTCTCTCCCGCTCCGTCTCGCTCTCTCTCGCTCCGTCTCGCTCTCTCTCGCTCCGTCTCGCTCTCTCGCTCCGTCTCGCTCTCTCGCTCCGTCTCGCTCTCTCGCTCCGTCTCGCTCTCTCTCGCTCCGTCTCGCTCTCTCTCGCTCCGTCTCGCTCTCTCTCGCTCCGTCTCGCTCTCTCTCGCTCCGTCTCGCTCTCTCTCGCTCCGTCTCGCTCTCTCTCGCTCCGTCTCGCTCTCTCTCGCTCCGTCTCGCTCTCTCTCGCTCCGTCTCGCTCTCTCTCGCTCCGTCTCGCTCTCTCTCGCTCCGTCTCGCTCTCTCTCGCTCCGTCTCGCTCTCTCTCGCTCCGTCTCGCTCTCTCTCGCTCCGTCTCGCTCTCTCTCGCTCCGTCTCGCTCTCTCTCGCTCCGTCTCGCTCTCTCTCTCGCTCCGTCTCGCTCTCTCTCGCTCCGTCTCGCTCTCTCTCGCTCCGTCTCTGCCTCTGCGCAATGCTGCCTCAGTCTGTCTTAGTACGTCTCCGTTTCTCTCTGTCTCTGCCTCTGTGTCTCGGTGTTTCTCTGTCTCTACCTTTGTATCTCTGTCTCTTTCTGTCACTGTCTCTCTATCCCTCTCTCTCTCTTTCTCTTTCTGTCTCTCTACATTTTGTTTGCCTTTGTCTCTGTTGCCTCTGCCCCTGTCTACCTCGTCTGCCTCGTCTGCCTCTGTCTCTGTGTTCTTCGTCCCTTTTCTTTCTTCTTTCCCTTCCCTTCTTTCTTCTTCTTCTTCCTCTTCCCTTCTTTCTCTGCTTGTTCCTCCTTTCTTTTTTCTTCACAGGCTTAGATGTATCAATTCCACTACTTTCGGGAAATTCTTCAATAGTTTCATTTGCACTTCGTTCGCTTCCTGCATTGAAAGACCGCCCAACTCAAATGTAGCATACCACGCAATTGCTACCGGGGAAGTCAATACTCAAACCACATACCGCCGAAGTCAATACCATTAATCATATAGACATACTACTAAAAATATGATAAAAACTTAAAAAGGTTATCGAATAAGATAGAACATATTACATGAGTTAGACCATTTTGTGTTTCATTTATTCACTCGCCCTTCAGCAGGCATATAATGTTGCTCACTAGTAAAATAAATATTCTAAATGTGAAGATGCATCGCTTAGCTTTAATGTTTTGTTCGTTTAAAGGAGTTAAAATATTGGAATCGAAAATTTAGATTACCAAATAAGCACATAGAAAATTATTACTTTCTTTCATAACATTTCCACCATATTTCCATTTCTTCCACACATTTCTGCTGTCATAGGACATTGTGAATGTGGTGTAAAACATCTTTATTAATCAGTAATTATATTATGAGTCCCGAATGGTTAAATCATATTAACTACGTTCATGTTTATTCGAAGTCTTTTGAACAAGAAAAATATTCAGAATTGAAGGGCTGTCACGAATAAGGATGTAACAGACAGAATTTGGGAAAGTGGGATGTAAATCGAATAATGGAATTATGTCGATGCTCTACATCGTGGTGTAATCTTTTTTTCGATACGTACAATAATTCGCTAGTTATTGATAGTTGAATATCGCATGCCATGGAAATTGAATGCAATAACAGTCAAGATGGCCTTTTGTGCAGTGAAAAATTGTTGCTTTGCGAGCTAAAACACGATAATAAAAACCGCAGGCGCAAAATAATTATAGATAACTGAAGAACGTGAAAATAAAGTGCCTCAAAGATAATTGTGATGAAAATACCACCAGTAAAGGCGCTATCAAACGTGTGAAAACTTTCTACCGAGGTACGCGAAATAAAGGTGTAACATCTGTAGCCAAAATGAGCGGCGCGAAAAGAGGGAATATCACTTTACTAATAATTAATATTTTTTATTTGTAGGGCATTACTTGTTAATTTAGATATTCGTCAAAACCCGTCAGTTCTACGAAATTTGTAATTTTTATCTACACTTATAGTTGATAAATACAATAGTGTAGAGAGGAAAAGTATTCGAATCTCAATAAGACGATCTAGAATTTTCAGTCCTAAAGTCCGTGATTAATGATCTGTTGTGCTCTAACGTTGCGCCCATGGCGAAAACATACATGAAAATTATACCCACAAATTGGGATGTCTGTTTATATGTATGGCGGATGGATTGTTGGCAATATGTGTCACAAAAATCTGTCAGATTTGAAGCTATTGAAATTAAACTTGGTAAACACGTCAGGAGTCATATCTAGGTGTGCTGTTCCGAGAATCATTAAAATGTTTTACTTTAGGCGGCTCCTTTACATAAAAACCCTGTGACATTTTTTAAATTTCCCGAAAAATTGCTACAAACACTTTCATTCTTTTAAATGGAGAAAAATTTGTTTGTAAATGCTCTTGAGGTTGGCTCTTGGTGTCGTTACGGTAGCCATTGAAAATCTCTGAAGTTTTGAAAGTTTGGACGAGTTTTATTATGTTTTGTCTGTCCTACACCACCACAATTCAACCTTTTTTAATCTTCCTTAAAAAATCTATTTCTTTATTAAATTTATCGCTCCATGTTATGTGTTTAAATGATGTCATGCACTTATTGTAAATACGGGTAGTTGCTGAATAATAATAATAATAATAATAATAATAATAATAAGAGGAGGAAAAGTTTCGGTACGCCGCGGATTCCCCCTACTTATTTCTGTATGGGGCAGAGTAGAATTTCATATGAGATCTGTGAGATTGACGACCGTGAAAATGCCACGGCGGAGTCGCATTTTAAGTATTGTCGAGTGCACAAATATCTCCTGCGAAGACTCACTGTCTTCTGTGGAGATAAACAAGAGCAAGTACAAGCATTTAAGTTATTTTTTATTTGTGATCGTCTTAATTATGTTGGAGAGAACAATCATTTCTTTCACTTGGAAATTAGCAATAAACTGATTTAACTTTCCAAATTCCAAAATATCCCTGTTAGAACAATTTTGAACTTTTCCAAATTATGAAAAATCAAGTATGTTAATGAAAATGAAACCAGCGTCATTTTTAAGCATACTTATTCTATTCTAACTGTTCCCTGAAAATAGTCTTGTATTGGACTCGTACTACTTGTCTTACCATTCTTTGCTACATATGAGGAAAAGATAGGAACGAATTTGGGGCCGTTTTAGAGAGAATAATTGTTTATACATTGCCTATGTTTAACACAATATTAGGCAAGCTACTCATATTTTTGGAAGAAAGCACATGACCATATTTCAAGATCATTGAGCAATAGGGAAAGTCTTTTATCCTTTGTCTCGACAGACCGCTACGGGACTTGGCCCACCAGCGTTGGTCCATCCTCTCGGCCGTGGGATGAGGGGTTCGTGTGGTTAGCACGAAGACATCCCTCCATCGTATATACTGGTCTTCATAACCTTAGGGAGGGCTTTCGTATCGTCACACATCAATAGACGCTGGGACATTTGTAAGGAAAGCTCACAGTTATATTGCCCCGGCCGGGAATCGGGGATCGAACACGGGATTGCGCCGTGGGAACTGAACACGCTAACCAAAGAGCCACCGGAGGCCTTAATAGGGAAAGTACTTAGGAAACAGTCTTGATCTTGGATATCGAACATGTAGAAAAACACCGAAAAAATTGAACTTGTGCAATTTTCAAAAATTATACTAACAAAGTGTACGAATAAAATACGATACGAATAACGATGAGATATGTGTCATTTCTGTTAGTTTCCTTATAAACTATTCGAGGAGGAGATTTAATTTTAAAATGTGTAGTCATTTTTGAGAAAATTTTGAAAATGCTCTTGAAGCTGCATGTAAAGTACTCCAACAAATTAAAACATGTTTCACATTCAGGGGATCTCGGGTTCCTTTAAATCGATCGAAGAATATCAATTTTGGAGAAACTCGTCTGAACGGCTGGCGTTGACCATATGGCGTTGACCATACATGGACGGACGTTCTGGGGTCAATCGATTTTTTCGTATAAAGGACCCATAAAGCGTGAGTTCTGGCTACAGAACGTGTAAGAGAAGGTAATTTACTACACATACGAGTAAACGTTATCCACTTTTTCGTAATGAGGGCCAGACAATATGAGTTTTTCTGCTGAAAAATCGGTGATTTGCGCCGCACGATTACAATATTTTATCTTCACTACATAAGTAGTAAGGCAGTATTCCTTTCAATATACTACATATAATGGAATCTATCTGAAACAAGAGAATTCAATTAAGAGACATTCAAAGATTATCCACTAACAATCAGAAAAACTTCGGAGTATGTAGTTACTATATCAATATACCATGTTTTCACGCAAAAAATCATTGTGATATTAACAAGAAATAAGTGTCTTTTATCACTAAAATATCTAGTTAACAAGTACTGCATTAATGGTATTATACACTTACTGCAATGAAAGAAACTGTTATAAGCTGACTCGTAAAATGAAACGTATTTTCGTTGTACTATATTGAGAAAAAATAAAGACATCTTGCATGTAAAGGATATCTTGCTTTCTAAAGGACATCTTACACGGTATTGTAGTGCATCAAAACTGAACTCTTCATTAAGCTGACACGCATGAGTGAATTGTTTATGGGGCTTGCAGCAGCATGAATCAGTGTGCAGCCGAAAACTTTAGCGATATCATTTTTACCGCGGGTAGATTACTAGTCTGATCCGGCAACCCTACTCCTTTACCCGGGCTTGGGACCGGCAAGAGCTACTGTTAGCCTACTCGATCCACCTAACGTTTGCTCCTGGCGGAGTGTAAATATTTGTTTTGAAAATTTAAAATAAATTGAATCAGTTGAAAATCAAAATCAATTGTTGATAGTAATAATTGTATTTTGTCTTCAACGTTGTATTTAGAGGGTAATGTGAAATAGTCAAGTACTATGGAAAAGGTGCTTCAATATCACAAATATGAAATAGGGTTGATCAAAAGTATGGAACGATATAATCTGACATTATAAAACATAAATTTCATAGATTTTTAACAGTTTACTTGCAAAATCACATATATAATCTTCCTCCTCTGCTTCAGAACAATATGGGCCCTCATGGTACAGGACAAACATTTCACCCAAATGTCTCCACATCCATCTTCAGAAAATTCCCATTAGAGAAGATACATTCTGTATCATCGTTGTCTGGAACAGAAGATGGTATATACTCCATTTAAGATGATACACTGGAATGGAAAGAGCTAGTTCCTAGACCTACTTCTTCTATATAACCCGATATGCCATTTTTGAAATCCAATAGCGTCTAACCTAAACGTTAAGAACTGCAAGCTACAAAATTATCGCAAAGTAATAAAAAGCAATTGTCGTGGTGTACATTGCGCTTAGTTTCTGATTATTAGACAGAAAACAAACTAAGTGTCGACTTTTCAAAACCTACATGCGTAAATTTCCGGAAACTGAAAAACCACTCTCAATTTAATTGATTTATTTGGTCAAAAACAGTAAAAATTGTATTTATTTATTAGTCAAAAACAGTAAAAACTGTATATGACGTATGAGGAAAGAGATTTATCTGCGCACATTTTCTTGAGGGCCAGAATATTTAAAAAAAAACGAAAAAATGAATTCAGAAAATAATTATTTTAGAAAAATAAAAATATTTGAAAAATGTTTGTTCCCGATTTACAGAAAATCAATTTCAACGGTAAATGAACTAAAAGCAAAAGGAGTGCTCAACAAAACGTGCGCACAGTGAAGCTACATTTACGTCCAGAAGCAAAACAAGGGGCCATCTCAGCATTTGCTCAATGGATCAGGGAAACTGGACAAAAACCTGATCGAGATGGGGGTCATTGACCCGGAAGCTGAAGCACATTACTTGTTACAGGCGTATTAAATATTTTTTTTAAATGTGTACAATGCAAATATAAACTAATTCATTATATATCTTTAAATCTTTGTTACAATAAACATTATTTTTCTTTTTCACGATCAGTATAGTCTCTAATTGTATAGAAACAGTTTTGCAGCAGAAAAGATTTTACTTTTAAATTAAATTTGTGTACCGTCTTTAATTGTTTAATGTCATCTAGCAATGCATTGTAAAGTAACGTACATGTATTGTATGTTGATTTCTTGTACTGAGCTGTTGATACTGACACTTGATGCACGTGATTTCTATGGCGTGTGTTGTAATTATAAATATCAATATTGCATGAAAATATGTTCCCTCCGTTAAGTAGGTCATTTTTGACAAATATTACAGATTCGTAAATAAATAGACAAGGCAATGGTAAGATTCCCAGCTCAATGAAAAGAGGCTTGCAGGGATCACGTGGAAGGCATTTTTTCATTATTCGAATAATTTTCTTTTGCAATCTGAAGGTCTGAATACTACAGGATGAGCTTCCCCAGAATATTATGCCATATCTCAGGCGGGAATGTACATTTGCAAAATAAACGCAACGAGCTACATGAAAGCTGACAGAATTTGGAAGAATTCTGAATGCGCAGCATAATGAACTTAATTTATTGTTTAATTCTGTTATATGTACATTCCATTTGAGGTTTGATTGAATTGAAAGACCTAAAAATGTGGACCTAAGATCGAACCTTGCGGCACCCCATGCTCAATTGGCAAAGATTTGGAAACATAAGTATGTAATGTCCTTTCGTGCCAGTATGGTATTTCTACTCTTTGAGTCCGATGTTTAAGGTACGAAGTTATCCAATCTAGGGCAATACCACGAATTCCATACGAACGTAATTTTGAGAGCAAGATGTTATGGTCAATAACGTCCAAAGCTTTCGAAAGATCTAAGAATATTTCAATGGGTACTTCATTTTGGTCTATTGATGAAGCAACATCTTTGAGAAAAGAAAAAAATGGCAGTTTCCGTAGATTTTGATTTTCTAAAACCGTGTTGTGAGTCTGAAAACGCTTTGTTTTTCCTGAGAAAGTTTCCATTCGTAAGTAGAAAAGCCTCTCTAACATTTTTGAGAAAACTGACAAAAGAGAAATTGGCCGGTAATTTTGAATATCATTTTTGTTCCCTTTTTTAAAAAGTGGCTAAATTTTTGCTGTTTTGAAAATATCTGGAAATATTCCTGTACATAAAGAAGCATTGAAAATGTGAGTTAATGAATGTATAAAGGCAGGAGCACAAGTTTTTAATAAACAATCCGGAAATTCATCTAAACCAGATGAATATTTATTTTTTAGTTTACTGACTATTCTGAGGATTTCGTTGGGAGAAGTTTCGGAAATAAACATCGTATCGGAAATTTTTTGGGAAGTGTAAGATGTTGACTTTTGTGGTTTTAGTCCCTTCGTGAGATCAGACGCAATTATAGAAAAGTGTTTGTTGAAGAGATTGGCAACTTTTCCCGGATTACTCGTTTCTCTTTCATTATCCTTTAAAATAACATTCTCTACAAGGTGTCGAGATGATGTGGTTGTATTTTTTACGATATCCCACATTGCTTTAGTTTTGTTACTAGCGCTCAAAATGTCCTGACTATTTTTCATTATTTTTGCCTGAACTATTACTTTTCTTAAAATTCTTTTGTATTCTCGGAAGTATATATGGAAACCGGGTGATAAGTTATGTTGTTTAGAAATAAAGTAAAGCGTACATTTGTTTTTACACGATGTTCTAATTCCTTGTGTGATCCAAGTATTACTTTTGCTTGAAATGTTTAATTTTCTCTTTTAAGAGGAAAGCACGCGTTAAAATGAATTGAAAGCTTGGAGAAAAATAATTATTTTTCATTTGTGTCGACAGCATTATAAACTGCGTTCAATGATTCATTCATCAAGTAGTCCGTAATTAATTTTATATTAACTTTAGTGAATGCTCTGCACATGTGTGAATTATTTATTGTGTCAGTGTTTATGTTCTTAGTAATAGTAAGAATTTGTGCATCGTGGTCACTGTAACCTAGATTATTCGTTATTATTACTTTCTCGCCTTACGAATACTTCGTAAGAAGAGAAAGTTATGCAATCGTGCTGCGGAAAACGGGGAATTTTCGCCAGAAAATCTTTTATAGCAGGGGTCTGGTGACAAAAAAGTGGATAAAACCTGATGCTAAATTTAGAAAAAAATCCTCTATCTCGTGATGTAGTCAAAATCCATGATTTGTTGCTTCTTCATACTTCAAAAACGATTGACGGCATTCCGTCCGTCTGTCCGTCTGTGGTCAACGCTAGCGCCTAAACCGTTCGGTCGATTTTCTTCAAAATTGATATTCCCCAATGGTTTTTACTCGTCTCAAGGCCTCTTGAATTTGAAACCGATATCTTAGTATTTAAGGATACTTTACATGAAGCCCATTTTGAGATTTTGTAAATTAAAAAAAAATGGCTCCAAATTTTTTGATATTTTGTTGTTGAATAGTGCGAAGAACGTTGACGGGAATGACGTAGACATCATTTTCGTTTATAAGCCCTATTTTTCGAAAATTGCAAAAAAACTGTTTAAAAACTCCAAAATTGAAGATAGAGATTTTCGCTTCAGACAAAGTCGGCTGTACAAAATTAGTACTTCAAATAAGGTCATGTACAATTTTTGGAAAAAACGAATAGTTTTTGCGTAAATTGCGATTCAAATTGACAAAAAAAACTTTTCTCAAAACCGCTCCAAATTTTTTCTTTAAATTTTCTGGACGTGTGTAAGATGGGAAGATAAATATATAAATAAACTAGTGGTGCTATAGAATGGCACATACTTTCTCGCAGTAGTTATTTTCCAAATGCCGATCATCCCAAAAATTATGTGGAGTTAACCATTTACCGCTGCCTTTCTTGGTCATGTTTTTGTAAAGACATGTTTTTCGCATGTTGACAATTACCTTCTTCCTAATGATAGAACTGATTCAAGATCGTTTTGACTGAAATATTAGCAGTTGTTCCGCACGTCGATCCCGTAGCGCGGTTGGTTAATGCTCCTTCGGTTTGAGATCTTCAATAATGAAGGTACCGAGTTCGATCCCCCTTGGGGAATTTTAATTTGATAAATGTGATGTTGCAGGAAAAAAAACACTGAAGAGTGTAGATACTTTATTGAAAATCATTTGAAGTACTTCTACTCACGAATGGATTCAATGTATATAAATAGACAGGACTTGTCTGTGTTTTCCCTAACTGTGTCTTTTAAACAATTTTTCAACTCTGTTATTCGATTTCTGAAGCGTATGACATGTCAAATCAAACGTTGTCTAGTATATATCTGTATGAACCAATTTAAAATGATGAGCATTTTAACGCTAAATTGTAATACAATATAACCCGAAGGTATGCGATGAACTTACATATCCCTAACGGTTCCGAAAATGGTTATTACTTTCTAGCCTTACGAATACTTCGTGATGCGGTTTATCGCTGCCTTTTTTGGTTATGTTTGAAAGACACGTTTTTCGCATGTTGAAAATTACCGGCTCCTAATGATAAAAGTGATAGAAATACGTTTTGACTAAAATATAAATAATTGCGATAAATGTCCTGGAAATGTCTGTATATATTTGTTCAAATAATTAACTTTTAACAATTTTTTACTTCTCTTGTATTTGTAAAGCGTTTTGCCATCGTATCAGTTGTTTCTTAATCATGCATTTACCATTTTATAGGTCGGTTCTATTCTTTCATGGTTCTGTTCGACAGAGACGGTGTTGGTGTTGCGTAGTGGTGTAAGTGCCGGTTCGTTGAATTTGAGTTTCGGTTGTTGGGTCTTGGTACCGAAAACGTTTGCTGGTATAATACACTTTTTCTGGTTTATGAAGTAGTGGAATAGCAAAAAGGACCGTATAGAAGCAGAGCGAGAAAGTATGTGCGTTGGAAGAACCACTAGTTTCATATGCGGTTGTGGTTTTGTTAATTATAATTTGATCTAATGCTTTTTGTGATTTAAGCGTATTTCGTGTAACATTCACTGTAATATCTAAATTAAAAGAATGAAGTAAATTGAGAAACTGCTCTTTTTCGTGGCATTCGCTCAGAAAATCAATATTGAAATCTCCACATACAACAATGGATTTAAAAGAGAGTTCACTAATTTTGTTCAGAATTATCTTTAGATTTTCCAAGAAAGTGAAATAATCTGAAGCTCGCTTTGTTAGAGGTCTGTAAATGCAAAGTAAGATAATTTTGAGCGTAGTAAGATGTATTGCTGTTGTTTCAAAAACTTTTTCAACTGCATATAAATTGAATTCTGACAAGAAGGTAGAATCAATATAATTTCTTATGTAAATACACGAACCTCCGTAAGCAGGGCCCTTATTTTATTCCCTCGCTCTACAATACGATCCTGCAAGGTAAAAGCTAGGAATTTGTGTTTATATCATTTTGAGACAACCAATGTTCTCTAAAGCGAAAAACATCTATTTGTCTTAGATCACATTGTAATGCTGCCTCGATAAATTCAATTTTATTTGAAAGAGATTGCACATTATGATGCATTATTCGAATCTTTTGCATGTACCTACACGGATGTTTTTCTGCTGCGTCTGACTGTAGTTGCTGTTTATTTATTTCATTTTTACCTCGAGTGCGTGGTCGAAGGAAATATCGTGTCCCAGAAGTGACAAGAGGTGAGGAAGAAGGGATGACAGATGTAGAGGAATGAATAGTGGGAGAGGTAATACACGGATTAGGTTCAGGGGATAAGGTAATTGGGTCCAAAGAGGTCCCAGAGGAAGGAAGAGAACTAGGAGATGTGGGTGGGGATGGGTCTTGGGCAGGACACTGCCAAGTTTGTGAAATGATGTGTTTTGCAAGCTCACTACCGAGTGCATGTTTTCCGACAAGGTTCAGGTGAAGACCATGTCGGGTGAAGTGTTTTTCTGAGAGAAAGTTTAGCTCAAACAATTTAACATGTGCCTCTCAGATGCAGTTTCAATTGGTTTTTTGCGTAACTAATTTCTTTGCACAGTGTTGGTTTGTTGTACCAGAAGGGCAGAGTCGAGACTACAATGTTCGTGTTTCGGGCGGCACGTTGTAATTTGTCAACATGTTGTTCAGGCGTAAAGTGACCACCCAAATTAATGTCATTCTGCCCTCCTATGATGATGACTGTATCCCGTTTGGTGAGGGTTTTTGTGTGCGTGTCCAACTCACTGGTCACGTCAGCAAACCTCCCGTTAGGTTTAAACACACATGGCAGAGAAATTGGTTGGGAGTTTCTCACTGAGCAGGGAGGAGATTTGTCGCCCATGGCTATCTGCTAAAATGAGTACCTTTTTGATGGGCTCAGTGGGAATGACCTTGTTTTCTTGTGAGCCAGTTTGCGCAACTCTACGTGTCTTTGTTACTTGCGCTTGCTAGCCTGTTTGCGTTGGTTTGTGAATGGACGTGTCAATGATGGGTGAGGGTGGTGAGGATTGGGAAGGCAAGGAAACTCATTGTAGTAGTTTAATACAGAAAATCTGTTTTGAGTCGTTATGGTGGTAGTGATTGTGTTTTTGCTTCCGCGAATGGACGGTTGGAGGTTTTTGCGGCGTTACCTATTCCTTTAATGTTTGTCAAACAGCAATAACAATTACTTAGATGATACTTCGGTTCCCTCCAAATCATAGGAATTGCAAATGGCATATGATGTGTAACATTTTACTATCAATACAACCCTGAAGACTTTTCAAAGCCAACTTTACAGTCAAAGTAATGTTGATAACAGTTTTTCGCAAACGACATTAAATTTCTCCTCTGAGTTTTTCAAGTCAGCTCACCACAAATACAACAGAAATTATCTGCATGATTTATACACGTTATTGGCATGATTAAAATACAAAACACTAAAACACAGCTTACACAGGACACTTCTAAACCCAAAGGAAGGAAATATATCATATTAGTGCGAAGAAGCTCGTAGACACCTCAATACTGACACGTCTTAATGCCAGATTAATTTGTCTGAGGAATTAAAAATATGAATGAACCTGCACAGAATTACCTGTTGGTATTTCAGCATTATATTACAAGTAATTTCTTAAGATACAGATTGAATAAAATCGCTAGATATAAGGTAAAGTTTTCTACGGCATATGAAAGAATGTTAAAATCATATTTTAACTAGTGGTACTACAGAATGGCACAGACTTACCCGTATTAGTTTTATATTTCCTTGGGTCTGGGCTAGCTATTCGGAATTGCCACTTACTCATGCCAGCTGCCATCTATTGCCACCCAAAGTACATTTTTTTGACATTTTCTTAATTTTTCGCTTTGCTAATGGAAGAACGGAAATATTAATTTTAGAATATTAAAAAAACAGTATAACTTCGTCCTAAATGACAATTTTCTTTGAAAAAATTGGAGCCGTTTTTAAGAAAATGGCTTTTAAGATCTACTAAAAACGCGAAATTCGAAGCTCTTTCTTACAGAAACTTTTTGAGTTTTCGATAAACTTAATTTGAAGCCATTTGAAGCACATTAACTTACAAATACAATAATGTTTACAAATTGCTGGTAAAGTGCATATTAAAAGTGTGAGAAATATTTCATAAAAATTATATTTGTGTAATTTTTGAAAAACAAAAAAATACCCCAATATGAACTTTACGTCATACTAAAGAGTGCAATTAGCACTATTCGTTATAAATTTTGAAGAAAAAAATTGGGTGTGATTTATGAGAAAATGACGTTTGAGCGTTTCTAAAAATGCGGAATTTTGAGCTAGTTTTCATGGAAAACGGTTGAGCTTTTGAGATACTTTATATGACTTGATTTGAAGCACATGTACTCATAAATGTAATAATGTGAACAAATCGCCGCCAATGTAAATATTAACGACGTGAGAGACAAGTCAAAAAAATATATTTTTGTAATTTTTGAGAAAAAAAAAGAATACAGCAATTTAGTGTTTATGTCATCTCTTAGAGTACATTAGGCGCAATCTTTTAAAGAAAAAATTGGGAGCTATTTTTGAGAAAATATTGTTTTTGTAATTTTTTAAAATTGCACATATTGCTCGCAATATTACGCGAAAACTACTAACATTTTCAAAACACTGTACTTGGCCTTAATGAAAGAACCAACTTTGGAGAACAAATTTTATTTGAAGGAAAAATTTTTATCTTTAATTTTGTAGTTGTAAGAAGATCCCGAAAAAAATCAAACTCTTGCAAATTTCGAAAATGTAGAGTTTACCGTGAAATTCGGACCTACGCTAACTAATAGGTGTATTTTATTATATCCTTAAAAGAAATTTAAAGAAAAAAATTGAAACCGTTTCTGAGAAAATTTTGAAAATGTCGGAGGAGGGGGTCTTCATGTAAAGTATTCCCAAATTTTAAAGAATGGCCGGGAAATATTCATTTTGGAAGAAATCGTACTTATGGTTTCGGCACTACAGTTGTTCACAGACTAACAGACGGACAGACAGACGGATGGACGTTTTGAAAAGAACCACTTTTTAGGTATCAGGGGCCTCCAAAACGTGTATTCCAGTTGGAATCTCGAAATTGATTTTCCGCAGCATTTCATAAATTTCCTTATATTCCGTATATACGTAGTACGTATACGGGAAAGTAAAAAGTAACTGTCACAAAATAACTGCCTGATGGAAAAATTCTGAATACATATCTGAATTCAGCATGAAAAACCGCACTAATCAGATTTCTTGTGAAGAAAACCTTGTCGACCAGTATTATTTGTTACAATTCTCTGTTGTCGTAGGAAATAATTGAGAATTCTGGAAACTGTATTGAAAACCATTTGAAGGAATCCTAATCACAAATATTGATAATAACGATTAATAAAGTAGAAATGTCTGAATCTAATTTTCGAATTTTCAACTTTTGAACAATTTTTCACATCTCTTCTTGGCTATGTAAAAGGTATATATCATCATATCAATTGTTTTTCTATCATGCATTTCCCATATTATGGCTCTGTTCGATTCTTTTTATGGCTCTATTCGTTCCATACGGTGCTAGTGTTGCGTAGTGGTATAAGTGCCAGAACGTTAACTTTGAGGATCTGATTTCGGGGTTCTCGGGACGGAAAAAAATTTGCCGGTTGAAAACACTTTTGCTGTTTTACGTAGAGGTATAATATTGTGGGGAATTTAGAAACAATGCAATGGTAGCGTCACTAGTTGAATTTGAATTTCAATGAGAAAGCAAAAAATATATCAATGCAGGAATTTGTTATACCTTGTCCCAAATTATTTTTTTACAAGAATTTGGTATTTACCCTTTTAAGCCTCTGCCTGAGTTCATGTCATGTGGCGCTTGTTTGTCGTAGTGGTATGAGTGCCGGCACGTTGACTCTGAGGATCTGAGTTCGGGTCGCGGAGCGGAAAAAGAATTTTCTGGTTGAAAACACTTTTTCTTGTTTATGTAGTTGTGTAATAGGATTTAGGACCGTTAGAGAGTATGTGCTTTGGTAGCACCACTAGTTGTGATATGGAATGTCCCCAAACAAGAATACAGGTATCGGTAGTCAAAAGTTTTATAGACACCTCTTCTTTGAAAAGGAAGACTAGGATGAGTCATTCGATGCCAAAATTGTACAAGTAAAACAATAGAACTAGGGAGAAGTCAAGTAAATATATTTTGCTGAAAAACTCTAAACACATCAATCTGAGAGAAAATATCAAAAAGGTATATAAAAAGATAAAAAGACAAGACAAAATTATTTAGAAATATAAAATCAATAAAAGTAATGTGATTACTCTCACGATACGTAAATGCCTAACGTACTTCAAAGAGGAAACAGGACTCGAACCGGCGAAGCTTCCTTCCGAGCTGAGTCCGTGCTCGCCATTAAGCGACCTCGACTCCACCCTGGTAATACATGGCACTTACACTTATATAATGGTAATAAGTGTATGGTAGCTTCATTTCTAGCAATAGGAAGAATAAAAATCGAGATTGTGAAAAAAAGTCCTTTGGGCAGCCAAAGAAGGTATCTGGGAACTGAACCATTCATAACCGAAAATCTAGTTCAGACTGACGACATAAGAAAATTAAGTTCTACGAGAAAGTCTGTGACATTCTATAGCACCACTAGTTTATAAATTTCTAAACACTCTTACATACGAGGAGAAACTTAAAAGAAAATATTTCGTGCGGATTTTCAGAAAATAATATGTTTTGAAATTGCTTACATTTTTGACACTAAGCAAAACATCAGCTAATTTTTTTCAAAAAACTGTACATGACCTTTTCAAACAGCTGTTTTTTTACAACAGACTTTGTTTAAAGCAAAATTGCTATCTCCAATTTTGTAATTTTGAAATGTTCCCGTTCATTTGGCATTTTTGAAACAATGAAGCTACAGCCAAAAATGAGACAAGCCCCATGTTTTTTACCGTCCCTTATTACATATGTGGAGAAAATGTACCGAAAAAATTTGAAGAGGTTTTTGAGAATCAAAATTTTGGTTAATTTCAAACGCAAATTACGCAAACACAACTCGTTTTTTCAAAAAATTATACATGGCTTTATATAAAGTGTTACTTTTGTACAACCGACTTTGTCTGAGGCAAAAATCTTTCTTCAACTTTGCAGTTTTGAAATTGTATTTTGAAATTTTTGAAAAATCGGGCATATTAACGAAAATTATACCTGCATCATTCTCTAAAATGTCCTTCGCACTATTCAACAACAAAATTTAATAAAAAAAATTGGAGTCTTTTTTTAAAAATTTTGAAAAGATCTCAGTGTCTTCATGTAAAATACCCCCAAAATTAATATATCGGTCTCAAATTCTAGGTCCCGCGACATCAACCAAAACGATAGATGAATATCAATTTTGAAGAAAATCGTCTGAACGGTGTAGGCGCTAGCGTTGACCACAGACGGACTGACAGACGGACAAACAGATGGACAGATGCACGTTTTGCCGTCAAAGGACTTTTCGATATCAAGAGCCATCAAAACATGGATTCTGGCTACATCACGAGTTGGAGGAATTTTTTATAAATTTAGCAACAGGATTAATCCACTTTTTTGTTACCAGATCCCACCTGTAAAGTTTTTCTGGCGCAAATTCGCTGTTTTCCGGGGCACGATAACAAAACTTTCTCTTCTTAAGAAGTATTCGTGAGTCGAGAAAATAAAAAGTATTCATTGTACAGCGAATAAGTGAATTACAAATAAATATCACCTTTAATTATATCTTCATTCAAAATGAAATTTACTATATATAGGCACAAGATTTATCCACTTTTTCATTACCACGGTCCGGCAATAAGAGTTTGCCTGTCGAAAATTCACTGTTTTTCGGCGTATAATTGCAATTCTTTCTCTTCTTTCGTTCATAAGAGCGAGCATCATTAAGATGAAGCCCCCATACCGTGTATTGCATCGAAGGAAAATAGTTTATTTGCTTGCTTTCTACTGCTGTACGCATCTTATTGGTCGTTAAGATTCTTCGTGGTTAATGTCGATCTAGGTTTCTCATGACCTATTGTATTTAGAAGGAATGTATGTCAATCTATCTGAAGAATATTCTCATTTTATCTGTCTGCATGTAGTACGATAGGTCATGGCATCATCGTCGATGAACAGAACTCGAGGTCAATGCATCTTTGAACAGACTCACGCGCAGTTGCATGACCTCATTGCATACCATTTACCAGTGTTGTTTTTACTTTCTCCCCTTGCTTCGTAAGAAGAGAATGTACGGTAAATTGTAATAGTTAATAAAACATTATTAACTATTGCAATTTTTGAAAAATCAGAGAATTCAACGAAAATGATAATCGTGCCAAGATTTAATGCGTTTTTTCCGCTATCCGAGGACAAGTTAAATACAAAAATTGGAGTCATTTTTGAGAAAATTTTAAAATGTTGAGGCTCCATGTAAAGTACATAGAAAAATCAAAATATCCGTTTCAAACTCGCAAGGCCTCGATTTAGCCAGATCGATTAAGGATTATCCATTTTGGATATAATCGTCTCAACAGTTTAACGCTATCATCAAAAAAGGTAGACAGGATTTTGCCGATAAGCATTTTTTCGGTATTAATTAGCCAAATCATGGATTCTGACTATATAACAAGCTAGAAGTAATGTACTACATATAGCAACAGAATTTATTCGCTTTTTTGTTAGCAGTGCCTGGCAAAACGTTTTTCAGTCTAAAATTCGCCAAGTGTCATCGAAATGTATTTCTAATTTGGAGTAATATTTGAGATTTTTTAATAATTTGTATTAATTTCGAGCAGAAATCACGCAAACCTATTGGTATATAAAAAAGTTCTTATTTAATTAAGGAATTTATTTTTTATAACCGATTTCATTTAGGATAAAAATCGCCATCTTAAATATTGTACATTTGCAACGTTAACTTTTGTAATTTTCGAAAATGCAAGTTTACTTAAAATGGGACTACAATCACTTTATTTGGATCCGTTTACGAGAATATAATTTTTTAATAATTGCCTATATTTCATGCAAAATTACGTGAAAATTAGACATATTTTTGAAAAATTGTAATTGACTTCATTTCAAGAACTGTCTTTGAAGAATTGATTTCTTTAAGAAAAAGAGATCTATCCTCAACATTGTAGTTGAAGAAAGAAAAGTTTCAACTTTCAGAATTTTCGCAAATTTAGAGATTTCAACGAAAATGAGGCCTGTGTCATTCATTTAAGCTTCCTTTACGCTATCAGAGGACACAGTTCAAACCAAGAATTTGGAACCATTTTTGAGGTAGTTTTGAAAACAATATTGAGGCTTCATGTAAAGTACCCCAAAAAATCGAAATGTCCCTTTCAAAGAGAGAGTGAATTGAGTTCCTTTAAAATATTTGTTGTATTTGGAGAAAATCGGTTGAATGTTGTATTTGGAGAAAATCGGTTTGTCGCTGGCGTTGACTAGAGACAAACGGACAGACGAACAAACAGACAAACGGACAAACAGACGGACAGCCAAACCGACGGATAGACAGACGCATACACGGACAGACAACCAGACCGACCGACGGACGAACATATGGACCGACGGGCAGACGGACAGACCGACAGGTGGGCTAACGGACCGACGGCAGACAGGCAGACGGACGGACCGACGGCAGACAGGCGGACGGACCGACGGCAGACGGGCGGACGGACGGACTGGCAGACGGATGGACAAACGAACTGAGAGACTGACGGAAAAACGAACCGACAGACTTACGGGCAGACGGAAGTACAGACAGATGGACGAACAGAAGGGCGGACGAATAGACAGACAGAAGGACGGACGGACGGACGGACGGAAGAATAGACGGAGAGACAGAGAAACGGACAGACAAACAGAAGGACGGACGGACGGACGGATGGACAGACAGACAGGACGGACGGACGGACAGACAGGACGGACGGACGGAAGAATAGACGGAGAGACAGAGAAACGGACAGACAAACAGAAGGACGGACGGACGGACGGATGGACAGACAGACAGGACGGACGGATGGACAGACAGGACGGACGGACAGACAGGACGGGCGGGCGGGCGGACGGACGGACAGACAGAAGGACGGACAGACGGACGAGCAGACGGACGGGCAGACGGATGGGCAGACAGACAGACGGGCAGACAGACAGACGGGCAGACAGACAGACAGACAGAAGGACGGACGGACAGACAGACAGACGGACAGACAGAAAGACGGACGGACGGACAGACAGAAAGACGGACGGACGGACAGACAGAAAGACGGACGGACGGACAGACAGAAAGACGGACGGACAGACAGACAGACAGACAGACAGACAGAAGGACGGACGGACAGACAGACAGACAGACAGACAGAAGGACGGACAGACAGACAGGCAAAAGGACGGACAGATAGACAAAAGGACGGACAGACAGACAAAAGGACGGACAGACAGACAGACAAAAGGACGGACAGACAGACAGACAAAAGGACGGACAGACAGACGGAAGGACGGACAGACGGAAGGACGGACAGACAGACGGAAGGACGGACAGACAGACGGAAGGACGGACAGACAGACGGACAAAAGGACGGACAGACAGACGGACAAAAGGACGGACGGACAGACAGACAGACAAAAGGACGGACAGACAGACGGAAGGACGGACAGACGGAAGGACGGACAGACAGACGGAAGGACGGACAGACAGACGGAAGGACGGACAGACAGACGGAAGGACGGACAGACAGACGGAAGGACGGACAGACAGACGGAAGGACGGACAGACAGACGGAAGGACGGACAGAAAGACGGACAGAAAGACGGACAGAAAGACGGACACTCATTAACAATAATAGCAATTATAATTTGTTTCTGATTTTTTAACTCGGAGATAACATATTGGCTTATAATACAAATTATGAAATTACATATTTTATTATGTATTTTGCTTGATGAATCGAGCATGAACAGTTACCTAGTTTTCATTAAAAATATTGAGTTCTCTTTTTAAGTAAGTCTTTCCTTAATGCCACAGTTGTCTCTGTTATCCAATACTTTGATACAGTAAGACCCACGCAATAAATCCATTCTAAGCGAGACGCGCCAACCGCCATGTGTCGAGAAACCCCTTTTGCGCGCTGGTTTTCAATTCTCCAAGGACGTTTTAGAGATTCGTGCCAATTAAAAGTTATCCTGAATTTTTATCTCGTTCGGTTCTCCCTACAATTCTTTGTATTAGACAATAATATTCCGTCTCATATTGTTATCGTTTCTCATTAACGTTTGAGGTGCTATTTTACTCCCCTTCTTTTCAACAAGTATCTTATTTATAGTAAGCGAAATAAAAGTTCCTCACCTTTCAACAATGGGTATTTCCAGATATATAATAGAAGATACTTTGGATTTTATTCCATCAATTTTATTTAATAATATATTGCAGATATATTATTATTAGAACGGCATTATATGTAAATATATTTATTTAGATTTTTGGGCTCTTTGTGTTACACTAAATACGTATTAGAATTTGAGATCTTGGGATTTGGTCAGAGTAATTAAAACATTAGTCTCGCGACTAGCTTTTGGTCAGAGTGCTCGATTTCCACTACGCGGCCTGGGTTAGATTGCCGCTCGAGGCAACACTATAGTGTGCGTTTTCCTTGCAATGTCCCAGTATATGTTGTGTAAGTGGGGAGGTGAGAAAATTCACTTCCCAGATTGGGAAGAATACGGCATGGGGATGTCTACGTGCTAACCACACGTACCCCTTAACCCATGGCCGCGAGGCAGGGACGTCGCTGGTAGGCCTGAGCCCGTTCACGGGCTCTTCGCGCCAAGTACATACCTACAATTAAAACGTTAAATCATTAAATTTGTCAACGTTTCGGAATACTTTATTTCATCATCAGGGCTTCTGATAAAAAAACATTTCCATACAACTAGCACACTATAGATGATAAAAAACCGATATCAATCTTACTTCTCAAAATATATAAAATAATTCACTGCATCTCAACAGAAACATGGATAGCCCAACTATCAATCACCTACACAAGGAAGGTTACAATACGAACGCCCATCCCACACAAATCCACCGTAGGCCAAGGCATCGTAGCAAATGAAAGAGAATTTCTGACGCCATGAAAATGTGGAAACCGGACAAACATGTTGTAGTCACTCTTACATGTGGATCGGTGAAGTTCACAGTTCAGTCACATTAATGTGACCACCAGTCAAATCCTGAATAACTCCCTTTTGCAGCGCTGATCACTGCGAGACGTGAAGGAAGAGAATCAATTTTTTTCCCGGATGGTTCCGACATGGATGTGGAGCCATGGTGACTGCAGTGCCGTGGCCAGCTACGTTTGGTTCCTCGGTTGCGGATCCACGGTGCGAAAAGCCCAATCGAGATGGCCCCACTGATTATCGATTAGGATGAAATTGGGGGTGTTTCATGACCAGGGAGTACTGTAAACTCATCCTCGGGCTCTACGAATTACGCATGTACACTGCGTGCTGTCTGACGTGTTGCATTGTCCTGCTGGCAGTCTCCGTCTTGCTGAGGTAAAGCGATTTGAATGTAGGGGTGGACATTTATTCATTTTACGTCAAAAAGAGTTAAAAACTGTGTGTGACGTGCTACGGGGAGAAGTAAATTCCGTGCACGCTTTCGTAATTGTATGATCCCTACCCTAAACCATATACTAGTTGAATTTTGAATACAGAAAGAAATGAGCATTTTTTGCACGGATTGTTAAGAAAATATTCGTTGCGATGAAATAAAACCTATTTTCAATGGTAAATCAGCTATACATTTGGGCCCTTGTCCCTCATCATGTCTTCCATGAAGATATTATACTTCCTGCTGTAACAACAGGGAGAACAATTTTTCCCACTGAATTCTAGAAGACATGCACAGATAATGAAGTTACATTTATGTCCAGAAGCAAAACAAAGGGCAGTCTCAGAATCTGCTCAAAAATCAGAGAAACTGAACGAAAAACCTGATTGAGATGGGGGTCATTGACACAGAAGATGAGGTACAAAACTTGTTACAGATGGTTTAGAATTATACAGTCGAAATGGTAAATAATACAATAAATATCAATGTTAAAATTAATGTTACTTTCCTTTTGATGGTCAGTATAATATCTAATTTTATAGAAACAGTTATGCAGCAAAAAATATTTTACTTGAGACTTAAACTTTTCTGTCGAATTTAATCGTTTAATGTCAACTGGCAAAGTGTTGTAAAATAGTGTGTTGTAACTTTCTCTCAGAAAAACACGTCACCCGACATGGTCTTCACCTGAACCTTGTCGGAAAAAATGTACTCGGTAGTGAGCTTGCAAAACACATCATTTCACAAACTTGGCAGTGTCCTGCCCAAGACCCATCCCCACCCACATCTCCTAGTTCTCTTCCTTCCTGTGGGACCTCTTTGGACCCAATTACCTTATCCCCTGAACCTAATCCGTGTATTACCTCTCCCACTATTCATTCCTCTACATCTGTCATCCCTTCTTCCTCACCTCTTGTCACTTCTGGGACACGATATTTCCTTCGACCACGCACTCGAGGTAAAAATGAAATAAATAAACAGCAACTACAGTCAGACGCA
Source organism: Acheta domesticus (assembly GCA_031308135.1). Lineage (NCBI taxonomy): Eukaryota > Metazoa > Arthropoda > Insecta > Orthoptera > Gryllidae > Acheta > Acheta domesticus. The sequence continues at coordinate 114,917,934 of JAHLJT010008446.1, read as the reverse complement.
GCAGAAAAACATCCGTGTAGGTACATGCAAAAGATTCGAATAATGCATCATAATGTGCAATCTCTTTCAAATAAAATTGAATTTATCGAGGCAGCATTACAATGTGATCTAAGACAAATAGATGTTTTTTGCTTTAGAGAACATTGGTTGTCTCAAAATGATATAAACACAAATTCCTAGCTTTTACCTTGCAGGATCGTATTGTAGAGCGAGGGAATAAAATAAGGGCCCTGCTTACGGAGGTTCGTGTATTTACATAAGAAATTATATTGATTCTACCTTCTTGTCAGAATTCAATTTATATGCAGTTGAAAAAGTTTTTGAAACAACAGCAATACATCTTACTACGCTCAAAATTATCTTACTTTGCATTTACAGACCTCTAACAAAGCGAGCTTCAGATTATTTCACTTTCTTGGAAAATCTAAAGATAATTCTGAACAAAATTAGTGAACTCTCTTTTAAATCCATTGTTGTATGTGGAGATTTCAATATTGATTTTCTGAGCGAATGCCACGAAAAAGAGCAGTTTCTCAATTTACTTCATTCTTTTAATTTAGATATTACAGTGAATGTACCTACACGGAATACGCTTAAATCACAAAAAGCATTAGATCAAATTATAATTAACAAAACCACAACCGCATATGAAATAATAACGAATAATCTAGGTTACAGTGACCACGATGCACAAATTCTTACAATTACTAAGAACATAAACACTGACACAATAAATAATTCACGCATGTGCAGAGCATTCACTAAAGTTAATATAAAATTAATTACGGACTACTTGATGAATGAATCATGGGACGCAGTTTATAATGCTGTCGACACAAATGAAAAATAATTATTTTTCTCCAAGCTTTCAATTCATTTTCACGCGTGCTTTCCTCTTAAAAAGAGAAAATTAAACATTTCAAGCAAAAGTAATACTTGGATCACACAAGGAATTAGAACATCGTGTAAAAACAAATGTACGCTTTACTTTATTTCTAAACAGCATAACTTATCACCCGGTTTCCATATATACTTCCGAGAATACAAAAGAATTTTAAGAAAAGTAATAGTTCAGGCAAAAATAATGAAAAATAGTCAGGACATTTTGAGCGCTAGTAACAAAACTAAAGCAATGTGGGATATCGTAAAAAATACAACCACATCATCTCGATACCTTGTAGAGAATGTTATTTTAAAGGATAATGAAAGAGAAACGAGTAATCCGGGAAAAGTTGCCAATCTCTTCAACAAACACTTTTCTATAATTGCGTCTGATCTCACGAAGGGACTAAAACCACAAAAGTCAACATCTTACACTTCCCAAAAAATTTCCGATACGATGTTTATTTCCGAAACTTCTCCCAACGAAATCCTCAGAATAGTCAGTAAACTAAAAAATAAATATTCATCTGGTTTAGATGAATTTCCGGATTGTTTATTCAAAACTTGTGCTCCTGCCTTTATACATCCATTAACTCACATTTTCAATGCTTCTTTATGTACAGGAATATTTCCAGATATTTTCAAAACAGCAAAAATTTAGCCACTTTTTAAAAAAGGGAACAAAAATGATATTCAAAATTACCGGCCAATTTCTCTTTTGTCAGTTTTCTCAAAAATGTTAGAGAGGCTTTTCTACTTACGAATGGAAACTTTTCTCAGGAAAAACAAAGCGTTTTCAGACTCACAACACGGTTTTAGAAAATCAAAATCTACGGAAACTGCCATTTTTTTCTTTTCTCAAAGATGTTGCTTCATCAATAGACCAAAATGAAGTACCCATTGAAATATTCTTAGATCTTTCGAAAGCTTTAGACGTTATTGACCATAACATCTTGCTCTCAAAATTACGTTCGTATGGAATTCGTGGTATTGCCCTAGATTGGATAACTTCGTACCTTAAACATCGGACTCAAAGAGTAGAAATACCATACTGGCACGAAAGGACATTACATACTTATGTTTCCAAATCTTTGCCAATTGAGCATGGGGTGCCGCAAGGTTCGATCTTAGGGCCTATTCTCTTTCTGTTATATGTAAACGATATGCCCTCGTCTATTAAAAATGGAAGAACGGTTCTGTTTGCTGATGACACGAATGTTCTTTGCAAAAAAGAAGCAGTAAATAATACGATTTCAGAAGTTTCAAATTGATTTAATAATAACAAATTAATTGATAACGAAAGAAAAACTGTTTCAATGCATTTTTGCATTTAAAATCGGAAATCGCATGTTCCATTGAAAATGAACAATATGCAATTAGCTGATGTTGAGGCAACAACATTTTTAGGTCTTTCAATTCAATCAAACCTCAAATGGAATGTACATATAACAGAATTAAACAATAAATTAAGTTCATTATGCTGCGCATTCAGAATTCTTCCAAATTCTGTCAGCTTTCATGTAGCTCGTTGCGTTTATTTTGCAAATGTACATTCCCGCCTGAGATATGGCATAATATTCTGGGGAAGCTCATCCTGTAGTATTCAGACCTTCAGATTGCAAAAGAAAATTATTCGAATAATGAAAAAATGCCTTCTACGTGATTCCTGCAAGCCTCTTTTCATTGAGCTGGGAATCCTACCATTGCCTTGTCTATTTATTTACGAATCTGTAATATTTGTCAAAAATGACCTACTTAACGGAGGGAACATATTTTCATGCAATATTGATATTTATAATTACAACACACGCCATAGAAATCACGTGCATCAAGTGTCAGTATCAACAGCTCAGTACAAGAAATCAACATACAATACATGTACGTTACTTTACAATGCATTAAACAATTAAAGATGGTACACAAATTTAATTTAAAAGTAAAATCTTTTCTGCTGCAAAACTGTTTCTATACAATTAGAGACTATACTGATCGTGAAAAAGAAAAATAATGTTTATTGTAACAAAACAAAGATATATAATGAATTAGTTTATGTTTGCATTGTATACATTTAAAAATAAATATTTAATACGCCTGTAACAAGTAATGTGCTTCAGCTTCCGGGTCAATGACCCCCATCTCGATCAGGTTTTTGTCCAGTTTCCCTGATCCATTGAGCAAATGCTGAGATGGCCCCTTGTTTTGCTTCTGGACGTAAATGTAGCTTCACTGTGCGCACGTTTTGTTGAGCACTCCTTTTGCTTTTAGTTCATTTACCGTTGAAATTGATTTTCTGTAAATCGGGAACAAACATTTTTCAAATATTTTTATTTTTCTAAAATAATTATTTTCTGAATTCATTTTTTCGTTTTTTTTAAATATTCTGGCCCTCAAGAAAATGTGCGCAGATAAATCTCTTTCCCCACACGTCATATACAGTTTTACTGTTTTTTGACAAATAAATAAATAGATCAAATTAGTAGGAATGAAAAAATTGTAAAAATATGGATAAACTTTCTGATAGATTCTTGTACTTGAAATCAAAATTTCCCAAAGTAAGTGTTGCTCAAATTAAAGAAGGGAATTGTTTAAGGACCACAAATGCGGTCATTAATGGCTGTTGAATATTTTGAAGAACTGTTAAATCTACTGAAAGCCTGATAGTGTTTCCAAAATTTATATTTCAGTTTTCTTGGAAACCATAAAGAAAACAACAATCGTACATAGTGGCTTATCTTCTTCATTATTATAAAGCTATGGGATACAACAAGTTTTTGAAAATTCACTTCTTAGACTTCTTCCCAGAAAATTTTGAGGGCTGTCAGCGATGCGGGCGGTGGGCGTTTTCATAAGTAAATTTCTACTATGGAAAACAGGTACTAATGCAACTGTAGTTCTAATATGTTGAACCAAGAAGAAAGATGTTCCAGATACAGAGTATCCCCGAAAATCACTACTATCTACATACAGAATGAGTAATCAGAATGTAAGTCAGGAAGAGTAGAATACCATTTAGTGTTGGATAACTAGTTATGGTTTTTATTAAAAATTATAAAAAGTTCAAATTAATATCACACAAAACTCCTGCCTGATGGAAGAAAACTGAAATGATATTTGAATTAAGTATGAAAAATACTTCTAGAATCTGTTATTTTCATTCTTGCGAAGGAAAAAAGTTAATTTTTGTAGACTAGTGCAATTCTCCCCGACTATGACTAGAACTGGCGAAGCTTCCTACCAGAGAGCTGGGTCCATGTTCGCCACAGCTTCCGCGGCCACCCTGGCAATATTTAGAATTTACACTTATATAATAGAAATAAATGTTTGGTGGTTTTATTTCCAGCATTAGGAAGACGAAAATCCAGAGAAATTGAAAAAATGTCCTTTGGGCGCCCAAAGAAGGTTTCTGGGAAGATCATCATTCATAACAGTAAAACTAGTTCAAACTATAGAGATTAGAAAACTAAGTTCTGCGAGAAAGTCTGTGCCATTCTACAGCACCACTAGTTTATTTATTTATTGGCCGTCCCTTATTACACACGTGGAGAAAATTTAAAGAGAAAAATTGGAGCGGTTTTTGACAAATTTTTTCGTAAATTTCAAGCGCAAATAAAGAGCTAATTTTGTACAACAGATTTTGTCTTAGGCAAAAATTTCTATCCACAATTTTGTAGTTTTAAAAATGTTTTTTTTGAGATTTTCGAAAAACCAAGCAATACCCGGAAATAGTTTTAGCGCCATATTTTTTACCGTCTCTTATTACATAAGTGAAGAAAATTTAAAGAAAAAATTTGGAGCCGATTTGAGAAGCAAAATTTTGGTAAATTTCAAGTGCAATTTACGCAAAACTCGCTTTTTCAAAAAATTGCACATGAACTTATTTAAAGATCTAATTTTGTAGAACCAACTTTGAGGCAAAAATCTCTATCTTCAATTTTGCAGTTTTGAATTTTTTTGCGATTTTCGAAAAATTAGGGATATTAACGAAAATGATACCTGCATCATTCTCTTAAATGTTCTTCGCACTTTTGTAGACTAATGTAATTCTCCCCGACCATGACTAGAACCGGTAAAGCTTCCTACCAGAGAGCTGGGTTCATGTTCGCCACTTAGCGAACTTCACTACAACATAATTTAATTACACTTTTTTAGCCATTTTTTTGAAAACTTCGAAAATGTCCAAGGGGCTTTATGTAAAGTACCCCCCAAAGTTAAAATATCGGTTTCAAATTCCAGGAGCCTCGAAATCAGTCAAATCGATTGGGGAATGTCGAGTTTGAAGAGAATTGACGGGACGGTTTAAGCGCTTGCGTTGACCACAGACCGACAGACAGGCGAACGGATGTTTTACCGTCAATCGAGTTTTCGGTATCAAGAAGCAACAAAGCATGGATTTTGCCTACACCACGAATTAGAGGATTTTTTTATAAATTTAGCAACAGTTTTATTAACTTTTTCGTTAGCAGACCCCACTATAAGAGTTTTTCTGCGGAAAATTCGCCGTTTTCCGGCGCACGATAACATAACTTTCTCTTCTTACGAAGTGTTCGTAAGGCGAGAAAGTAAGTCGGTGGCGAAAGTTAAGAGAATGGTGTAGGTACGTTAAAATACCTGATTTTTCGAAAATTGCAAAGTGCAAATTTTTTTGGAAGCGTCTCCCTACAACTACAATACTGAAGATAGAGATTTTTTCCTTAAAGATATCTGTTCTTTAAAGACAGATCTTGAAATAAGAGCATGCTCAATTTTTCGAAAATGTGAGTAGTTTTCGTGTAGTTTTGCACGAAACAAATGCAATTTTATAAATAATGTTTTTCTCAGTAATCACTCCAATTTTTTCTTTAAATTTTCTCCTCGTGTATCGCTGGCTCAATGTTACAAGGTGTTATGTAGAACAGTGCTGCTTTCCAGAAAAAGGCCTTTGAAGTTTTGAGCATCTTTATATAATTTCTGTATCATGTATTCATATATATTGGTTTTAATTATTAAACTCAGGTGAACATAGAAATTAATTGCAGCATTGGTTTCCAAATAATATAATTTTTCAGCAAATTATTGAATATTACGTTTTTACATTGAAATTTGTAATACTTAAAATCTGGATTATTTGAAGCAACAAAGTTGTATGTAGGACATTACACTTTCAAAAAAGGAGATATTTATGTCTTATAGGAAATAGGCGTAGAAAATACAATTGGATTATTTTAATTAAATGCATTGTAAAGCAAATTCAAACTAGTGCTTCTGCATCAGCATTATTTCTCGTATTATTGGTGACGGTTACATAGGATAGAAGGTGCATTATAATACTAATAACCTTTCACCTATCACTTAATAAATGTGAATGACATAACTCAAAACTGGGAAGAGACTTAATATTTTGGTAACAATTTTCATGAAATTATTTCCAAATCTAATATCGGAAAATATATTACATTCAAAAGAAATTAAAATACTTCAATGTTAAGAGATGGACTAATTTGAAAAACAAATTGAATTTTGTTATATTATAACTCAAAATTCTGTAAAAACTACTAATACGTTTGAAAAGTATTCATAAAATAATTAAATGAAGAGATCTGATATTGAAGAACAGATTGCATTATAAAAAATCTCTAGCTCCAATACTGAAAGTGAAAGCCATGTTTGTAAAAACTATAGTTATTAATTGTTTTGAATTTATCAACAGTCATGAAATAAAAATGGAAAAGTTCAAAATTCTAAAGGGATCAATTCAAATATCTAGAGAGAAAATTCAAAAATGTCACTAGAACTTCAGGAAAAGAACACCCAAAAATTAAAGTATTCGTTTAAAATTTTAGGGCAGCGACATGAACGAGAAAAATTGGAAAACATTAATTGTGGCGAAAGTTCTGTGAATGGTTTAGACTCATGTTGTTCAGACTGACGAGAGAAATTTTGAAAGGAAATATCATTTTTCGATTTGATGGCGAAATGTCTGTCTGTCCATCTGTGATCAAAGTTAGTGTTTGAACCATTTGGACTATATCCTCCAAAATTGATATTCCTATTGATCTGGTTGAATGCAAGATCCTATGAGTTCAAAACATATACATTGATTTTTGAGGGTAGTTTACAATACACCTTAACAAGATTTTCAAAATTTTCTCAAAACTGGCTCCAAATGTTCAAATCTTTTGGGCTCCTTTAAAACAATATTTAAATTAAAATTGCTGAAATTGAATTTGATAGGAAAACTAAAATTCAATATGCACAGGGGTGGACAGGTGGGTCACAGCCCCCTTGAACATTTTGAAAGGTGACCTATTTTCCAAAATCTATGAAAAAAATTGGAAATTGTACATTGTGTACTAGTGGAACTGATGAATTCAAGGAAGAAACTTTTGAACAAGATACTGGACACGTCTAGCAATGATAACAAAAAATGCTACACCTTGCTGCTGTAAAAATATTAATGTGGGAAATAAAATAAGGCTTAAAGTGAAGAAACTTTGGAGCATGAAACAAACTCTATAGAACATCATTTAAATACCTATTAGATCCAGTGTTGATTAACAAGTTTTCAAACATTTATCTACCAAGAGAGTCAACTTTCCTTGCAAAGTGAGTTGAAGATGATCCTAATGAATGTTCATTGACACCACTGTTTCAAGAAGTTTGAAATAGTTCTGCAAGAGACAGCTGAAATATTAGTCATATATTTGTTCCAGTAATTATTAAGGTAAAGCCAGGTAACATTGTCATGGGTGAAACATTGCCACAACTTCAAAGAATTTAAGTAGCACAGTCTGTATCATATCTTTATTTTCTGGCCAAGTTCCCATAGTTAGCTACCTCTCTTAGAAATATTATATACAATTGTTTGTTGCATTGGGTTAGGTTACAGTTGGAATGTCCATAAATACGTATGGTGTATTGTGATGCAGCTGAATCTCATAATCAAAACTTCGTTAATTTTGGATTAATTGAGTTGAAATAAATGACATAGATAAGTAAATATGTCATATCCTGGGCATGCTATGTCATGACTTAATAATTATTCATTATAAACTAGACAAAAAGAATTAAAAGCATAGGCCTCTACTACTTTCAAGGTGTCATTGCCTACGTCACTGGTCATCTTGCCCCTACAGTTATATCCTTTGAGAAGAAATTCTTACATTGAAATAAATGGCATTAGTGAGTTTATATATTATTTCTAAAGCACATGACTTATACATTGTAAACATTGATTAATTATGTTTGATACAAAATACTTGTTGCCATACTGCCACATTTCCATGTAGACAAATAAAAAATCCAATATCTAATGTTTACAAACCTATGGTGAAGTTAAAATGCACTAAGCTATGTAGAAAGTAAATAGTGGAAAATTAACTAGCAAAAAGCTACTGAACTGTATGGAATTAGCAGGTCCAATTTAAATTACATGGATGAGTGTGTTATACCAAAATATGATATTGTTGCTGATGTGAGCTCTTCAGACTAAATATAAAAAGGATAAAGCACAATGTAAAACAGTTAATAAAACTTATTTTAGAATAAATTCTCAAAACAGTACTTATCCCTGTTTAGAGCATTTAAACTGTCAAAAACTGAAGACTAATAATGTTCTGATGCATATTTACGAGTCTCCCATTTCCCATCCAACTCTCACACTTTTAAACATTGCCAGAGACTTGGAAATAAGTAGAAGTGGCAATGTTTGACCCCCTGCAAGGTAACATTGCCACTTTGCTTGCTTTTGAAAAAGAAATAAAATCTTTAAAATTATGGAAGTAGTGACTTCAATATTTTGAAGAAACATTGTATTTTTCTGAAGGATTAAATTGTCAAAATAATGATTGTGAATATTGATGCAACAAAGTAGAACTTCAAAAGAAACAAAGATGTGGCAATGTTACCTCCCGTTACCTAACAATTATATATAGTAATCATTATAAATAATACAAAATAGTATGTGCTATGTTGTAGCACCACTGGTTTCCACCTTGGATAGTAACTGTTTTGTATGACAATTAACTTCTCCTTAATAATTGCTTATCAATGTTTTCTTGGTTAATTTGCTTTCTATTATTATTACCCTTTGGAGTTCAAATTAAAACTCCACTCTACTGTTTCTTTATAGAGTTGTGGTAGTGTTTTCTGTGCTACCTTAACTGATCATGAATAGAACTGAGTCATTTGTTTTAGGAACAAGAATGACTAGGTAACTCACTTTGAGACCCTTTGTCTTCAAGAGATTCTAAGACCTTTTTATGAGGATGTTTATTTCCAAAATAAAGAGCTTCAGATACAAGTAGTGTACACTTACATATCTACATAAATGATTTGAAGTTTTTGTATTGGAGTTTCCTTTCATCTAATTGAAACTAATAAAATCTTTCACAAATGTTTTCACCCACCCTTCTTGTTAGGAAGAAATGCGAGTTATTTTCTGTACAAAATGAATTCTTTAAAAATGCAGTTCTCTTCTCATCATGCAAATTTTAAGACTTCTCTGGGCTTACTGCAATTATCTTGGTTTAAACATTCATTTTTATATTTCATGTGTTATCTTTGTATAAAATGTAAATGCTAAATCTATCCTAATTTTTGTATTGTTTTTTAATTAGTGTACTAATCTCCAATGTTTCTTTGCTCAAAATCAATTCATGAGCTATTAAGTTTTGTACTATTCTTTGCATATCGAATACATACAATCAAAAGTTGTAGTATTGTAACAACAAAATAAATTATTAAAATTATCCTAACTCATAATATTTTCTTTTCCAGATTGTTATAACGTAAGTAAGAGTCTTCTATGGCAAAATACACACATTCACATCTTCAGTTATTTCAGTACGCATGCAACTGAATTCAGAATATAAATAGAATGAATAGTCCTTCAAGTTTTGTCCAGTTTGAAAATATTACACATTTCTAATTTCATTAGTATACATTTTCTAAGTGTAACACATATTTAGTAGTCTAATTACTAGCAAAGAGTGTGCTTGTGTCCCTTACTCTTCTGCTGTGCCTTTGTTCTCTTCACATTCCTCGATGAAAATAAACAATTAAATTAGTGATAAGTAAATTTCAAATGAGCACAAAAGTTCGAAAATAATTAATTACTACTTAGGTGTATGATTATTCAAAACTTTTTTTCTCTCTATATATACAAAGTATTTAATGTGCACTAACTTAAGTGATGAAGCACAAGGTGCAAATAGCTTGTCTGGGAATAAGAACAGAAAATCATTTAAATCTTTTCTCCTATTGAGAATATTTATAATAGCCTACTGAAATTTGATAAATGGTATGTGACTTATTTCAAAATTTATTTTTCTCCATCTTGGAAAGGAGGGAGACACCTGGGGGAATGGAATTTTGTCTCTTACAAGCGGGAACTCTTATAAGTGGGAAATGCGTTTTTGACATGTTTAATGAGATGTTACCATATTTTTAGTGGATTAGTATGATTTGTTCACTTATTTTAAACTTGAGGAAACATAAATTAGTTGATTCCAGAGCCCATTTAACCAGATCTATTGAGTGAACTTTATGACAATTAAAGCACATGTGTTCATCATAAATGGATTATGTGAACAAATGGCCTCTAATGTAAATATTGACACAATAGTTATAAAAAAATTACGTTTGTGTAATTTTTGAAAAAATAAAAGAATAGAGCAAAATGATGTTAAGAGTTTTATAAAGTACCCTTGTAACTGTCACTATCAAAAGTTTAAAGAAAGAATTTGGAGCCGTTTTTGAGAAAATCTTGTTTTTGTAAATGTTTATTATTTCACTTGAGATTACGTGAAAACTTTGTTTTTACATAACGTCAATGAAAGACCTAATTATAGAGAAAAATTTTTATTATAAGAAAAAATTTCTATCTTCAATTTTGTAGCTGTAGAAAAAACTTGAAAAAATTGCAAACTTTTTCAATTTTCGAAAATTTTGAGGTTAACAGTGAAAATTCTAACAATGCCAACTCTATAAGTGAATTTCACTCTATTCTTACAAGAAATTTAAAGAAAAAATTTTGGAGCCATTTTTGGGGGAAATTTTGAAAATGTCCCATGGGCTTCATGTACAGTACCCATAAAAATTTAGAAGGTTTTTCAAAACCGCAGAGTTTCGAGCGGAAACAGATCGATCGCGGAATATTCATTTTGGAAAAAAATGTACCAATAGTTTTTGCGCTACTGTTATTCACGAACGGACGAAGAGAAGTTTTGAAACAAAAAAAAAAACCTTTTTCGATTTCAGGGGACCGCAAAACACGCATTCTGTTAAAATCTCGAAGTCGATTTTCTGCAGCATTATATTACTTTCTCTTCATTATGTATATATGTTCGTATACGAGAAAGCAGTGGCGGCCTCTACCATAAGGTCACATGGTCACGTGCCCTCCCACTTGTAAAGGAAAATATTAATAGTGGACTGAAATGCGTGTCATATTATCGAGTAATAATTCTAGAGAATTTACGTTAAGGTTTTCACTGGCGATATCGATACTATTTCACAGCGCAGATAACGAGGTAGTTTGTGGCAACAGGGCGAAGTCCGCAAGCTTCGTGTGACCAGCTCCCTCCCGTTCAGCAAAGTTTTTCCTCATAGTGCGAGGAAAAAAGGGAGGGGGTAATGCTCCCTTAAGGCCCTTCACGGTCAAGTTTTTTGTGACTGCCACTGCAAGCGCCACTTTACAGATGTACAAACAACGCTCATAGTGTCTGAGAAATGAAATGCTGATTAGCTCAGGACCCGCGTAATCTTCATAATATCAGCAGCTGTGATTCTGTGAGATTTTTTTTTCTTGATCGTGAGCGTTTGTTGTTTCAATTTAATTGTTCTCTCTTATCACCTCAGCGTAGTTAATATGTGAGAAACCAATGAGGAATTTCAAGTGTTTTTTCAGTTTACAGCGCTTAAACTTCAAAATAAAATTTTTATTAGTTATTTTCTAGCTTTTTGTTTTGTGCCCTACCTGGCCTGAAGTTTAGGAGCCGCCACTGCGAGAAAGCAACAATTGGAAACACTGGTCAAAATACTAAAAGCAAAATACTGTGATTTATTCAATTCTGTCTCTGGCAGGTATCAGCTGCTGACGATTTCATCCAATCGGGAGCCTGAATGTCACCATCGTGACGTCACTAGCAACACAGAAGCTTCCGATTGGACGTAATCGTAAACAGCTGATACCTTCTAGAGGCACGGTTACAAAAGTCGCACTATAGGCGTCTTGCTTGTTGCCAAAAGAAACGAAGCCGACTGATTGAGTTTTCTTCACGAGAACCTCACGCGCGCGCACCCCCCCCGGTGGCACTGGTGTTGCGAACCCCTGCTCCAGCCTATTTTAAGCACGTGTCCCAACCCTTACCACGCTGAGGAAATTCCTGAGTCTGGAGGAAAATTCCACTCTTTATCTCTTACAAGCAAGAAGAAACGCATGGCGGGGAATAAAATCTTGTCCACTATACGTGGGAATCTCTTATAACGGGGTCTCTGAAAAGCGGGAAATAAATGCATTGTTTATATACAACTGACCTCGGGACCGTGAATTTTGTCTCCTATAAGCGGGATTCTCTTATAACGGGGTCTCTTATAGCGGGATTTTACTGTATTTGATTTGGTCACCAAGTGTTATAATTGCTTGTAAGGCTGATAATGTAATTCGCTTTGTTACGATACAATAACAAATTTAGTGTTTTGCTACACACAAAATTATGATTCTGAATTGTTTTTGTTTGAAGACAGCAATAAACTATTTTTTCATTAACTATCTTTAATTGAATAAGATGGTTCTATCAAAACTAAACTTTTTTTTTATCTTGAAAAAAAAATCATCATTATTTTCTGCTCTGATTTCTGAGAAGAGTGCATTCTATATTTCTAAAATCAAACCAACGAAGACTATTTACTCATCATTTACAACATCGTATAACAATATTAAGCCTTTTGTGTTCTATGTAACGAGACCCATGATAATCTTATGATTGTCCATAACATATCGTCACAGAGGTTTGCTCGTTGATTTCTTTTATTCAGTTTCATAATGGGGGGAAATGGTCACAAATATATGTGCTATTAAACATTACCCTACTTGAAATTGCCTCATATTTTACTTTTATCTCGATCTTCATGCAAAAGATAGTTCCTAAAACGTTTCTTCATTTGGCCATGATTTGGAGATTATAACATTCCTGGTGAACAATCAATTTTTAAATCGTAATTTTTTGCCAGTTCGAAATAATAATAAAGTTTTTACAAATGCTACTGCTTTAAAATATTGTTTAAGTCACAATGAGCATGTTAATTTTTTTTATTTAAAAAGGAAAATACATACTGTTCGGGATACAAAGGTGGATACACAGAACGTAAACAGTGAATTATGACCCTTGTAACTTGAAATACTAGATATTATCCATTTAAACAAGTGGGCATATAAGTTTGCAGCATGGATCATTGTATTACACGCCCAGGCATTCACTTACACACCGCGTCGTGCTATGTCACACTTCTCCCCTCCCCACAAAGCTTCCTACTCCCCCTATTTGCACTTTTGAAAAAATTGAAGCGGTTTTTAAGAAATTTTTTTTGGTTGCAAATTTCAAGTGCCAATTACGAAAAAGCTGCTCAGTTCTTCAGAAAATTGTTTTGACATTTTTAAAGAACTAATTTTGTACAAAAGACTTTGAGGCCAAAATCTCTGTCTCCAATTTTGTAGTTTTAAAAATATTTTTTTTGAAATTTTCCAAAAACCAAGTATCACCTGGAAGTAGGATTAGCACCATATTTTTTAACACCTCTTATTACGTAAGGAAAGAAAATTAAAAGAAAAAATTTGGAGCGGTTTTTGAGAAACAAAATTTTGGTAAAATTCAAACGCAATTTACGCCAAAACTACTTGTTTTTTCAAAAAAGTGTACAAGACCTTGTATAAATTGCTAATTTTGTACAACTGACTCTGTTTGCGGCAAAAATCTCTATCTTAATTTTTGCAGTTTTGAACTTGTGTTTTTGCAATTTTCGAGAAATTGGAGATATCAACGAAAATGATACCTGCATCATTTTCTTAAACGTTCTTCCGCACTATTCATCAATAAAATTTTATCAAAACAATTGGAGCCATTTTTTTGAAAACTTTGAAAATGTCCAAAGTTAAAATATCGGCTCCAAATTCCAAGAACCTTGACATCAGTCAAATCTACGGGGGTATGTCAGTTTTGAAGAAAATCGGCTGAATGGTTTAGGCAATAGCGTTCACCACAGATGGACGGACAGACGGACGTTTTGCCGTCAATCGATTTTTCAGTATCAAGAAGCAACAGAACATGGATTTTGGCTTCGCCACGAGTTAGAGGATATTTTTCTAAATTTAGCAATAGAAATTATCCACTTTTTCGTTACCAGACCCCAGCTATAAGAGTTTTCTGGTGAAAATTCGACCTTTTCCGGCCCACGATTACATAACTTTCTCTTCTTACAAATAATAATAACAATAATAACTACAACGGCGACGACGACGACGACGACCTAGGGAGTACATGACCTTGCAGTTGGTGGTGGAGCTTGAGTACCCCATGAGCCTGAGAGCTATGTCAGTGGTAGCCTAGCTACCGTAGAGCCTCCCTTGCTGAATAGGTTGAAGGTGATGGGTCCGACGAAGAAGTACTCCATTTTGAGGAGAGTGGGAAGTAAGTAGAGAGGGAAGGGTCATGAACCTTTGGACTTTCTGTTATCGGCCCATGAAGGGTACAGGAGAGAGACTGGGTTGGCACACCAGGCCACTGATTAGAGTGGAGGCCCGAACCTTGCATTAGCCTGCGAAGGAGGCTGCCTTCAGGAGTCAGTGAAAATCCCGTAGGGTTTAGTAATGCCGACTGGCGATCGGAGGGGACCCCTCGCTGGGCACTGCGAGGGGATGTCCCGAGGCCACTGTGGGTTGCAGTAACGGATGGCAGGGAATAAACCAAGGGTTAAGTGTGATCTGTGAACTCGAACTTGCGTCCTGCGAATCTTCACTTAAAACCAATGAGCAAAATGGATAGAACAAGAAATGAAATGAATCTTAATGTGCCTTGTTGTACTAATGTCCCATACCTGCTCAGAAACCGAGCTAATGCCACCTTGTCAACGTCTGGCCATCCCACGGATGTTAGTCCCAGGAATCCAGAGCCGGCAGTAGCTCGAAGCTATCGTCAGAGATGGACATGGGATGAATTGAAGGAGGTGATGCGGTGCTTTTACTATGCAAAAGCAAAAAATGGGGGCTCAGAAATAGAAGTTTTCAATGTATGGAATCGCTTTATTTGAAACAGCCCACATTTTGCGCAAAGTACTGTAGCAGCATCAACAGACCTTAGATCAGCTCCTTAGGTAGCTGGTTGCAACCTGGAGTAGATTTTATTTTGAGCCAACTCATAACATCTTTAATCGTGATGTAGTGGAATAATAACAATAATAATAAAAATAATAATAATAATAACAACAACAATAATAATAATAATATGTATTGAGTCACATATACAATTTTAATCTTGTTTGATGAGTCAGATATGATATATTGCACGTGCACATGTCTTCCTAAGCTCCAGATTCCCCTCTTTTTTTTCTTTTCTCATACTACACACTATTATGATTGAAAGTAAATGCAGCATTTTAATTTAAGAAATGTTCTCTTCTATGTGAAAGAACTGCAAGTGATATTAAATTTTGATTTTGATTACACTGCTGACAATAATTTATCCTCCACTCCTATCACAGCTAGGAAAAGGGAGCTCAAGAATACTTGGGCAGAGTAAAGTTACATTTACTGTCCAGAATCAAAGCAAGGGACCATCTCAGCATTTGCTCAAAGGATCAAGGGAAACTGGACAAAAACCCTGATCAAGTTGTTGTCATTATTCTTACAGCAGAATTACAATATTTATTATTAATGATAGTAGTAGTAGTAGTAATAATAATATTAATAATAATTATAATAATAATAATAATAATGACAAAATAATCATCATCATCATCATCATCATCATCATCATTGAGAAATGATTTAACAACATTATTGTTAACAGAGTCTAATGTATCTGTCAAATTAAGGGTGAAGGAAAAAGAATTTTGATCAGGCATTCTCCTTCTTCATCAATCCAACTGCAGTTTAATACGACAAGAGGCAGGATAGGATATGCCAGTTCTTTTTTCTTTGCTTCAGCTCGAACAGTCAACATGAAACAGAAAGTCAAATGGGATAAGAATTATTGTTTATTTATATTTTGTTATGGGAAGTAAAGTTGTGATTTTTATATTCCTTCACACTGTAGAACATGTTAAGTAGGAAAGCTTTCAATTTACTTTTAAACGTACGTATTGTGTTTATGTCTTTAATATCATAGTCTAGCTTGTTGTAAAGTGTAATGCCCTTTATTAGGGTACTCTTTTGATAAGGTGTAGTTTCAGAGGGGGGAACATGTAGGTTATCCTTTTGACAAGTGTTGTAGTTGTGTACATCAGAATTTAGAATAAAAGTGTCTTTGTTTTCCATGAGAATCTTCTTTGTGAATACCACTATTTCAAATTTGTATATGCATGGTAGAGGAAGAATCCTTAGTTTATTGAACAGGGGTTTGCAAGACTCCTGCTTATGAGTGCTGGTCATTGTTCGCCATATTCTTTTTTGGATAATAAATAATGAGCGCATTCAAGGCCATTTCCCCAGAAAATTATTCTATATTTTAGGTGTGAGTGCACATTTGCAAAATACATTGTCCGAAGTGTCTCAATGTTGGAGCTCGACCTGAGGGTGTATAGTGGATAGCAAGATTTGGTGAGCTTCTTGTTATGATTTGAGATGTGAGCATTCCATTTTAGGTTTTCTTGGATTGTTAGACCAAGGAAGGTGGTTTCATGAGATATTGTTACAGGGTTATTATTTATGAACAACTGCTGTGAGAATTTTTCTTTGGTTTGGGGATTCATGAAGTTCAGAGAGACTGTCTTGCTGGTGTTTATCATGAGTTTGTTGTCTTGAAACCATTTTACTAATGCATGCAAAGTTTTCCGAGTTTCGTTTTCTAATGATTGTTGTGCTTTTGCTTTGATGATTATGTTTGTATCATCTGCAAACAAAATTATTTTGTTTTTTCTTAAAGCCAAAGGCGTGTCATTTATGTATATAAGGAATAGAATTGCCCCAAGGATGGATCCTTGCGGGACTCCACAATTTCTGAGGGCAGGAGTAGTATAATGTGCTGGAGGGTAACTATTTGGCTACAGTTTGTTAAATATGATTTGATCCACTGGCCTGCAATGCCTCAAATCCCTAGCATTTCTAGCTTTGTTAAAAGTATATGATGGTCAATAATGTCAATAATGTCAACAAAGTATTCGTAAGGCGAGAGAGTAAAAATTGTCAAACAATTGAAGTAGAACTGAGTAAGCACTACTACACCCAGAATTCACAATTAACATCCCAAAGAGAAGACCTAAAATTATTTGAAATTTATTTCAAAGTTGAAAATGATTGGATATAGGATTTGGATAATTTTTGTTTCATCACTCTCCTTGTTGTTCTAATAGCTAAGTATGCAAGAGTTGAGGCTTCTATTTCTCTCATAGATTTCAAAGTTAATGCTATTCTTGGATCACATTTGAATGCCCTTTCCGCCAGAGCTTGTTGAATTTTTTGAATGCCATTAACAGTTTTGACATTGAAGTTGCTCCAGGATGCAATTTTACTTCCATTACTTCATTACTACATTACATCATAACTCCATTATTATGTTCGAGGTTTCCTTTGCTGATAATTTTCTGAAGCTCCTCTTCAGTGACATCATTATAATGGGAATTGCACAGATCCTGAATGGTTTTCCGTTCATTTGGCCAAAACCCTTACCTCCAATTTAACGTAACTGAATTGAATTATTGTACAATAGTGTTATTCTATTAATATGAATTCACATTCCAACTTTGACATTTATGCAGGATGTGATACTTTTGATATCCGGTGTCTGCTGAGTACATTTCTCAGATGACACTGATGATGGAAATGAAATTTGTTAGATTAAAAAAAAGTTTTACAACCAAAAGAAACACTCCCAAATGTTGAAGTCGCGAATGTTAAAACCAGTAGCATTTCTCTAATCGCGAATGTTTAGAACTCACGAATAGCAAATTCGTGGATGTCAAAGGATTACTGTATAATAAGTACTGAAGTGGTGAAAACAACACTAATGCCTAAGTCATACACAATGAAATGAAAGTCAGTAGTTGTGGGCTAACCAATTGAACAGCTGCCACACAAATTTCTTCAAAAGCTTCATCACAAATTTCACTGAGATATCATCACAAATTGGTTCAATCGTGTTTCAATGTTCTTCACGAATTTCACTTTGATTGGATAGAGATCAATTCGTATCACCAGCAGTGAAAGGCAATAAGTCTGGTCATACACCACAGATTGCACTCATTACCTGAAGTGAATATCATAATTAAAAGAAAGAAAAATTTTACTCCATATTGATAGAATGACAATTATATAAATACATATTAGTATCATTCTTTTTGATACATTTTGAAACAGTTGATCTACATCAGAGGTTCCCAACAGGGTCAGTATCAATCCCCTGGGAGCTGATGCAATTTTGAAAGGGGTCTATGATCAAAGGGGTCAATTGGATGTCTGTAGCCAAATATGAACCAGTGATTGATAGGTAGTATAATCAAGACCCCATTGATTACAAAAAATACTGAACGTGATAATTGTTTTCTGATCTAAAGAAGCAAAACATGTCATAATAAATTACAAATTTACTCCTGTTCTTACCTATCCATTATTCATCCCTAGGATTAGGGGTCTAGTTAGGTTGGTGTAACTGGTGCACCGCATCAGTCCTCCAAAGTAAGGGCCCTTAATAATGACCATCGTTGATGGATATTGGCAAAGAATAGAACAAATCACACTCTATGCTTATTTTTTCCATTTCACCAACAATGTTCTTAGATCAAAGATTTCAAATTCTTAATTTTATGTTTATTGCAGAGAGGACTCCACTTCGACTTCTCTTCATCAGAGCATCCAAGAACCTTGCTTACAACTGCTTAGGTTGTTTAGAATTTTCAACAAATTATAACTATGTATTCACAATGATACTTTTCTGGCAAAGAAAATACTTCCTCCAATACAACCAGGAGAACTGTTATAGTCACTTAAAAATTACTCAACATTTTATAACCATTGCACAACAGTGAAGATTAGAAACACTGCTACTCAGAAACTAAAGAGTTGTCGATTATTGAAAATGTAGATAATTACCAATAATTACCATAAATATTAGTGAATAAAATGGTTATCTTTGAAATATTATTGTGCAATTCTTTGTGTTATGATTATGTATGCTTCAGGCTGTATTATAGAGAATAACGTAAGGGGGCTGATGGAGCAAACAATTATTTTAAGAGAGGTCAATGAAAGAAAAAAGGTTTTAAGAGGAATCCATGATGTAAATAATGAAGACCTTCTTGTTCTTTAACATTGAAACCTTCTCTATGAAAATGTTTTCTTCTTTTGACTTCTCTTTTTTGTTAAGTTATAGTACATTTTTGTGTTCTTCTTTGTTTTGTCATTAATTAATGAGTTACACTTTCTGCACTTAAAATTCAACCCTTTTAACCATTGTAATCCTTGCACTTTTTCTTTTTTATTGCAATTTCTTTACCATATTTTTATTTGCGTTTATAGGAATGGAACAATTGATAAGATGTAATCATTTATAAAAGTATATTTAGTTTGATATTTGATTTCTGAATCTTTTAGTGCATTATTATTTAGTTGCTTAATTATATTTACTTTGTAACAATTGGTGTAGAGGAAATTCTGATTATCCTAAATATGTAATTTTAATGGAAACAAATTTTATTCCTAATAGTTATGCACAAATAATACAATTATTTTTGTACAATCTTATTAAGTGTTCAAGTTATATTATTCATCATCAAATTCTATCTAGTTGCCTACACTTAACAATGGCTGGAATATATTTTAAGCTTTTTAAAATATTTTTATTAGCATTTTATATTTGAATTATTATAGAAGTCTTCTGAAATATCTATATAATGTCTGCTTTTAAATGGGAAAGACATATTTTTTGAAAATGAAAAAATCAAATATTTTAAAAAGTAATTTCAGATATTATTTCATTTATATGCACTTTAAAATAAGATATTCAGAAAATTTTCCTTTTCACATTATTATTACCAAATTTATAATCTGAAAAATTGATGTACGACACAATTTTTATTTTCCTTTCTCCATATTAACCCTTTGTTCTCGGCATGTGTCAGAAACTGATTAGCCCTACAGGTCGGAAGGCATCTGAGAGATGACAGATTGATGGTAGCACATACCTTGGACTGTGATGTCTTAGACATGTCTTACAGGTCGAAAGACAGCTCTGAGGTGACGTGTTGAATTTTCTGTTTAACACTGAACAGAACACTGAGAGATGACATACACTTTATTAT
This sequence comes from Acheta domesticus, assembly GCA_031308135.1. Lineage (NCBI taxonomy): Eukaryota > Metazoa > Arthropoda > Insecta > Orthoptera > Gryllidae > Acheta > Acheta domesticus. The sequence continues at coordinate 114,897,567 of JAHLJT010008446.1, read as the reverse complement.
AAAATTTTCAAATAAGATCTCAGTCAACAATGTCAAATCATCAAGTCCCAGAAGTGAACCAGAGTTGGGTACTATAATAATCCTAGCGATCAGAAAGATAATGTTCCATTCTTGCCTTCCTCAACTGTTTTGTTTCAGCGAAGTGCAGTTTGTGCTGTTTTTTGTGTTTGTAAATTTTTTAGTAAAAAATGGATGGACCAAGTGATGCAGAAATAGGGTATTATTAGATGTTTTTGAAAGTGACAGATGTGATTGACAGTTGGAATTGATAGAGGCTGGAAGAATTCAGAGAGGAATTTTTCGTAGTAAATCCTGTCCAGGAGAACCTTCTATGCACCCTAGTGATTGTTTTGAGTAGCTACTTGGAAATTAAGGTACTCATTGAATTTTAAGAGAAATGTTAAAATATTGTACACACAGTATTTTTTAAATTATCAGTGCCACTAGCAAAAATGACTTATTCTTTTGTTATTAACTTCACAAGCCAAGACAATTATTTTGTTGTTGTTTTGGTATTACCCGTATATTCTCGAATATACCCTGCCCTCGAGTATTACCCGCACCGTAATTTTACGGAAAGTAATGTCCCCCCTCCATAAAAAAAAAAGCTTGCTTGATACGGTCGCGATCATGCAACATCTAGCAGCACGACAGAGATGCAAAATGAGTAGCTACTTTGGCTAGCTAATTCAATCATGAAGACATATCGGGCCGTATCCCGACACGTTATAAAAACCCGAAGAATAAACCATGCCTCCATGTAACTACGTGCAACACGCTTCAAGTTCGCGGTATCGACCTTGATGCGAATATTACCCGCAACCCAATTTTCAGCTAGGAATTTTTGAAAAATATATGCGGGTTATATTAGAGTATTTACGGAATAGCGGCGCTTCCAAACTTTGTTGCCATTTCAAATTCTCTCCATTCTTCAAACATAGAATTTTGCTCTTTGCTGTCTCTGTTGTAGATGAGGTCAACATACAATATTTTAATACATTTGCAATAATTTCAATACTGATTTTGTCCAACGTTTACTGGATCCAGGAAAGTATCAATTTTCATGGTGGTGGTTTCATATATGGGGACTTCAACCTTCACGAATGCGTCTTTTGGTCACCTACTACATTTTTTTGAAAGCAAGCACATTTCATTTCCTTTATCAGCGTCGTCTTGGAAACGAATTCAGCAGACACCTGAGCTCAAAGTATCATGTTCTGCAAAAATGTTAAAGTAGGGATGTCAATTCACATTAACAGAATAACAGAATTATAAAATTCCATTGGGTCAAGGGTTTTGGCCACATGAACAGAAAAGCCATTCAGGATCTGTGCAGCTCTCATGAACTCACTGAAGTGGAGCTTCAGGAAATCATCAGCGAAGAAAACCGCCTTGAACATATTGGTGAAATTAACAGAAGCGAAACTGCGTCCTGAAGCAACTTCAATATCAAAACTGTTAATGGTATTCTACAACTTCAACAGCTCTGGTGGAAAGGGCATTCGAATGTGATCCAACATTCAAATAGCTTCAAATTAAAGAGAGAAATAGAAGCAGCAACTCTTCCACATTTGGATATTAAAACGAGGAGGGTGATAAAAAAAGAAAGTTATATCCAATCACTTTGAACTTTGAAAACTTTCAAATATTATTTTATTTGTTATCTTTGGGACATTAGTAGTGAATTCTGTTTGTAGTAGCGCTTACTCAGTTTCTACTGCAATTGTTTGACATATCTTTTTTTTCTTTCTTTTTTAAACAGCTTTTTGATATCCAGGAACCTAAGCCACTTTTTTCATTACAAGATAGACTCAACATTCGCAATGCTTTTTGGGAACCTAACTCTCGTGAATGTTGAGGGATTACTGTGTAGCCATATACAGTCCGACTACACCCGTGTCTTAAATCATCACTTTACCTTGACAACTTCTCAAGAAACATTTTAACTAAACATAGTTTCCATCTTAATCGTGTAGGCAACAGAGGTGTAGCTACAATCTCAAGGGCTCTGGTGCAGAATATCCAAATGGGTCCCCTCATTGTCATTTCCATTTTTATTAAGATTTGGTCAGTATCCTCACGGCATCTGACCAAGGGCGCTCCGGTGCCATGCACCTATTGCACCAGCCTATAACTACATCCCTGATAGGCCAATATAAACTTGCTATCATGTTAACACAACAAACTTTTTTCCATCCTTGCTATTACCCACTTCACCCCACCTATCCCATTACCTCCATTTCCAGCTCCTCCTACTTCTCCATTTTGAACAGTTTTCATTTAAGACAAAAATCTCTATCTTCAATATTGTACTTTTTCAATGTTAATTTTTTGCAATTTTTGAAAATACAGAGTTCACTGAAATTGGTACCAGCTCCAATTTTTCTCACCATTCTTTGATACATACAAGGAGAAAATTTAAAGAAAATATTTGAAGCTGTTTTTTTGAGAAAATAACTGTTTAAAAATTGCCTACATTTCATGCAAAATTACTTGAAAACTACTCGTATTTTTGAAAAATAGTGTATGATTTTATTTCAAGATCTATCTTTGAAGAACAGATTTCATTGAGGAAAGAAATCTGAATTTCAATTTTGTAGTTGTAGGAAGATGCTGAACAAATTTTGAACTTTTGCAATTAGCAAAAAATCAAGTAGTTATACAAAATTGTTACCTGTGCCATTCTTTTAGTGTCCTTTATGCTATTCCAGAACAAAGCTTAATTAAAAATGTTCGAGTCATTTTTCAGAAAATTTTGAAATTTACGCTTCAAGAACCCCCAAAAATTCAAATATCTGTTTCGAACTCAGAAGGCCTGGAGTTTGTTCACCTGGATTGGGAAATATCATTTTTCGAGAAAATAGTCCAAACAGTTTGGGTGCTAGCATTGACTACGGACGGACTTTTGCTGTCAATTGATTTTTCAGCATCAACTACGCAAAAAAATGGATTCTGAGTATACAACTTGTTAGAGGAAATAATTTACTACAAATATAGGGACAGGATTTATCCACTTTTTCATTAACAGGGCCTAATAATAAGGGTTTTCTCAAGCAAAATCCTCAGGAGATAGGAAACATTCAATAAACATTTCTCAGAAACTGAAGGAAAAGTCAGAGGTTGCTAAGGGAGTTTTGAGATATACTGTGTTGCGGTCCATTATTACCTTTCCAAGAATGTGAATCTATTGCAGTGTCCTTTGTGAGTAATGTGTGCAAGTTGGAACTTGCTCAATTTATTGCTGTTGCAAATATATGTATGTTTCTTTTGGTTGACATGGCATTCAGTTGTAGCCAGAACGGAGCCGACAAGCGAGTACTTTCATGCAATGATTCTTTCTGATTTTAAAAGTGCTTTAAACAAATATGAAAGACTTGATTGTTTGCAATGGGCCTTCAGAGACCTTGTACCTTTCCATGCTACAATTTTTTGGTAGTTTCAAGAATTCAGAAGAGGCAGAACTTTGTTGAATAACAAGGAAAGGAGAGGGCATCCCGCAACTGCAGTGACTAAAGAAAACATTGTATTTAGCATTAAAATCCAGTCAAATACCCACACCACACTAAATGTAAATTCCATGTACATCAATGAATTATCTCCTTCAGAAATACTAAAATTCATTAATCAAATGAAAAACATTGTCCCCAGGACTGGATAATACCCTTGGCTTCCTCATTAAGAAAAGTGCATCATATGTGATAGAACCACTCATTTACATTTGTTATCACTCCTAGATGATGACATCCTTTCCAGAAACTTTCCAAAGTATGAAAGTTAAGCCTCTACACAAAAACGGAAACACACATTACATCATGAATTACATACCTTGTGGATATTCAAAAATTCTTGAAAAACTTTTCAATGAAATTTCTCAAAACTTCTCAGAAACTTTCCCAATTCAAATAATGTACTGACAGGCTCCCACCAACATGGATTCAGAAATGGCAGATCTACAAACACAGCTGTAGCTACAGCTGTACTTATTGCTCTAGATCAGAAAGAAATTTCCATCAGTTTGTTTCTATGTTTATCAAAAGCACTTACCTGAATAACAATGAAAAATATGCTGTAAAATTACAGATATTATATGACAAAGAATGGCTGAAATACTGTAGAAACCTATGGCATGCTGATGAAGAGGAAGAAGAAAAAGGAATATCTGATACGCCAGTCCTTCATAATGCAGTGGATAAATTAGAATATATTGAATTAGAAGAAACGCTAAGAAATACTAAAAATAAGAAAAACACCAGGCTTCAATAATATCAATTTAGAATTACTTAAATATCTCCAGCTGAAGCAAAATCAAAACCGTTAGATCTATTTAACAATTGCTGGACATGCAGCATAATACCAACGGAATAGAAGACTGCACACCCCTATATTTAAAAAAGGATTACGAAGTGTGTGAAAACTGTAGAAGTATAAGTCTGCTGAATACAACTTATAAAGTGTATGCTAAAATCATTAATAATAGAGTAAAGAAAATAATGGAAGCAATAATTCTCCAAGAACAAACAGGATTTAGAAAAGGGAGATCATTTTCTGATAATAGGTTTGTGTTAAAACTATTGATTGAAAAGAGACAAGAATTCAATCTACAAACATATATGGACTTCATAGGTTATGTAAAAGCTTTTGATAACATTCTGAGGGAAAATTATGGCCAATTATGGACAGAAGAGGCATACCAAAACATCTAATTGAAATTATATGAAACATGTACAAAGATACCTAAATTAATGTAAGAACAAAATCAGGTATTTATAAGTAAAGGTGTAAGACAAGGGTGCTGTATGTCCCCCACACTTTTTAATATTTATCTTGAGGATGCTATCAGAAAACGGAAACAGAAGATGAAGTTTTTAAATCTTACTGATAATTTTAATAATAAAAGTTTTATAATGACACTTCTGTTCGCAGACAGCCAAGTTTTGATATCTGATAATGAAGACACTCTACAAAGAGCTCTATATGAACGGCAGTTGATCATAAAAGAATATAATTTAGAGATGTCTGTCCAAAAAACTAAGTCAATGGCATTCCAAGGGAAATACCCAGTAGTGGTTAACAACCAAAATATAGAACAAGTAAGTTCATTTAAGTTCCCAGGTTGTGATCTGTCTTACATAGGAGAAATTGATGCAGGTATGAAAATTGAAAAATTTAACAGCATGTGTGGCATTATTAGGAGGACCCTAAAAAGGAAAGTCAGGAACAATATAATCATGAAATTGTATAAAACCATAGCAGTTCCTAGTGAGCTATATGGATGTAAAATCTGGATCATGGATACAAAAATTCGAAGTAGGATTCAGACTGCTGAAATGAAGCTTTTAACCTGGCTGCGGTCCTCAATTTTATTCCTTCTCAAGATCCATGGGTCCAAATGGACCCATATAATTTCTCTTGCAGATTATTTACTTTCCCAATGATCATATTTAGTATTCATAATAGGAAATTAAAATGATACACCGAAATGTTAATTATACACATTTATTTTATTTATAAGGTTGTGCAATAATGTAAAATAATGGTCTCTGAACATGTGTGATAGCAGAATAATGAACTGCAAATATATAAAAATTGTATTACACGCATAGTACAAATACGATTGACGTGATTTTTACCTGTAAAAGTTTTTATTTAGAGCAACAAAAAGTAATTTGTTATCTGTTTTGCAACACACTCCATTTTCCTCTTTTTCAAAGAGAATATAAGAAAAAATAATTTTTACGAAGGTGAATTATTCATCGGATTTCTAATTTTTGACTTCTCTTGATGATGAAGTTCATAGCAGGTGTGTTCTATGTTCAGTAACAGCTTTACAAAAGATTCCCCAAGTTTTCTATAAAAAGCGTTAATTTTTATAACATTTTTATTAACAATCTGAATTTGCTTTTGAGAAAAAAACATTAGAATTGATGTAAGATGTTTGTTGTTAGAGAGAACCACAGTACATCACAAAAATTTATTTTTCTTTTCGATGAATAAGAACTAATTGTATCAACAGCTCCCTTTGTAGAATTATAGGTTGTCATTATTTCTGGTTTCTTTTCTCCAGATTCGCAGTCCCTTGCATCATTGTCAAGGGTGCTTTGAAGGACAACACACTTGTTCATTCGTGGCACATACGATACTAACGTCGGATCACTCGGAAAAGCGAAAGTAGAATAGTAGTTTGTTGTGCCCTTTGTCTGGAGAAGTTGTGGCGATATAGAAGATTTGTTTTTGCTCATAGTTCCATCGAGAGTGATGTCCCGTTTGAGAAGCTCCTGGCACAACTGGTATGATGCAAAGAAATTTTCAGGAGTTATATTGTTACCCTTCAGACATGAGGATAATTGTAGCACAATTTTTATTCCCAGATTTTGTTCTCTAGCTTCCCTTTCCTGTTTGCCGGAGGTTGTGAATTCCACACGTAACGTGTTCCATTGTCACAAAACCTCCAAAATTTCCCTCCGTATTTGCCAAGTCTTAGCTGCCGAAATGGACAATTGCTTCGAAAAACGACTAATTATTAATTGATTGTTACATATAATTGAAGATTGTACAATATCGGAAGAGTAAGAAACACATCAGAATACTACATTAAAGTTTTAGAAAGAACAGACTTGCCGTAGTACAGAGAGCTGAGATTGGATCAGCTGTTGGTAGAACTTCGATTGTGTTCTCGTAGTTTGATAGTATTATTCGACGAAATATTGTCATTGTACATCTTATGAGAAGATAAAGTCTCCGATGACAACACAATCCTTCCATTGTTGATTTCTACGAATTTACCGAGTTATTGTATCAAATTTCCAACGAGAGTTCAACATGAGAAATGTTACGGGTCCAAATTGACCCGAAGAACTCATGTGTAAAAAATATAATTCCTTTCTTATTGAAAATAAATTAATTACATTTTATACACGGGTAGAAAACAATCAAAAAATAATTGTCAGAGAGTAATAGAACGATTGCACCATTTTCTTAACCTGTTCAAGAAATTAAAATTTTATTTGGGTCGAACTGGACCCGAGGTTCACAGCAGGGTTAAGGGGTTGTATTGGTGTCACAAGGAAAGACAGGAGTCGTAATGAAGACGTACGCCAGACCTACGAATTTATAATCTAAATGGAAAAATTGACGAATACAGGAAAGCATGGAGAGACCACATTGTTAGAATGGAGGCCACACGAATAACGAAACAGATTCTGAAATAGGAAGGGGAGTCAAATAAAAACCGTAATTATTTTTTAAATATTATTTATAGTACACACACGGTACAAAACTAGATCACTTTTTGACATAGTCTCCCCCACGCTTAATGCATACCTGGCAGCGCTTCCGAAGTGCCTGGATTCTCGTAGAAAAAAATGTTTCCGAGAGACGGCGCAAGCACTCGTGCACCGCGTGTTGTACCTCATCATCCGAATGGATCTTCTTCCCGCCCATTGCTTCTTTAAGCAGCCCAAACGTGTGGAAATCGCTGGAGGCGAGATCAGGCGAGTAAGGTGGATGTGGGTGGCATTCAAAACTCAGGTCAGACCCAGGTTTCGTCCCCGGTGACGATTCGTCCAAAGAAGGCCTCACCGTGACGTTCAACGCGCCGCAAAAGTTCTTCACATGCATCGACACGTCGCTGTTTCAGTTCCGAGGTCAGTTGTCGGGAAACTCTTCTTGCAGACCCCTTATGAAATTGGAGCACATCATGTACAATGTGATATGCTGAACGATGACTATTTGGATGTGTACAGCTTTTGCAATGTCGTCTAATGTCACTCGGCGATTGTCCATCACGATGGCTTCAACGGCTGCAATGGTCTCTGGAATCACAACGCGATGTGCCTGGCCTGGGCGCGGATTGGTCACGGATGTAACACCATTTGCGAACTTCCGACACTATTCGTTCACTTGCTGTGTAAACAAACAGGCATCACCATAATGAACATTCATTCGTCGAAGAATGTTAATAGGTTTCACATTTCACTTCGCAAAAACCAAACCACAGAACGCTGCTCCTCTCTGGCGCACGTTGCTACTGGGGCAGCCATTTTTACACTGTTCCTGCGCCAGAGTTAGTGTTTCTTCCCAATGATGCCACCTAGGAAACATCTGGCACACTATTGCAAACATGCCTATCAACTTACAGGACACTAGAGCCACATTTGGATTTTTTATTACACTTTACGGTTTTCATTTGACTCACCCTCGTATAAGTCAAGAGGAAAACGGAACATAGGAAGATCGCAGAGAAGATGGATGGACCAATAAAAAAAAGACGCATCGGAACGAAACTTCTAATGTTTGGAGCAGATGAAGAGAAGATCGTTTAGTAATGACAACTCGTGATTTAGCACAAGGAGCGGCGAGAGTCTGGAAATTAGTTGTTTATTCTCAGGCGTCAGTGAGAGTCGCGTAGTGCTCGGTGTGTGCGCGTGTTTGCGGCAAGAAAGTAACATTTTTTGTTTCAATAACTGAACGAAATTAAAATAGATGTGCTAAATCAATCTATTAATTAACGTGTGACATCCCTATATGGACTACGGTGATATTTTTATTTGTTGCGAGAACTTGATCACATTTGGTGGATTGAAGATGACAGAAGTAGAGGAAGTTGATGCAAATAGCCCCGCCAACAGATTTTTTGAGTTAAGTCAATCATTAAAAAATAGAGTGTATTTTGCTGCTCGTGATGGAATGTCTCTCACAGTGTACGCACTTCTTTCGGAGATATCAGATAGGGATGCTCAGGAGGTCCTTAATCAACAAGTGATGGAAGATGATGGGCAGAAGTGCACTCCTCTCATTGTAGCAGCCAGACATGGCCATAACAAAGTTGTGGTTATGTTAATATCAAAATTTAAACCTGATATTGAACAGGAAGGGATAGTGAAATTCGATGAATCTCTTATTCAATTTGCGAGTGCTTTGTGGTGTGCAGCAGCTGCTGGACATTTAGATGTAGTGAAAACTTTAGTGAAGGCTGGTGCTAATGTCAATCATCCCACAGAAACAAATTCCACTCCGTTGCGTGCTGCCTGTTTTGATGGGCATCTTGATATTGTTATGTACCTGACTGAACATGGAGCAGATATTCATATTGCTAACAAATACAGTAATACTTGCTTAATGATTGCTGCATACAAAGGTCACTTACATGTGGTTAGTTTTCTGTTGGAGAAAGGTGCAAACCCTGATGAAAAGACACACTGTGGTGCAACAGCGTTACATTTTGCTGCTCAGGGGGGGCATGTGGGCATTGTGAAAGAACTTTTAGAATACGGTGCCACTATTACAAAACATGAAAACGGTATGAGTCCATTAATCGCTGCCGCGGAGAGAACACGAGCAGATGTAGTTGAGTATTTAGTAACCCGTCCAGAAGTCTCCCATAAGGAAAAGATAGAAGCTCTTGAACTACTAGGAGCATCATTTGCCAATGACAAGGACAATTATTGCCTAGATCTTGCTTATCATTATTTGCACCGTGCCATGGAAATGAGGTACAGTGATCCAGAGGATCCTATTCTCAAAGAACTTGCAAGACCTGTTGCTGCGTATGAAAATTGGGTAGAATGTGAAACATTAGAAGAACTTGAAGGCATACAACGCAATCAAAATGGGCTTCATATGGAGTCTTTGTCGATCAGAGAGCGTATTCTTGGAACACACAATCCTGAAGTTACTCATCCTATACTTTTTCGTGGAGCTGTATTTGCAGACAATGGTAGGTTTGATAGGTGTATAGAGCTTTGGCTCCATGCTCTGCGATTACGGCAACAAAATAAAGTAACTGTGGCACAGGACTTTCTTCGATTTGCACAGGTATTTTCTCAGATTATACATGTGGGCGTAAATTTGACATTTTCACATGTTGAAGATGTTTTAGCTGCGTGTGTTCTGGAATTAGAAAGGAATAAGGAGAAACTTGCCAATTCCGGTTTAAAACATGATGTTGAACAAATAATGGAAGAAATGGAGAATAATATTACCACAGTATTATATATACTAGTTATTATAACAAAATTGATAAACTTTTGTACAAAGAAAGAAGAATTTCGTGTTCACCAATTAATCTTCCGATTAAATCAGCTACAATTGAAAATGCGAAATGGTCAAACATTACTGCATTTATGTGTAAACGCAGAAACTCCAGTTGATGATTATCATACAAATGATGTGTGCAAGTTTCCATGTGCTACAACATCAAAGCTTTTGATTCAGTGTGGTGCTGATGTAAATGCCATGGATCAAAATAGAAATACTCCATTGCATATCATTGTTAGTTATCAGAAACCAATTAACGATTTATTATTACAGTCCATAATCATGGAATTAACAAAGGCAGGGGCCCACATGGACGCAGTGAATATGCAGGGTGAAACACCATTTCAGGCTGCAGCAACAGGTGTAGCAGAGATAATACTGCGAACTCAAACCAAACTCAGTTTAAAGTGTATGGCTGCTAAAGCTGTGAAGACTTACAACTTAACCTATCAGGGTCAAGTACCTCAGTCTCTGGAAAGCTTTATTGAATTACACGGACCTGGAGTGTAACAGGGATGACCGTTTATTAATAGTACCTCAGGCAACAAATTCTTTTTGTTGTTTTTGTTATAAAAAAGTATTTGTTATTATAATTAAATTATATAATAATTAAATCTTCTAACTTTAAATCAGAAAAAAGTTTGGAAATGTCATGAACATGAAATGCTAGGGTAAGCACGTATTACATTTGTAATGAAACCAATTTTTAAGGCAGTAGGTAGGTAGACAACATGTTGGATTCACCTGCCAAAATAAGAATAATTGTATTTATTGAAAGATGTATGACAAATATTAGTAGTAATTTGTTATGGAAAAGTTCACATTCATCCAATGTGAACATACACAATATTTCTATTAAGAATATGACAGATCATTATATGAACAAAATATGATTTGCTGTTCCATCAGATAAGAAATACAGATAAGATATACAATTTCTCTGGGTGTATTTTAGAATTTTTGGGATAGTTGAAGATTTGTTTCTTTTATTTTATTGAAAAGGCTGTTTATTGTTACTAGAATTTCATGTCTAGCCCTGTAGTAAACATTCTAGTTTGTTGTGGGACATGACAATAACATAACAATAGAATATATTTCAACAAAAAAACCTTCAGTAAAATAAAACCAGTTTTCATTAAATATTTCTTATATTTTTTATTATGATAATAATAAGTAGAGTGATACGATTGTGTGACTGAGTTAAATTTTTGCCAACATATCAGACATAATGAGAAAAAACAACCGAATGCATTTAAATGCTTTTGCGATCAATGGAAGCATTTTTGAACAAGTGTTTCTGTAATAATTACTAGAGAAAAGGAGAAATTCTTTCAAATATTTGCTGCTTAATGACAGAAGAAATGCTTTCAAGTATTTGCTGCTCATTGATCCTTTTAACTCTTAACATTTTTTCATTTTAGCAATTTTTAACTTTGGCAAGAACCAATATTAGTCATATTATATATGTAAATACTCTCCATGTAAGTCTGAAAACAACATAATGCCCAATGAAATATTTATAAACTTATTTAGCGTTCATATTTAATACAAAACCTTAAGAAAAGGAATGTATCAAATAGAAAAAACTACAGAGTACTAATTAACCATGTACTGATATTGAAAAATCTTACAATATTCATTGTCATACACTAAAAATAAATGAAAATATCTTAGATGTCACATACATCCAAATTCAAACCTCATTTTCAGTTCCACATTAACCATCTATTTTATTGTTCCCTTTATAATTATTTAGTAAATAACAGGTATTGTACAGTCACTAAATCTATCCCTTAAGAAACTGGTTTGACTCTGAAGTCGTTTTTCTGACAAGCATAGAAACTTAGTGTGTATTACTGCCTATATAATCTCATATGATTTTTGGAATTTCACACAACACAGACATTATAATGAAATTAGCCACAGAAAGGAATATAATGCAACACAACAATGCAAAGTAATTTTTAACTGGCAGTACAAACAAACTAAAAGAATATCAAAATAAGCAGGATCTGGGTCAGGCCCATTGAGCCTTTTTACTTTCTCGCCTTACGAATACTTCGTAAGAACAGAAAGTTATGTAATCGTGCGCCGGAAAACAGGGAATTTTCGCCAGAAAAACTCTTGTAGCAGGGGTCTGGTAACGAAAAAGTGGATAAAACTTGTTGCTAAATTGAAAAAAAAAACTAGTGGTGCTGTAGAATGTCACAGACTTTATTGTAGATCTTAGTTTTCTAATCTCTAAATTGAACTTGTTTTTCTGTTATGAATGATGATGTTCCCAGATACCTTCCCTGAGCACCTGAAGGACATATTTTTTACATTCTCTGGATATTTTCGTTTGCGAGAAATAAAGCCACCATACTCTGTTACTATTTTATAAGTGTAAATGTCATGCCTACCCATTGTGGTCGCAGTCGTTAATCAGTGAGGATTGGTACAGGTCTACCGAGGCAAGCTTCGCTGGTTCGAGTCCTAGTCGGGGAATATTATTCGTCAAAATTCTCTGCTGTTACAGGAAATAATTGAGAATTCCATAAACTTTATTTAAAACCATGTGAAACCATTTGAATCACAAATATTAATAATAATAATAATAATAATAATAATAATAATAATAATAATAATAATAATAATAATAATAATAATAATAATTTATTAAGTCACATATACAATTTCAATTGTGTATGACGAGTCAAAGGGATGTTTTGGGTGGAGAGAGTGAAGTTACATTACTGTCCAGAAGCAAAACAAGGGGCCATCTCAGCATTTGCTCATAGGACCAGGGAAACTGGACAAAAACCTGATCGAGATGGGTCATTAGCCTAGGAATTATCCTACTACAATAAGTCAATAGCCTACTACAATACTTGTTACAGCTAGATTAAGATATTATACAGTATATATTTATTTATAATAGCAAAATAATTTAACATTTCCAGATTGTAATGTTTAATGTGAAAGTAAAATTCACTTGTTTATATAATTTTACTGCTACTAATAATAACAATCATAATTATAATACTATTACTAATAATAATAACAATATATATTGAGTCACTTATACAATTTTAATTGTGGATGACTAGTCAGATATGATATATGCAGGTGCACATGTCAATAATAATAATAATAATAATAATAACAACAATAATAATAATAACAACAATAACAATAATAATAGTACTAATAATGGGATAAGTATTTTGGTTTATATGTTGTTAAGGGAAGTAGGGTTGTGATTTGTGTATTCCTTCACACTGTAGAACATGTTGTTAAGCAGGAAAGCTTTCAATTTACTTTTGAATGTATGTATTGTGTTTAAGTCTTTAATATCGCGGCCTAGCTTGTTGTAAAGTGTAATGCCCTCTATTAGGGTACTTTTTTGATAAAGTGTAGTTTCAGAGTGGGGAACATGTAAGTTATCCTTTTGACAAGTGTTGTAGTTGTGTACATCAGAATTTAGAGTAAAAGTGTCTTTGTTTTCCATGAGAATCTTCTTTGTGAATACCACTATTTCAAATTTGTATATGCATGGTAGAGGAAGAATCCTTAGTTTATTGAACAGGGGTTTGCAAGACTCCAGCTTATGAGTGCTGGTCATTGTTCGCAGTATTCTTTTTTGGATAATAAATGTGCGAGTGCTTTCAGGGGCATTTCCCCAGAAAATTATTCTATATTTTAGGTGTGAGTGCACATTTGCAAAATACATTGTCCGAAGTGTCTCAATGTTGGAGTTCGACCTGAGGGTGTATAGTGGATAGCAAGATTTGGTGAGCTTCTTGTTAAGATTTGAGATGTGAGCATCCCATTTTAGGTTTTCTTGGATTGTTAGACCTAGGAAGGTGGTTTTATGAGTTATCGTTACAGGGTTATTATTTATGAATAACTGCTGTGGGAATTTTTCTTTGGTTCGAGGATTCATAAAATTTAGAGAGACTGTTTTGCTGGTGTTTATGATGAGATTGTTGTCTTGAAACCATTTTACTAAGGCATGCAGAGTTTTCCGAGTTTCTTTTTCTAATGATTGTTGTGTTTTTGCTTTGATGATTATGTTTGTGTCATCTGCAAACAAAATTATTTTGTTGTTCCTTAAAGCCAAAGGCATGTCATTTATGTATATAAGGAATAGAATTGGCCCAAGGATGGATCCTTGTGGGACTCCACAATTTATCATCTGAGGGCAGGAGTAGTATGAGGAGATTTTGTTTTCTTTAATGTGCTGGAGGGTAACTACTTGGCTACGGTTTGATAAATATGATTTGATCCATTGACCTGCAATGCCTCGAATCCCTAGCATTTCTAGTTTTGTTAAAAGTATATGATGGTCAATAATGTCAAAGGCTTTTGACAAATCTAAGAAAAGGCCAATGGGAATTTCCTTCTGATCGAGTGCAACAAGTATGTCATTTAAAAACGAGAAGATGGCTGTGTCTGTGGATCTCTTACTCCTGAATCCATGTTGAGCATTTGTGAGGACATTATTTGCATTGAGAAACTGTTTGAGTCTATCGTTAAAAAGCCTTTCCAGAATTTTTGAAAATCCTGATAGCAGGGAGATGGGCCTGTAGTTCATTGGATCAGAGCTATTTCCCTTTTTAAACAGTGGTTTAATTTTTGCCATTTTGAAAACATCTGGGAATATGCCTGATTTTAGAGAATAATTGCAAATATGAGAGAGTGGTTGCACTATATATGGAGCACTATGTTTGATAAGAAAATCCGGAATATTGTCCAGGCCTGCTGAGAATTTATTCTCCATTTGTCCAATGATTTTAAAAATTTCAGAGGGAGTAGTTTCATATAAAAATATGGTATTTACGATTTGTGTGACACTGGTGTTTGGATGGTGGGTTTTATTGTTTAGAGAGTGTTGAGAGATTAATTTGTTGCCTATTTGTGAAAAGTGTTCATTGAATATGTCAGCTATTTCTTGTGGGTCCTGTAAAGTTTGGTTGTTGTGGTGGAGCTCTATAGTTTGTTTGTTATTATTAGATGGTGCTGTAGTCTTTTTAATAATATCCCACATAGCTTTTGTTTTGTTATATGCATTTCTAATGTACTTCTCATTTGTCATAATTTTTGCTTGTTTGATTACTTTTTTTAGGATTGAGTTATATGTTGTGTAGTATGTAATGAAGTTGGAATTACATTTGTTAAGTGCCAGTATTTTAAACATGTTACGTTTTCTTTCACATGACACTTTGATGCCTTTGGTGATCCATGATTTTGTTTTCTTATTTGGGATTTTTCTAAGTTTTTTTGGAAAAATGGCATTGAAATGTCTTAAGTATATATTTATGAATGAGTTGAACTTATCATTAGTATCAGTTGCCTTATATACTTTGTCCCAATTTTCTAATTTGAACAAGTTTTGGAATTTTATTATGTTTCCTTGGGAATAGTTCCGCGTTTCTTGGTAAGTTGTCTGTTCAATGACTTTTGATTCTGTTTGAAGTGTTAAAATCTGAGCAGTGTGGTCACTGAAGCCTGTGGTGAATGTAGTAACAGAAAAACTATGGTTATTTGCATCTATTATTATTTGGTCAATAGCAGTACTACTATTTTTCGATATTCGAGTTGGGGTATTTATAGTTGTTTGTAGATTGAATGATTTGAGAAGATCTTTAAACAGATTTTCATTACTGGATTGCGAGAGGCAGTTTATATTGAAATCACCACAATAATAATTTTATACTGTCTGTGATTTTTAAGTTTTGTAAGAATAATTTCCAGATTTTTTAAGAAGAATTTTTAAATTCCCAATAGGGCTGCGATATGTGCATACAACCCATGTTTTTATTGAATTTAAATCAGTGATGGATATTTCAAAGTCTTTTTCTTTTATGAGTGTGATTGGTGTAGGGTACAAAACTAATTGTGTCTTTAATAAAAATGCATGTCCCACCATAGGCATGATGTGAATTGTTAATGTTTCTACATGAGCTGCTAGCTAGAGAGAAGCCTGGAATATGTGTATTATCTAGTTGGTCTTTGGTCAGCCAGTGTTCGGTGAAGCATAATATTGAAATGTGGTTGAGCTTCTCCTCAAGTAGTATTTCTATATCAGTAAGTTTGTTTTTCAATGACTGTACATTTTGGTGTAGAATGTGAAAATAGTTTTATTTGTGTGTATTGTCTGCTTTCCTGCTGGTGTTTGCTGCTACAAGTTATACACAGGAGTGGGTTTTCGGTTGCAACGGAAGTTGTACTTATGGATGGGGTGGGGAGTAGGAAGTGTGGAAGTAGGTGATGGAACTGGAGAGGGTAAGAGAGGTGCAGAGGATGAAAGAAGTGGAGTGGGTAAACGAGGCATGGAGGCCGGAGGAGGAACTGGAGAGGGCAAGAGAGGTATGGAGGCAGGTGAAGGATGTGGAGTGGGCAGGAGAGGTGTGGGGTTGGGAGAAGGGACTGGTGGGAGTAAGAGAGGACTGGAGGCTGGTGAGAGACGTGGAGTGGGCAACAGGGGTGTGGAGGAAGGAGAGGACGAAGAATGGACGAGAGTTGGATGTGGGATGGCAGGGGCATGGGTTCCCAGTAAGTGTGTGACAAGCATGGTTCCTAGTTTTTGTTTCCCTATCTGGTTCATGTGGAGACCATGCCGAGTGAAGTGTTTTCTTGAGAGGTTGTCAAGATCAACAAGTGTGCACGTGTCCCTCTCAAGTGCTGTCTAATATGATGGTTTGTGATATTAATTTTGTTGTTCACAGGAATGTTGTTGTGCCAGGGGGGTAGAGTGGTCATGATTACTTGTGTATGTTTGGCAGTCTCCAGTATTTTTGTCAAATGTTTCTCTGTATCCAAGTGACTGCCAGAATTTATGTCATTCTGCCCACCCATAATTATTACTGTGTCCTGTTGCGTAAAAGATCTAGTATGGGTGTGTAAGTTCTCAATTACATGTGCCATCGTGGCACTGGGTACTGTAACTGAGAACTTTGACGGGAGTTTCTCTCTCACAATGGAGGAAAGGTTCCTACCATGGCTGTCGGCTAAAATCAAAATTTTACGTGTGTGAGAGAGAGTGTTATTTGTTGTTTTAGTCTTGCCCTCTGAACTGAACTGAACCCTCTGAACTGAATATTAATAATTACGATAATGTACTGGAAGTGTCTCTATATTTTTTTAAATTGTTAACTTTTAACAATTTTTCACGTCTCTTCTTGGATTTTTAAAGGGTATGTACCATCGTATAAATTGTTTCTTTATCATGCATTTACCATTTTATAGCTTGATTCGATTCTTTCATGGCTCTGTTCGATCCATGCGGTGCTAGTGTGGCGTAGTGGTATAAGTGCCGGTTCGTTAACTTTGAGTATCGGATTTCAGGTCTCGGTACGGAAAACGTTTGCTGGTAGAATACACTTTTGCTGGTTTATGAAGTAGTGGAATAGCATTTAGGACCATATAGAATCAGTGCGAGGAAGTATGTGCGTTGGAAGCGCCACTAGTTGGGAAATCAGATAAAGAACAATAAAGGGATTATATGTTTGCATTGATGTAAATTCGTGTTTACAATGAATACATTCTCTTATACTGTAAAATACATTGTTCAATAGAAAATTTTCAGTTTATTTTTAAAGGCGTGTATTGAATTTAGAATTTGAAATTCATTAGAGAGTTTGTTATTTAGTGTAATGCCTCTTAGCATGCTTTTAGAGTGCACTTTCAGTATAAAGGACGTGTAGTTTTCTTTTGTCTAGTATTGTAATTAAGAATTTCTGCATTTGAAGTAACAGAATTCTTGTTTCTTCTAAATATTCCATATACAGAAGACCCTATATCAAATGTGTACACACATGCAAGTGCTAAGATATTTCTTTTGAACACTGGTTTACAAGACTCTTGCTCAGAGCTTAATTAACCCTTGCAGGAGCTCCACAGCAGTCTTGAAGCGGGATTTCTTACAATATGCTTCACTTTATTATTTTGTCCTGATTTTTGCTTCAGAGTGGTGAAAAAATTAAAAATTGATTTCCTAATCAGAAAGTTATATTAAGCAATGTTTTTTAAGAAACCGTTTTGATGTACTTATACTTTTTGGAAAAAAATTATGTAGTATTTAATTGTATGTATTTAGACTCTGTAGTAACAGCTATGCTGTATAAGAGAACTCCCTAGTATTTTACATTTTCTATTTATAAGTTTTACCTAAAATCACAAGAAATAACATTTACATTGTTTACATTCACATTGTTGAGAACAATAAGGAAAAATTTAAATTTTTTAAATAATTCACAAAATGGTATTCAAGCAACAAAACAATTTCTATTTTTTAATGGTGTAAATTAATGTGGCATTTTCTTTATTACATATTCAATCTTTCTGAATTAAATAAATTTAAACTTAATGGAATTTCTTGTTTTCAAAATACAGTTTGAAATTTTTCCACTGCAGAGGTAAGACTGAGTATAACATTTGTAAGTTCAATAGTAGAAGAAGCAATGTTCTACCTAATGCTTTTATATTTTGTTATGTTCACATCATAGCAAACTTTTTTGCCATAAATTCAATATCAGTGGCTATTGCTATGCCATTTTGCTTATTTTTATTACACACTGTGCATACTGTAAAACAGCATTTTTGTTTTTCCTGGACATGTTCAACTGACAATGTGTGCTTCTAACATTTTAGATAGTGGCACCCAGTCTTTTCTTAAACTCATCATTTGAGACAGCGGCACAAAGTCTTTTCCTATATTTTTCCAATTCCTTTCCTTTTTACTTTCTCGCCTTACGAAATTCTTCGTAAGAAGGTACTTTCTACTTAAGAAGAGAAAGTTATGTAATAATGTGCCGCAAAACGGCGAATTTTCACCAGAAAAACTCTTATTGTCGAGGTCTGGTAACGAAAATGAGGATAAATCCTGTTGCTAAATTTAGAAAAAATCTCTAACACGTGGTGTAGCCAGAATCCATGTTTCGTTGGTTCTTGATACCGAAAACTGTATTGACGGCAAAATGTCCGTCTGTGGTCAACGCTAGCGCCTAAACCGTTTAGCCGATTTTCTCCAAAATTGATATTCTCAATCGTTCTGGCTGATGTCGCGGCTTCTGGAATTTGAAACCGATTTTTGTATTTTGGGAGGCACTTTACATGAAGCCCCTCGGATGTTTTCAAAATTTTCAAACAATTTCTCCAATTTTTTTGATTAAGTTTTGTTGTTGAATAGTGCGAAGGACGTTTAAGAGAATGATGCTGTTATCATTTTCGTTGAAATGTCCGATTTTTTCGAAAATTGCCAAAAGAATTTCAAAACTACAAAATTGAAGACAAGAGATATCAGACAAAGCCTGTTGTACTAAATTAGCTCTTGAAACTAGCTGTGCTACCAAAGCACACGCCTTCTCTCACTGATTCTAAATGCTCCGCAATATTATACTTCTACATAAACCAGCAAAAGTTTTTCCAACCAGCTTTTTTTTTCCGCTTCACGACCCGAATTCAGATGTTCAGAGTTAACGTGCCGGCAGTCATACCACTACGACACACAAGCGCCGTGTAGGTCAATAGGGGACGTCCGTTAAGCTGGCAAAGCATTTTCAAAAAACACATTTTCTCTATACCCAGAATTTTGTGCTATTTTTGTGCTTTCCAAATATCCAAAAAATTAATTTCTTTGCTCCAACGGTTTTTTCCCAAAAATTGGTGGCTTTGCTGGCTTAATGTTAAGCTGGCAAAGCCAATTAGCCAAAACAAATTTTCTTTATACACAAAATAGTGTGCTATTTTTGTGCTTTTCAAATATATAAACATTAATTTTTGTAATGATTTTCTAAAAAACGATGAGAGCAAAAAAATCATTGTTGGTGTAGTTTATTAGAACAACATTTAATTGTTATTCTTGGAAATGAACAATGCAATTGGTTGAGTAGTTTAGTATTTATTAGGATTTGTTTGCCTCCATGCGTCTTTTTTTTATTTTCAGTGTAATGATTTAAATTTTTTTATAGATAGTATCGAAAGTCAAAGATTTGAAAACAATACTTTTGCATAGTGCATTGTATTGTTGTTGATTCTGTGATAAGACATTTTAATTTTGAACGATATATTTCCTTCGAAGATTGTTTTGTTCTTGGCGGAGTTGCCCTATCTTGCGCCACACGCGTGTCATTTTGTTCAATTTTTCAAAAAACGGATAGAAAAAAATCATTGTAAGTGTAGTTTATTAGAATGAAGTTTGATTTTGTTTGTTGGGGAAGGCCAATGCGATGTGTTGAGTAGTTTAGTATTTAGTAGGATTGATGTGCCTCCATTGGTGTGTTTTTGGGTACCCAGTTAAAGGATATACAAGTTTTTCTTCGATAGTATCGAAAATAAAAAAGTTAAAAACAATATTGTTGTATATTGTATTGTATTGTGGTTGATGTTATGTGAGGGTAAATTGATTTTGAATTAGAGTTTTGCCTTGATGAGTGATTTTCTTATCCTGCGGGAGTGCGTTGTTCCGGGTGACTCGTGAGTGGTTTTGTTGAATTTTGCAAAAAACGGTGAGAGCAAAGAAATCAGCGGTGTGTGTACTTTGTTAGAACAATGTTTGGTTCTGTTTGTTGGGAAAGGACATTGCGAAATATTGAGTAGTTTAGTTTTTATGAGGAATTGTATGACTTGAATTGTGTTGTTTCTTGACAGTAGTTAAAGAATTATTATTATTTATAGGGAATATTAAATGTTGAAATATTTCAAAACAACATTGTTGGAAAGAGAATTGTTTTGTGGTTATTTTTGTGTCAAGAATATCTAATTTTGATGGATAGTTTTTTTCTACGAGTAGTTTTCTTACGCGTAGTTGTTGCGCCTGCCGGACATTTCAAAAATTCGTTTTTTCTAAATTTTTCGAAAAAACGGTAAGAGCAAAAAATTAATGTTTATATATTTGAAAAGCACAAAAATAGCACACTATTTTGTGTATAAAGAAAATTTGTTTTGGCTAATTGGCTTTGCCAGTTTAACATTAAGCCAGCAAAGCCACCAATTTTGGAAAAACCGTTGGAGCAAAAAAGTTAATTTTTCGATATTTGGAAAGCACAAAAATAGCACAAAATTCTGGGTATAGAGAAAATGTGTTTTTTGAAAATGGCTTTGCCAGCTTAACGGACATCAATAGGGGGCAGAGGCATAAAAAGGTAAATTCCCAATTCATGTAAAAAGTCGGGACATGGTATATAAAATTCCACTATAGATATATTTTTTGCTTTCCTCATTGGAATTGAAATTTTCAAATTCATATTCAACTAGTGGCGCTACCAAAGCACATACTTACTGCATTGTTTCTAAATGCCCCGCAATAATACTTCGACATACACCAGCAAAAGTGTTTTCAACGAGCAATTTTTTTGCGCTCCGACACCTGAACTCAGATCCTCAAAGTTAACGTACCGGCATTTATACCACTACGCCAGACCACTATTTATACCACGCGCCGTATGGAACGGGCTCGAACAGAGGCATAAAAATGTAAATGCTTGATAGCAAACCATTTGATATGATGGGACATACGTTTTACAAATCCAAAAAACGTTGAAAATCGAAAATCAAATACAAAGACTTCCAGTTTATTTACGTTAATTAATGGTATTAGTGATTAGAATTCCTTCAAATGGTTTGCAATAAAGTTTCTAGAATTCTCAATAGTTTTCTGCGACAACAGAAAATTGTGACAAATAATTATCCCTATCGAACCAGCGAACCTTCCTTCCGAAAAGCAGTAAAAAATATGGTGCTAGTCCCATTGTCGGTGTTGCTCGCATTTTTTTGAATATTGCAAATAAAATTCAAAACTACAAAATCGAAGGTAAAGATTCTTGCATCGAAGTCCAATGTACAAAATTAGCTCTTTAAAAACGGTTATATACACTTTTTTTGTAAAAGTTAGTAGTGTTCGCGTAATTTCTGTTTGAAATTAATGAAACATTTATGGGTATCCCGTCGTACATAATGATAACATTGTAATATTGCGAGAAAGTATGTGTTGTTGTAGCACCACTAGTTTTTTTGTCTTGGATTCTTTTTCTCAGGCATCAATTGACTTTTTATGGAATTTGTAGGAGCCCCTCACCATAAGGGCTACCTCACTGAGGGGGCCCCAAGATCAATCCCTCCATCCGCTCTGTGGCTATTCCAGGCCTGCTTATGTGTGTTTGCCTTGTTCTCAAGATTCATTTTTGAATTATAAAAAGTAATTACTTTCTGAGAAATTTCTAGGTTGAAAAAAATGGGCAAACATAATTTTTACTTTCTCGCCTTACGAATACTTCGTAAGAAGAGAAAGTTATGTAATCGTGCGCCGGAAAACGGGGAATTTCGCCAGAAAAACTCTTATAGTAGGGGTCTGGTAACGATAAAGTGGATAAAACCTGTTGCTAAATTTAGAAAAAAATCCTCTATCCCGTGGTGTAGTCAAAATTCATGTTTTGTTGCTTCTTGATTCTGCAAAAATCTATTGATGGCAAAAAGGCCTTCTGTCTGTCTATCCGTCTGTGGTCAACGCTAGCGCCTAAACCGTTAGGTCGATTTTCTTCAAAATTGATATTCCCCGATGGTTTTTATTCGTCTCAAGACCTCTAGAATTTGAAACCGATATTTTAGTATTTGAGGGTACTTTACATGAAGCCCATTTTGAGATTTTCAAAGTTAAAAGAAAATGGCTCCAAATTTTTTGATTATATTTTGTTGTTGAATAGTGCGAAGAACGTTTGAGGGAATGATGTAGGTATCATTTTCGTTAATATGCCCAATTTTTCAAAATTGCAAAAAACTATTTAAAAACTGCAAAATTGAAGATAAGAGTTTTTTGCCTCAGACAAAGTCGTTTGAACAAAAGTAGCACTTAAAGAAGGTCATGTAACATTTTTTGGAAAAACAAGTAGTTTTTGCGAAAAATGTGATTAAAATTTACAAAAAAATATTTTCTCAAAAACATCCAAATTTTTCCAAAATCCATATCCATATTTAAATTTTCTTCACTTATGTAATGAGAGACGACAAAAATATGGTCTTATTCCTACTTCTAGGAAAAAATTGGTTTTTTGAAAATTGCAAAAAACATTTGTAAACTACAAAATTGTAGATAGCGATTTTTTACCTCAGACAAAGTCTCCTGTACATAACTAGCTCTTTAAAAAAGGTTATGTAGAATTTTCTGAAAAAACGAGTCGTTTGTGCGTAATCTTCGCTTCAAATTTACAACAAAAAATTCTCAAAAACCGCTCCAAATTTTTTCTTTAAATTTTCTGCACGTGTGTAATAAGGGACGGTAAATATATAAATAAACTAGTGGTGCTATAGAATGGCACAGACTCTCGCAATAGTTATTTTTCAAATGCCAATCGTGGGATACATTATTTGTTGTAAGCCGTTCACCGCTGTCTTTCTTGGTCATGTTTGAAAGGCATGTTTTTCACATGTTGACAATTACCGGTTTCCTAAAGATAGAACTGATACAATTACGTTTTGACTAAAATATAAGTAGTTAGTCCCCATGTCACTCCCGTGGCGCAGCTGGTTAAAGCGCCTTGGGGTTGAGAGGTTCAATAATGAAGATGCCGAGTTCGATCCCCTGAGGGTGATTTTAATTTGATGATTGTGATATTGCAGGAAAAAACATTGAAGAGTGTAGAAACTTTATTGAAAATCATTTGAAGTACTTCTACTCACGAATAGAATCAATGCAGATAAATAGACAGGACTTGTCTGTGTTTTCCCAAACTGCATCTTTAAACTATTTTTCAACTGTTATTCGATTTCTGAAGCGTGTGGCATGTCAAATTAAGCGTTGTCTATATATTTCTGTATGAACCAATTTAAGTAAAATTGTGAGTATTTTAACGTTAAATTGTAATACAATATCAGAACGCATGCGATGAACTTATATATCCCTAACGGTTCCGAAATTATTATTAATTTCTCGCCTTACGAATACTTCGTAAGAAGTGAAAGTTATGTAATCGTGCGCCGGGAAACGGAGAATTTTCGCCAGAAAAACTCTTCTAATATGGTTCTGGTAACGAAAAAGTGGATAAAACCTGTTGCTAAAGTTAAAAAAAATAGTGGTGCTGTAGAATGACAGAGACTTTATCGGAGATCTTAGTTTCCTAATCTCTAAATTGAACTTGCTGTCTCGTGGCTCAAGAGCAAAGTCGCTCGCCTTTCACGACTGAGGTCCGGGTTCGATTCCCGTCGGTTCCCTCATGTGAAATTTGTCCCGTCAAAACGAGTTCGGCTGCTTCACAAGGGCTAGTCCAACCTTTGTGAAGTGTCCTAAACCTTACCCCATTCCTTATTCCTTCCCAATTCTGGCCGCTGGGTAGTGACTGTGAGGCGCGTACGCGGAGATGCTACCTGGCGGTCCTCTAGACGACACACAGACTACCGATGCTAGTAACGGAGGATTACTCCAAAAATTAGAAATAATTAATATAAGGGAGAATTACTCCATGCGCTCAACGCCCCGCAAGGGGCTTGGAGGCGCGTCGTGAAAAACACGCGACAAATGTAAAAAAAAAAACTTATTTATTTATGTCAAAAACAGTTAAAAAACTGTGTCTGACGAGCTATGGGAGAAGTGAATTTTGTGCACGTTTTCATTATTCCGTGATCTCTATCCTAAACCATACTCTAGTGGAATTTTGAATACAGAAAAGAGCGGTTTTTACTTTCTCGCCTTACAAATACTTCGTAAGAAGAGAAAGTTATGTAATCGTGCGGCGGAAAACGGGTAATTTTCGCCAGAAAATCTATTATAGTAGGGGTCAGGTGACAAAAAAGTGGATAAAGCCTGTTGCTAAATTTAGAAAAAAAATCCTCTATCTCGTGGTGTAGTCAAAATCCATGATTTGTTGCTTCTTCATAATTCAAAATCGATTGACGGCATTCCGTCCATCTGTCCGTCTGTGGTCAACAGTAGCGCCTAAACCGTTCGGTCGATTTTCTTCAAAATTGATATTCCCCGATCGTTTCTACTCGTCTCAAGCTCTCTTGAATTTGAAACCGATATCTTAGTATTTGAGGATACTTTACGTGAAGCCCATTTTGAGATTTTCTAAATTAAAAAAAATGGCTCCAAATTTTTTGATTATTATTTGTTGTTGAATAGTGCGAAGAACGTTGAAGGGAATGACGTAGGCATCATTTTCGTTTATAGGCCCTATTTTTCGAAAATTGCAAAAAACTGTTTAAAAACTGCAAAATTGAAGATAGAGATTTTCGCCTGAGACAAAGTCGGTTGTACAAAATTAGCACTTCAAATAAGGACATGTACCATTTTTTGGAAAAACGAATAGTTTTTTGCGAAAATTGCGATTCAAATTTACAAAAAAAAATTCTCAAAAACCGCTCCTAATTTTTTCTTTAAATTTTCTGCACGTATGTAATAAGGGAAGGTAAATATATAAATAAACTAGTGGTGCTATAGAATTGCACATACTTTCTCGCAGTAGTTATTTTCCAAATGCCGATCATCCGATAAATTATGTGGAGTAAGCAGTTCATCGCTGCCTTTCTTGGTCATGTCTGAAAGACATGTTTTTCGCATGTTGAAAATTACCGGCTCCTAATGATAAAATTGATAGAATTACGTTTTGACTAAAATATAAGTAATTGCGATAAATGTCGTGGAAATGTCTGTGTATATTTGTTCAAATTTTTATGTTTTAACAATTTTTTATCTCTCTTCTTATATTTGTAAAGCGTATTACCATCGTATCAATTGTTTCTTTGTCATGCATTTACCATTTTATAGTTCGGTTCCATTCTTTTATGGCTCAGTTCCACAGAGGCGGTGTTGGTGTTGCGTAGTGGTATAAGTGCCGGTTCGTTGAATTTGAGTTTCGTTTGTCTAGTTTCGGTACCGAAATGGTTTGCTGGTATAGTACACTTTTGTTTGTTTATGGAGTAGTGGAATAGCAATAAGGACCGTATAGAAGCAGAGCGAGAAAGTATGTGCGTTGGAAGCACCACTAGTTTTTTCAAGTTTTATTGACAAAATATTCGCTCCTATATAATAAAATATATTTTCAAAAGTAAATTAGCTATAAATTCCTGCCCAGAACCCATATGTTGTTCATAAAAGAATAATACTTTTTGCCGCGATAATATGAAAAACGATAATTTAAAGAACTATATTTTCCAATGAAATTCAGAAGACGTGCACAAATAATGAAGTTACATTTATGTCCAGAAGCAAAACAAGGGACCATCTCAGCATTTGCTCAAGGATCAGGGAAACTGGACGAAAAACCTGATCGAGATGGGGGCCATCAACCCAGAAACTGTGATACAATACTTGTTACAGGTTCTTTAGAATTATACAGTCCAAATGATACATAATTACATTAACTATCATTGTTAAAATTATTTCTACTTTCCTTTTGATGCTCGGTATAGTCTCGAATTGTATAGAAACAATTATGCAGCAGAAAAGATTTTACTTGTGACTTAAACTTTTCTATCGAATTTAATCGTTTAATGTCTTCTGGTAAAGTGTTGTAGAGTAATGTACATGAATTGTATGTGAATATTTTGTAGTGAGCTGATGATACTGCCACCAGGTGAATATGATTACTACGTCGTGTGTTATACTTATAGACATCGGCGTTTTCTGAAAATATATTCCCGCCCTTAAGTAAGTCATTTTTGACAAAAACTACTGATTCGTTAATCAGGAGACAAGGTAATGGTAAAATTCCTAGATTAATAAAGAGAGACTTACAAGAATCACGTGGGTTGGATTTGCTTACTATTCGTACAATTCTTTTTGTAATCTGAAAGTCTGGGAGCTATAAAATATGTTTCCCCAGAATAACATGCCATATCTCAGGCGGGAATGAACATTGGCAAAATATACGCCACGAGCTGTATGAAGACTGACGGAATTTGAAAGAATTCTGAACGCGTAGCATAATGAACGTAATTTTGTGTTCAATTCATTTAAGTGGGCATTCCATTTGAGGTTTGACTGAATTGATAGACCTAAAAATTTTGTTACTTTAACATCAGTAAATGGCACACCGTTCATTTTCAATGGGGTACAGAATTTTTTATTTGAAATGGAAAACTGCACTGAAACAGTTTTCTTTTCATTTACTATTAATTTGTTGTTACGGAACCAATTTGAAACGTCTGATATTGTACTATTTACGGTTTCTTTGTTGCAAAGAATATTTGTATCATCCGCAAAGAGAACTGTTCTTCCGTTTCGAATCGCTAAGGGCATGTCTTTTTCGTATAATAGGAAGAGAAAAGGGCCTAAAATCGATCCTTGCGTGACTCCACGTGCAATTGGCAAAGAACCGGAAAGGTGTGTACATAAAGTTCCATCATTCCAGTAAGGTATTTCTACTCTCTGAGATCGTTGTTTAAGGTACGAACATAGCCAATCTAGAGCAATACCACGGATTCCGTATGAAGGTAATTTTGAAAGTAAAATGTTATGATCGATGACGTCAAAAGCTTTTGAAAGATCTAAAAATATTCCAATAGTTGCTTCGTTTTGATCCAATGATTAGGCAACATCTTTAAGAAAAGAAATAATGGCTGTTTCCGTAGATTTTGATTTCCGGAATTCATGTTGCCAATTTGAAAACACGTCGTGTTTATTGAGAAAGGTTTCCATTCGCACATAAAAACGCCTCTTCAATATTTTGGAAAAAACTGACAAAAGAGAAATTGGTCGATAATTTTGAATTTCATTTTTGTTGCCTTTTTTGAAGAGCAGTTTAATCTTAGCTGTTTTAAAAATTTCAGAAACCATTCTGGTGCATACGGATGCATTAAATATGTGAGTTAACGGGTGTATAATTGCTGGCGCACACGTCTTTAACAAACAATCCGGAAATTGATCTAAACCGGCTGAATATTTATTTTTCAATTTACCGATTATTTTGAGAATTTCGTAAGAAGTGGTTTTGGAAACGAACATAGTGTCTAAGATTTTTAGGGAAACGTCAGGTGTTGAATTTTGTGGCTGAAAACCCTTAGTGAGATCGACAGCAATTCTTAAAAAGTATTGGTTAAAGAGACTAGCCACTGTTGCCGGATCGTTCACATCTCTATAGTTATCTTTTAAAACAACATTCTCTACAAGGTTTCTAGTTAGTTTGGTCGCATTTTTTACTATATCCCACATTGATTTTATTTTAATTTTTTTGCGTTCAAAATATCCTGATCATGTTTTATGATTTTAACCTGCCTTATGACTTTTCTTAACAATGATTTGTATTTTTTAAAGTAGAGGAGGCAATCTTGAGATACGTTATGATGCTTAGAAATGAAAGAAAGGATTAGTTTGTTTTTACATGATGTTCTAATCCCTTGTGTTATCCAAGAATTGCTTTTCCGTGAAATATTTAGTTTTCTTCTCTGAAGAGGAAAGCAAGTGTTAAAATGAAATGAGAGCGTTGAAAAAAAAAGAATAATATTTATCGTTTGTATCAATAGTATTATAAACCGCGTCCCATGACTCCTGCAGCAAGTGACCAATGAATAATTTTATTTTACTTTTAGAAAACACTCTACTCATACGTGTATTATTTATTGTGTCATTGTTCGCATTTCGTATAATCGTAAGAATTTGTGCATCGTGGTCACTGTATCCTAAATCTTTTGTTTCAATTTCATGTCGAGTAGTGGTTTTGTTAATTATAATTTCATCGATTGCCTTTTTTGAATTTATTGTGATCCGTGTAGGTACTTTTATTGTAATCTCTAAACTTAAGGAATTAATTAAGAAACTGCTCTTTCTCGCAAGATTCGACCAGAAAATCAATGTTAAAATCTCAGCATACAACAATGGATTCAAAAGAGCGATTGATGACTTTGATTAGTGTTATCTCTAGTTTTTCTAAGAACAAAATGTAATCTGAAGCTCTCTTTGTTGGAGGCCTGTAGATGCAAAGCAATATAATTTTTAGCATAGGAAGATGTAGAACAGAAATTTCAAAAACATTTTCAACGGAATACTCATTGAATTCCGTCAAGGAGATATAATCAATATTATTTTTAACGTAAATACAAGAACTTCCATATGCAGGCCTTATATGAGATTCTCTCTTTCTACAATAGTAGCCTGCGAGGTAAAAGTTTGGAATTTGGAAAATGCTACGTTCATTAGGAGATAACAAATGTTCTGTAAAGCAAAGAACATCCATTTGATTTAAATCTCTCTGTAGAGCTGCCTCGATAAACTGTTTTATTTGAAAGGGATTGAACATTATGGTGCAATATCTTTATTTTTTGCAAGTACCTACACGAATGTTTTTCTTCTGCATCTGACTGTAGTTGCTATATATTTATTCCATTTTTACCTCGAGTGCGTAGTCGAAGGTTGTAATGTGTCCCAGCTGTCACAGGTTGCGAGGAAATAGGGGCGTCATTGGTAGTGGGAATGGAAGAAACGGGAGTATGTTCGCAGGAGGGGGTAACAGGGTTCAGAATAAGGATGGGGTGGAGAACGTAAGGAAGGTGAAAGGGATGGATTTTTGGCAGGAAGCTGCGTAGGACTGGAGTTGATGAATTGTGCAAGCTTTTCACCGATTGCATGTTTTCCAGCAAGGTTCATGTGGAGACCGTGCCGGGTGAAGTGTGTTACTGAGAGGAAATTCATTTCAAAAAGTGTTACATCTGCTTCTCTCAGTTGCAGTTTTAGTTGTTGGTTTGCGTGCTTAATCTCGCTGCATAGTGTTGGTCTGTTGTACCAGAAGGGCAGAGTCGAGACTACAATGTTAGTATTTTGGGCGGCACATTGTAATTTGTTTACATGTTGTTCAGGTGTAATGTTACCGCCCAGATTAATGTCATTCTGCCCTCCTATGATAATGACTGTGTCCTGATTGGTCATTGTCTTCGTGTGGGTGTCCAACTCTGCAGTCACGTCTGCACTTGTTTTTCTGTTATGAATGATGATGTTCCCATATACTTTCCCTGAGCGCGAACAGGACTTTTTTTTATACTCTGGATATTTTCATGTTCTAATGCGGGAAATGAAACCACCATACTCTATTACTGTTTTATAAGTGTATTTAATGTCTATTCATTGTAGTCGCAGCTGTTAATCAGCGACGATTGGTACAGGTCTTCCTAGGGAAGCTTCGGCGGTTCGTGTCCTGGTCGCGGAATATTAATTGTCAGAATTCTCTGTTGTCGTAGGAAATAATTGAGAATTCTATAAACTTTATTTAAAACCATGTGAAACTATTTGAATAACAAATATTGATAATTACTATAAATATACTGGAAGTGTCTGTATATATTTGTTCAAATTTTTAACTTTCAACAATTTTTTGCGTCTCTTCTTGGATTTGTAAAGCGTATGTACCATCGTAGCATTTGTTCCTTTATCATGCATTTACCATTTTATAGCTCGGTTCGATTCTTTCATGGCTGTTAGACCCATGAGGTGCTAATGTGGCGTAGTGGTATAAGTGCTGGTTCGTTAACTTTAAGTATCGGATTTCGTGTCTCGGTACGGAAAACGTTTGCCGGTAGATTACACTTTTGCTGGTTTATGAAATAGTGGAATAGCATTAAGGACCGTATAGGAGGAGAGCGAGAAAATATGTGCGTTGGAAGCACCACTAGTTTAATTTTTTTTAATTTATGGGATTGTAACTACATGACAATGATTGGAAAGGTATCATTTAGCCCATTGATGTGCAATGCCTTTAATCAGGCCTAAGAAATCAGAGATGTATCTGGTTCATTGCTCCAGGGTCTATAGATCTCAAGGGAGTCCATGGATCTCAAAAGGCTAATTGAAGCCTGTGACATACTTTTTATTATATTTTGAAAAATTATTTAATGCTTTACATTTAAATAATATTTTATCACTTTTGATTTTCTTTAAGTGTATATATTTTCCAAATGACATGTTACACATTGGTCACAGTGGGAATTATGTAACATTCTGAGACTCTATGAATATGGGAAAGCACACTAAAAGCCGTTGAAAACAATTGAGAGCCAGAGGATACATTTCTTATGTAAATATATAAACAATTATAAGAAAAATAAATATATTGTACGTGTCTGTAGAATTTTTTATACTTTCCAATACCTTCTGGGTACTGGGGACCACATTTTTTGTTGGTGTCTCAAATTCTCAAAATTTCAAGTTGGGATAATAGTATGTGATAATCAATAACATAAAATTTTTTTGGTCAGGTATAATTTTTATTTACAATTTCCACATATATACACTGATACATGCCAAAGTATTTTGCTTCCGCCAACATCCACAGGTTAATACTGTCCTTTATCCAGATTATTTTAGAGCAGGAGTGAATGCTCTTTGCAGGAAATTGGACATATGGCAGCTACAGTATTCATTTCAATTCATTTATCTCCTTATACAAAAACAAGTATTTGTGATTATGAAAAAGCTGATCTGCCATTTCGTCAACTTTTAGAATTCCCAACAATTTAAAATTTGTTTTTATAAGACGAAAACGCAAAAGATGAAGGCCACATTAAAAGCAACTTTTTCAAAATCAAAAACTATATATTTTAAACATACTCCAAAACTGATCTGGATGAATGTACCAGACAGATCAACATTATACAAACAGTCTTAGTTTCCTGTAAGTATATTCAAATAATATAAACAAAGCATTTCTTTAAAAAATATATTGCATCTCTACCAGAAATAAGTTTTTATGAGTACCTGTAAAGCTTGTAAGTATGTAACTTTTTAAAAAAGGGAACAAAAATGATATTCAAAATTACCGGCCAATTTCTCTTTTGTCAGTTTTCTCAAAAATATTAGAAAGGCTTTTCTACTTACAAATGGAAACATTTCTCAGGAAAAACAGAGCGTTTTCAGACTCACAACACGGTTTTAGAAAATCAAAATCTACGGAAACTGCCATTTTTTCTTTTCTCAAAGATGTTGCTTCATCAATAGACCAAAATGAAATACCCATTGGAATATTCTTAGATCTCTCGAAAGCTTTTGACGTTATTGACCATAAGATATTGCTCTCAAAATTACCTTCGTATGGAATTCGTGGTATTGCCCTAGATTGGATAACTTCTTACCTTAAACATCGGACTCAAAGAGTAGAAATACCATACTGGCAGGAAAGGACATTACATACTTATATTTCCAATTCTTTGCCAATTGAGCATGGGGTCCCGCAAGGTTCGATCTTAGGTCCTATTCTCTTTCTGTTATATGTAAACGATATGCCCTCGTCTATTAAAAATGGAAGAACGGTTCTGTTTGCTGATGACACGAATGTTCTTTGCAAAAAAGAAGCAGTAAATAGTACAATTTCAGAAGTTTCAAATTGGTTTAATAATAACAAATTAATTGTTAACGAAAGAAAAAGTGTTTCAATGCATTTTTCCATCTAAATCGGAAATTGCATGTTCCATTGAAAATGAACAATATGCAATTAGCTGACGTTGAGGCAACAAAATTTTTAGGTCTTTCAATTCAATCAAACCTCAAATGGAATGTACATATAACAGAATTAAACACTAAATTAAGTTCATTATGCTATGCATTCAGAATTCTTTCAAA
Organism: Acheta domesticus; assembly: GCA_031308135.1. Classification (NCBI taxonomy): domain Eukaryota; kingdom Metazoa; phylum Arthropoda; class Insecta; order Orthoptera; family Gryllidae; genus Acheta; species Acheta domesticus. The sequence continues at coordinate 114,865,016 of JAHLJT010008446.1, read as the reverse complement.
TTCTGTCAGCCTTCATGCAGCTCGTTGCGTTTATTTTGCAAATGTGCATTCCCGCCTGAGATATGGCATAATATTCTGGGGAAGCTCATCCTGTAGTATTCAGACCTTCAGATTGCAAAAGAAAATTATTCGAATAATGAAAAAATGCCTTCCACGTGATTCCTGCAAGCCTCTTTTCATTGAGCTGGGAATCCTACCATTGCCTTGTCTATTTATTTACGAATCTGTAATATTTGTCAAAAATGACCTACTTAACGCAGGGAACATATTTTCATGCAATATTGATATTTATAATTACAACACAGGCCGTAGAAATCACGTGCATCAAGTGTCAGTATCAACAGCTCAGTACAAGAAATCAACATACAATACATGTACTTTACAACGCATTGCCAGATGACATAAAACAATTAAAGTCGGTATACAAATTTAAGTTAAAAGTAAAATCTTTTCTGTTGCAAAACTGTTTCTATACAATTAGAGACTATACTGATCGTGAAAAAGAAAAATAATGTAACAAAACAAAGATTATAATGAATTAGTTTATGTTTGCATTGTATACATTTAAAAAAATATTTAATGCGCCTGTAACAAGTAATGTACTTCAGCTTCCGGGTCAATGACCCCCATCTCGATCAGGTTTTTGTCCAGTTTCCCTGATCCATTGAGCAAATGCTGAGATGGCCCCTTGTTTTGCTTCTGGACGTAAATGTAGCTTCACTGTGCGCACGTTTTGTTGAGCACTCCTTTTGCTTGTAGTTCATTTACAGTTGAAATTGATTTTCTGGATGATTGATAACTCGGGAAAAAAACATTTTTCAAATATCTTTATTTTTCTAAAATAATTATTTCCTAAATTAATTTTTTCGTTTTCGTTTTTTTTAATAAAATTCTGGCCCTCAAGAAAATGTGCGCAGATAAATTTCTTTCCCCACACGTCATATACAGTTTTTACTGTTTTTTTGACAAAAAAAATAAATAAAAAAAATAAAGTGTCAAGGTTTTCTATCATCGCGAATTTCTCTCCCTCCGTTCCTATATATATATATATATATATATATATATATATATATATATATATATATACATATATACACATATGTGTGTGTGTGTGTGTGTGTGTGTGAGAGAGTGTGTATACAACAAGAATCTCCTGAATTTCACCAACTGAGTGAAATACTATTTATTTCTCACTCGAGGAACATTGTGGAAACGGTTACTTTGATGACAACTGAAGCAAAAATGGTAAAAAGTGGCAACTACGCGTTACACAAAAATACGAGCTAGTTTAGAAAAACGGCTGTCAATTTCGAATACAGCACCCTGAAATTAATCGGAATTAGTGGTTTCCCTTTTTGTAACTAAACTGATGTCGGCCTGTGTAATTAATGATAATTTTAAAATGAAAATGCTCGAACGCAATTCTTAAATGCGGAAATATTGTATATTAACAAAAGGGTTCTCTATGCTTTTCTTTAAATTTGCAAATACATAAGTTATATTTTAAGTAAGTAAAACAATGTTACAGCATATTGTGGATTTTTTAAAAGTTTTTTAACTTATTTTAATTCATTTTGTGAACAATTGTTAACCAGTTATGTTAATTTTAAATTTTCTTTTTTACTTTTTAATTCATATTTACTTTCCAGTTAAGAGAAAGTACTGTAATACCGCGGCGGAAATCAGCGATTATCGACAAAAATCTCATGTTGTTGGGTTATGTAGGTGATAGAAAATTACTAGGCCTACTAAGAAGTAATGCATTTTTATGTTAAGGTCAGTGCATTTGAATGTGTTTGAGTGTTCCCCTTGATGCATTACATCCTCTTCTTAGCTGTTGTATTTTTTGTTGATTTTAAATTTAATTTTTTTTGTAGTTGTTTTTGTTATATTCAATATGAGTTATATTTTATTTTGTTACCATTGACCATTCTGTTCCATTGCCTTTATTGCTTGTACATGTGGTGTACATAAATGTAAATGTTATTTTCATGGTAGATATTCTTTCATTCTACAAAACTGCTGTACAAATGGTTTACTTATTATTTGCAATTGTATAACAATGTAAAACCATTAAATTGATGGAAAAGCAAAATCTGTTTAGCAGTATTATGTTCTTACAGGCTGTTACATACTTACAAGCTTTACAGGTACTGTAAACATTATACCTTATAAACTATTCTGAGTATGTAAATGCTAGTATATAATGCTAGTAAACTAACTGAATATATAGTTTTTTAATTGTTTAGATTTAATAAATTAATTTTTAGAATTTTAAAAATTGATTCTCTTTGACACAAGTGCCAAAACGAAATTGATTCTCTTTTTGCAGTCAAAAAAACTCACTCTCCGGTACTTTCAAGATAGCTCATTATGCCTATTATGGTAAATTTGGCAACTACGCGTTACACAAAAATACGAGCTAATGCAGTAAAACGTCTATCATATTCGTATTCAGCGACCCAAAATTGGTCAGAATCAGTGAGTTTTGTTTCTGTAACTTTTCAAAAGTTTAAAAATGTCGGCCAGTGTTATTGTACAAATTAACTTTCTATTAAAAGATATGCCCCCCTGCTCTTATTTCTCACTGCCTTAGAAACCTTCACGACTTAATTTAAGAATTTTAAAATTTTGCATTTGAAAAACAAAGGTCCTACATTAAATGTTTTGGAAAATTTAGAAATCTTAAAAATGAAAAACTCCTAAAATCATTTTCTTTAACGACCAAACGAATTTAAAATACAGCCCTCTGTTAAGTATCCTAGTAAACCGCTCTTCCCACCTTCCCCTGGAGAACAATGCACAAGATGGCACCGTGCAACAAGCATATCACGAGTCGTGTTAACCAAGTTACTTGGGTAAATATTTTTTGTACAGTGATTTTAATTGTGTTTGTCTGTTTTAATAGTTTTACAAATTGATGTGTTATATATGTATAACAAATTATTTAATGTATATGTGTGTATATATATTGTGTTTGTATATATACATTGTGTATATATATTGTGTGTATATATATTGTGACAAAATGCGAATGCCCACATTCGTCCCACACACCCACGCGACAGATAATTATCGGCTGCAGACGTGGCGAGAGAGCGCGGCTCGGTTTAAAAGGGGCGCACTTTCTAAATTGATACGCGCAATGCCCTCGGCATAGGTACCAGTCGTCACAGACGTCCCGGCTGTCGTGAAGACGTTTAAAATGCGCGGGCAGGACGAGCGAGCGGCGATCAGCGGTGGCGCAAGAGCGGCCTGGTATCGTTAGGCCACACATTGTGCGGGTCAGCCACACCGAGGAAGGGGTGGAAGGCTAGACCGTAGGGGCGAGACGCAGGTTCCCTCCCCTCCACGAAAGGGGGTTAAGCATAAATACGGCGAACGAACAGAAAATTCTTCTTGACCAGACCACCGGTGTGAACAGTTCTGTTTTGACCAGAACGGACAGTGATTAGCTTCGATAGTGAGGTCGCCATTTTCTGCAGCGAGAGTGATTAGGTGTACGGATCAGAAAGAGTTAAATTTCGTGTGAAAATCTAGTGAAGTTTGATCGGTGGAGCAACAGTAGAAACTCTTGAAACAGTAGCGAAGTTCAACGAAAATTAATAGACGACGTGTGCAAATTCGGCGACGTTTATTGAACTGAGTAAGAATGCCGTAACAAATTGACTAGATTCGATAGAGGGCCAGAAGCGACAATAGGAAACAGGAAAACCACAAATTTCTTGAAGTGCATGAACTCTGAAGACGCGTGCGTGATCCAGCTCGAAGGGAGGCGAAGAGAACGTGAGAATGGCGGGGTATTTGTGAGGACAAGAACGGGAGAAGGTCGTGGTAAATTCCTGTCGCAGAAATACGAGAGAAGGGCGTGGACGTACGAGGAACGAACGGGAGAAAGGATTGGTTATTGGAACTACAAGTTGCCGGCGACCGACGCAGGACGACGAACAACGGAGCTTTCGGAGACCAGCGGGCGGCGGCGGCGGAATCGGCAGCTGCGCTCAGCAGCGCGCGCCAAGGGCACGTCTAGCTATCCCAGACATCGGCGTTATGGTAAGACCCACACGCCTTCGAGGTAATCAAATCTATTTCCAGTGAAGTTTAAAGCATAGGACATCCGTGCGGATTACCGTTAGGCATTGTGAGAAAACGGAACTGTGTCGAAACGTAAGAATAATTCAGGCGAAGGAAAGTAATGTAAAATTGAGAGTAGGACAGAGTCTAAAGAAAGTTGATGTATTGTATTTCATGAAGCCTTGTAACTTTAATAACACTCGTGCTTGAACATTTGATTGTAAATATTGTTATCCAACAATTGCTAATGTGTTTTATACAGAGAGTAATTTAAAGGAAAGATTTCGTGCAGATTGATGATTGCAGAAGTAATTTTTTTTTGTAAATTCAGTGAATTAATAGAGTTGTACATAAATGTGTGATTTGATTTGTTTGTAGATTAATTGGCAAAGTGTTACTAAATTTTAAAAGGATCAAATATTCATGAGTAGCAAACGTTTGCAAATATTATTATAAAATTAAAGATAATAAAGTGCACAGAAGTAATTTCAACAGGGATGGTATTCATTTTAATTGGTAGATTCGAAAGAACCGAGTGTTCGATTAATTTAAGTATAATTTTGCCAAGTTTTGATTTTGATGTTATTTTTTTTTGTTCCATCATTTGTCTCTGTATTCTAAGTCCAGAATATATGACTAATGCATTGATTTGTATTTGGGGTTTACTTTCTCACATCCTGAAGTTTCTGCCCCCTGAGGTGACAATGCTCGTAAGAGCATTCAAACAACGCCGCCCATTAACAATTAATTATTATCAATAATTAGGAAAGTGGAGGCGTTAGAATATATACATACACACATATATATACACACACAGGGTGTCCCACCAACTATGGACCACCCCCATAACTTCTAAACGGTTCAGGATATCGAAATATAGTTTTCGCTGAATAATGCGGAATCATGGGGCAAGTAACATGCCGTAGAGAAATTGTATATAATATTTTTAGTTTCCGAGAAATTTAATCATCTTTGATTTTTTAAATAGAACTATGTATTTTTCTCACCAGCAATGAATAGATCATGAAAAGAGGAATAAAGTGATGTATCATATGCTAGTATTTTGTAGTAATTTGCGTATAAAATTGTGGCGTCGTTTAATCACTCAGACACAGACACGAAGGATTGGTAACAAAAACAAAATTTATTAGACTAAGAAATATATATATACAAGGTTGCACAATTCATTCACTTTATACGTTGTTTACGAAACCCTCCTAAAAACAGCTTATCTTAGCCGCTACCTGCGACTGCTTTGCCAGTCCCCCACCCGCCCTTGCTTGACCGCAAGAACAGCGACCGCTTGAAAGCGTCGCTAAAGATGAGACTTTCGTCTCTCCGGACGAGTCCGGCTGCTCACCCCCGGAGCGAAGTGCGTGAGCACTTAATGAAGATACCACTGGGCTCCGTGCCGCAAATGTATCCTGCTAATAATGCCCTTACTTTACCTTAAATAGATACGGTCACATGACCGGCCTGTCACCTGATTTACTCCCACTCCGTCTAAAGTGACGTGGGTGCCCCACGTGACTTCCCCCCCTCAGAGCTTCGTAGGCGCCAACCGCCACGATGACGTCTGCAACCTACCACTGACGTGACTTACCGCCCCCTGGCCTCAGCACCCTTCTGCTTCCTGACTCAGCCTAAGCCCCTCTTAGACACGCCCCCTTCCTGCTCAGCTTAAAGGTCTGTCTATTTGTGGCTTCCATAGACAAAGGCACATCCTGTCTTTTATGTCTGCAAGCGTCACTATGCCACAAAATTAGACTTTCTGATATGTGATTTTGAGTGACAGACAATATTTCGTGTAGCAGCCCTTGCAACAGTCGCCGTTGTTAAACGGTTGGTGAAAGACCTTCACGGCTTCGAGACTGCTTCGTGGAAACAAAGAGTGAGAGAGGGGTGGCCGTGGGGGATAGAAGCGTAACTACAGCAATTCATGGTCTTGAGACGAAGATCATATGAACAAATAATAATATTACTGATCAGAAAGAGGTTTTTTTACATTTGTTCATCGGAATTGAACTTTTGTTCTAATGAATTTCCAAAGCAGTTCATCGAAAAGAACAAAATAAAAATAATTTGCAGCGGAAGGAGGATAATAATAAAGGTCCTTTTCAAACTTACAACAATCGATCTGAGTGTGTTGATCTGAGTGTGCAAAAACCAGATATCATTTTAAAATAAGGGAAGGAAATGAATGCTTAAAGATTTTTATTGTAATATCTTGATTAATTCATCAAATAATAGAGAGGTAGAAATTTTTCTTTGTTTTTACTTTTGCTTTTCTTTGCTCATAAACGTCTTATTTAAACACGTATCAAAATAACAAAGCAATACAAATTTTGAAACACTCTTAACAGACTATCAGTATCAATTTACTGAACTTTAACACAAATGTACATCTGCAGTCTCGACTGCTAATATTGATTGGAGAGTTTCTCACTTCATGACGACACGTACTGCCTCAAACTTGAAAATCCACGGCAGAAGACGGAAGTGTACTGTTTTCTTTTCCGTTTATGACGAGCAGTAGAGGTATGATTGCGAAGTGGACGAATGATTATCCTAATTAAAAATGAAATTTACTAACGAAGAGACGGTGGTTACATTCTTGTCAAGTTTGAAAATGATATTTATTGCTAAAGCAAACAAGTTAAATGCATATAAATCAATGAAAAGAATGTCTCATTCTGATCATTAAAATTGGTGTTTTTTAATGTGACGTTTGTGTCAAGACCCTGGATTGCTGTGTTAGGCCTGTTATCACTCATTTCCACCTCTCAGTCTTCTCTCTCCACGCAAGAGTCTTGACGCCGCGAAGGCCAGTTTCCCCGAAGGCAACTGTTGCAATGGCTGCTACCCGAAATATTGTACGTTTCATTCAAAATCACGTATCAGAAAGTCTAATTTTATACGCAAATTACTATCAAAATACTAGCATATGATACAACATTTTATTCCTCTCTTCATGATCTATCCATTGCTGGTAAGAACAATATATAGTTCCATTTAAAAAACCAAAGATGATTACATTTCTCGAAAACTAAAAATGTTATAGGCATGTTACTTGCCCTATGATTCTGCATTATTCAGCGAAAACTGCATTTCGATATCCTGAACCGTTTGAAAGTTACGGCGGTGGTCCATAGTTGGTGGGACACCCTGTATGTATATATATATATTATGGTGTCCCTTATTTTCCGACTCAAATTTTTCACCGCTCACCCCCCAATTTTGTTGGAATGACCTTAAAACATGCCTATACAAAATTTTGTTGAGATCGGAGCATTCTAACCCGTGCCGACTTGAGCGCGAATTCGCGTGACGGACATGTCCAGAGCCACCACCAACCGCTGAGTCAGGCCCGAGCACTACAATACATGAATTTTAATCGATCGTTCACTCGTGTTTAAGGTTGCTAATCTAACATAATGTCATATGTAAGTGTCATATGCAGTGCCGAAGAACGTGTGTTTTTAATAGGAGATAGTATTAATTATTTATATAAAACTCCAAATAACTGGACACAATTTATCATGAAATAAACAAGTGCTTGAAGTTTTATTTTATATCATTTAGGAAGTAAAATGAACAGTTAGTGCAAGCGCTAGACTTGTGGTTCGTGAGTGCATGATATTTTGGAAGAAAGCAAGAATTTCGACAAGAGCTAATCAGCATTGTTCGCAAAAACTTAACTTGTACTATTCGGAGTGAAGAAAATTACAAAAAATGCAAGCAAGTGTGAAGATATTTCGAAGCACCGTGGAAAGTTAAGAAATAATTTTTACAATCTATTTGATATTGCACATCCGAATGCTTTACAAATGATTGCGTTGGAAGAAGACGATGTTTTTATTTCGGCAGAAAGAGTCAGGATGTAAAATCTATCTTGCAGGACTAGACAAACATCTCGCGGATAGAGAAGAAAGGGTGCAACAAAGATCAATACAATAAGAAGGAAGATTACAAATTCTTTGCTGTGATAAAACTACAACAAACACTTGACGTTCTGAATTACGTTTTTCTTGAAGAAAATTTGGACAGGACATTGTTCTTTCTGTGCCGTCATCATATATTCAAACTTATTTTACAATGTGTGTTTGAATGAAACTACGTAATGTAGCAAGCAATCCTGCCACCACTTTTTCAGCATTTTAAGGAAATCTAGAAAAGATTTAATGCCATTAATTTTAAAAGTGGCTAAGAGAATATGAGAATGTTCTTTAATGAGTCCGAAATTAAAGAAATGTTGGACTTTTATGAAAGTAACAAACTAAAGATACATTTTCCCGGAGTAATGCATCTAGCTCGATAGATGGCAAGAGCTATTTAATATTTGAAACGTTTCTGCTAAGATCACAATCTAAACTATCTTGTGTAATTAAAAATTCCTTAAATAGTATCTCTCTTTTGATTGTAACTGTTTATGAAAAACCGTGGCTTTAGGACAGTGCAGCTATAAAAACTCCTCATCGAGATGCTTTATAAAATTTGTAAACTCCCTTGAAAGGATAGATTCCATAATTTCAAAAGCATTTAAAAAATGTAGACACCGTATGTAGTATTTCTTAAAAGAATTGTCTGTAGTATCGCTTTCTGATGATGAAGTAGACGTTAAGAATCAAAATAAAAATGGTAGTGAATTTAGCCTGAGTAAATCTACACATGGAAGAGTGTTATATTCCTTTTAGTGAAAAATTGGATGGAGAACAATACGATAAGCTCAATTGCATCCCGATGACAGTTCTTTAATTTGATATCGAGCAGGCCACTTCGGACTACGCAGAGACGCTGAGAATACAGTTCATCAGGGGGGAATCAGCATTATATAGCCTGATATATAGATATATCAGCATATATCAGCCTGTATATATACACATATATTCTGACGAAAACCCCGTCTAGCAATCCCTAGACGCTTGTCGAGATATTCGTAGATCTCATGCTTTTGCGAGCTTTTTATTACCTCAGGGCAGTGGGAACTTTTGGGTGTCCAGAGGAATCCAAACAAATACACACCCATAAAATCAATTAAACTTTGGTATATTTTTCTTAACCCTTTTAAATGATTACACTGATCATTAAAAATACATAACACAAAAAAATAAATTACTGGCACCTTTCTCTTTGTCGAGGTGACTTTTATTCAATACTCTTGTATCCTACCTTGGGAATTCCCGTCGACTATTTAATCTAGAATTTACAACAGTTTTTCGGTCGAAGTCGCCCGGTGACGGCGGGTTCAGACTTGCGACATTTGTAGTATTCAAAACAATTTGACAATAGCTTTGATTAATTAGATCGTACTCTTCGATAAGAAAATTTTGCTATGAATATCACAAAATTAACACAATCTTATAAAAATTTCCCACGCAGTTACTCAAAAATGCAGTCAATTCTACGATCTCTACTAGCTCCGTAAATTATGGCGCTCTCCCCACCAACGTTCCCCTTTTACAGTTCTCCCCGGCCACGGGGCGTTGACCTATATTCTCGCAGTTCGCAGCTCACTGTTACCTTCGCCGAGTCTCGCCAGCTGCGTGCCTCGGCCTTGGAGCGACGGCCAGAAGCGGCCGGTGCGCGGTCGCTCCGACTACGTCACGCTGAGGCCAGGTGCGCCCGGCGGCGGCGGCTATTGATTATTGATATTAATTGTAGATTCTTTTAGTCTGTATTACTGTTCGAGCACGCAAGATATTACCATTAATTAAACTAATTTATGCGCATCTCATTACAGTAAGCTATTTGTACAAGATTTATTTTTGTATATTCAACTACGAAAGCATTGTCAACGCTTTGCCACTTCTCAGAACGTCTGCTGCCGTTTCACCGCCAAAGTTGCCCATTCTGAGAACTGCTTCCAACAAATCTAATTTCTGCGTAGTATTTCATTCATTTTAAACGTAACTGCACAAGGCACACTGTAATTTCCAACGTTTAATAACTTACATTTCCATGTAATTTCTGTAACTAACAATTCAAGTTACAACTGTCTCATTACAAGAACATGTACGCCCATTGGTCGCCGACACCCTTTGGCGCCAAGCTGCTGCTGCCTGCAGCCTGCGCGTGCAAAGACAGTGCTCTGCCAGCCGTCACAAAGTTCAGACGCGTCTGCGCTGCTCGCTCGATTTTCTCTTTACACGTAACATGTTACACATACGCGTGTGCAAGACTCTTTAGTTTTTCTTTATGGTTCAATGTCATACGACGAACCACAGTGAAGTATACATCGTCACAATGTTCAGATGTGTGTCACTCGCTCACATGTTACGTGTTCTCTTCACACGTAACATGTTTTACATACGCGTGGGCAAGACTTCCTTTATTCTTTATAGTTCAATATCATACCACGAACTAATCAGTACCATCAATTACGTGGTATGGAAGTTAACATTTCTCAAGTGAACTGCTGTACGTGTGAGCCACGAACTACATCGTAAGTGTTATGCGATCCATGTTCTCGCACTGCCATTCGCAACAGCAAACTTGTACTTATACTGTGACTAAACATTTCTACGCAACACAGAATTTGATTCTCATGTGTTATGCAATAGTGCCATACTCGTCGTGCCTTGGCAGTAGTTTGTGATGCGCTTACGTTTGACAAAATAACTGTGTATAAAGTAAGGTTTCGACACATTGTGCAATATGGCGTGACCCTTCTACTGTGGCATTCTCGCCTTGTACATTTAATTGAACATCTAATTCCCGTGTGGCAACATTGCTACAGCATAGCAAGCGATCTGTGCATAACAGCAAAATGCTTATTAGTTCTGTCATGAGTGTCCCGTATGCAAGATAAGTCATCTTATGTGCCACGTGTGACGCCTCTGCCAAGTGTCGCCCAGCACCCCCCCCACCACTTCAGCACAGCCAGCGTAATCTTCGACTACCGCCAGCACAAACAGCTGATCCGGTTACAGCGATGCATAAGCGTTTGTAATCACCAGTACAACAGTTATCTGTGATACAACAGCCTCACTGTTCGCCTAAACTCAAATTCTTAATCTTATGAGTGCCAAGAATTTTAACTGGCAATTTCAGCCACTTCATTCAACTCATAATAATGTCATGTTTATGTTTAAGAAGTAGTGTCATTCAATTCCTTGCAAGGTATTAATTTTATTGATGAAGCTTTTGTATGATAATATTTGATACAATTATATGCATTCATTCTCTATGCTTCTAAATTCATTTGTGCTGATGACAGCACCAGAAAGAACATTTTCAGAACCGGAGACTGGTGAATCGCCCATCAACAATCAATCCATCACCAGTGGTCCTCCATGTAAGTAGCAGCCAGAGGATGTGACAGCGTAATTTGGCCTCGCCTTAATTTTACATACAGTCTGCTAACCACAATGCGCTACAACTTACAATTAATTTTTTGTCAATATGATGTTTCTAGTTTAGTTTGGATTTTAGTGGCTTATTTGATGCTTGATGTTTAAGTATCTTATTGGCTTATTTGATGGATACAAGTTTTCGTTTCATTCTTTAATGTCAATGGGGAAGGAGAGATACATAGTCTAAGAAGTGATTATTTTAGCAGTGGTTGTGTTTGGGTTAAGTTTTATTTTTAATTTTGCTGCCGAATTTTCTATTACTCATAAATTTATGTACATTTGTATTCTGTTTTTGATTGCTGTGAGTGATTATCTAGATGAGTAAATTGCTGTGACATCAGCAAACTAAGAATCCCAGCATCAGCAAATAAGAATTTTTTTGTGTAAATTTAATTTCTTTGCGACACAGTGTTTAACGGATATTTTGAATGTAAACAGTCCGCCACACAAGGTCACGCAGCGCTCCCCCTGCTAACGCGCGCTCGGGCAAAGAAAGATGAGCACAAAATCTTAAATCAATAAAAAATGTTTATTATAACGTATAACAATGTTTATCATTGTATTCGTCGCTCGTCATGATATATAGTTTCGTTAAAAAACAGTGTGACCTCAATATCTCGTATAATATAAATGATGATATGGAAATGAATACATGTATCAATTGCCCCATTCCGTCACCCACTTCTGTAAAAATTGTATTGCAATAACTTCAACCGTTCAAAAACTGCAGGAGGTGCTAAAGTTACGTGACTCACCTGTATAATATGGGGTGCCCCTTTTGTTAATCTTATGCGAGAGATGGGGTATAAGTCATGGCAACTATTATTTTTTGTGAGAATACCAGCACGGGTGGAAAATGTAAAGCACATGAAAGGACAAGGTATCAACGAAGTTCATGGACATTTAACGACCCACCAACTTTGAGTTTCTCATATTTACTAACGTATTTGAAATGACAGTACTGGTTTCTTGTTTCAAAGCATTTGAGCACGTTCTAGATCACAACATTGCAAAAGAATTTCATACCCGTTATAAAGACTCGATTAGGCAGATGCTTGATTACCGCACGTGCCACATCGGTCCGCCCAATCACAGATCGTCACGTGCGTTGCTGATCACTGATTGCTACGCGTCCTCGCAGAATTTCTCCTCCCCATCTGGCGTGTGTCCGATATGCCCATGGCCTTCACCCATGAGCATTATTCCCAATACCTGCCACCAATTTCCTGTAACATTCTCTGATATTTCTCCCACAGAGAACATCTTAAAGTATGTGCGCTGCTCGAAACATGTAACATTCATCTCGCACGGCGGTAGTCGGACAATTGATTTCACGTCGCTCTCTGGGCTAATAGAGACTCTCACTCAACAATTTGTGGATGTGAACACACCCTACTGTAGCACTCCTTTCACATTACAAATGAAATTATGTGATCCGATAACATTTGTTTTAGAAAACAAAGTTGCCATGACTTCTGCCCCAACCCTCGTATATAAATAAAAATTGATGTTGGTGTGTGTGTGCATATATATGTATATGTATATATATGTATATATATAAAATATATATATATATATATATATAAAATATATAATATCAATTTACACTGACACAGTATGACGTGTCTCCATGAAAGTTGGAAATTCTACGGATTTTTTCACCCAGAAGTTTTATGTGCTGTTAATTCTGTTGTAACTCTACTAGGCGCAGTAGAACAAAACTAAATATTTCACGTCAAATGCAACCTGCAATACTCGGCAATATTTTGAATCTATATGGTTAAATAACTTCTAAACAAAGCGTTATTGGGCATAAAAACTGAAATTTTGGGGACAAATGCCTCAAAGAAACGTTTCTCACATTATAATCTACAGGATGAGACCTTCATGAACATTCTATTACATTTTACTAATCCGGCTTTTGATATTACCTCACCTGCTCAGTGATGTGAAACTAAATGTGAATGAGAGGGACAGAGAGAGACAGAGACACACAGTGACAGTCAGACTGACATAGGGACAGAGAGAGACGGAGAGACAAAGAGAGAGAGAGAGAGGGGGGGAGGGAAGGAGGTACAGAGAGAAAGGGAGATGGAAGGGGAAAGAGGGAGGTGAAGGGCAGAACGTCTGCCAGGTTCCACTAGTTTTGTATGTCAATGCTTGGTGCCAGATACTATCACAAGATTATAAGATTATAAGATTTTAAGAATAATGTTATTGTATGATGTTTCTATCGAAATAATGAATGTAAGCGTTCGGAGATTCTGAAAAGTTGGTGTTTGCGTTGAAATACGTTTCATAAAGCCCAATTGATCTTTGATGTTACATTAGTAGAAACTATCTTTGGTTAGTCTTTTTAGGAACGTTTTTTCAAACATTTGAGAGTTAGCGTAGTAAACTTACTGGTCAGTAACTGTTAAAATTGCCATGTTTTTATTCGGTTTAGAAACTGGAATGATAACTGTGTATTCCCAGGTAAACGAGAAGTAACTTCTTCTAAGACAATAGTTAAGATTAGATTTATTACTAATTCTGCAATCAATTTTCAGGACTTGGTGGCAGAATACACTAACTTAACATTACATAAATTGACAATATTCTCGATGTCTTCCGGGCTGATGGTCAGTGGTCCAATTAGCTTGGAACTGCCAAACGTTTCGCCCACGACTGCGGTGGGCATCTTCAGTGGCGAGATCTCGGGCGAAGTGTCCGGGACAGCGGCTTACTGGCGACTGAGACCGTGTTGGTCTCGGCCGCGGTATTAATAGGCCGCGGGTGGAGGTAGCGGAGGGGGCGGTTTCGCGCGCTGGCTTCTGATTGGCTGTCGCTTCGCGGGCTGGCTTGCGATAGGGCATCGACCGAGATGGGAGTGGGGCTGGGAATTTTGTTATTGTAAGGTTTTGTCTTGGTGTTATGGAGTACGGGATGCCAGACGGAACTAATTTTGACGCATTCTTCTTTCCTGTTGAAATTGTTCTGATGTTTGAAAATTTCTATGGCTTCCCGTTGTAAGCGGGCGTGGTAGTGGTTTGTAGTGGATAAAATCTCGGTGTTATGGAATAAGATGTCATGTTCTTTTCCTGAAAGAGCGTTTTCAGCCACCGCGGATCTTTCGATGTAGCCGAAGCGGCAGTTTCGTTTATGTTCAGCAAGGCGAGCGGAGCGTTGACGGAGCGTTGTGTTGTGCTTATGTAGACGGAACCACAGGAACAGGGAATTCTGTAAACACCTGCTGACATTAATGGGTTTCTCCGGTCCTTTGCTGAACGAAACATGTTGCGGAGCTGTGTGGTAGGCGTGAAAATTGTCTTGATTTTGTGTTGCTTCAGGATCTTGCTGATGCGGTCAGTGAGGTTTTTGAGATATGGCAGTGAAATGGTGTTGGTTTCCTCTTCCTCGGAACGGCTGCGTACGCTCTTGTTAGGGTGTAGTGCTCTCTTTACTTCTTGGGTTGAGTAACCGTTGGCTCGAAGAACATTTTCCAGATGACCGAGTTCTTGGTGCACGTTGCTTTCTTCGTATATGCGTCTGGCGCGGTGGGCAAGTGTCTTCATCATTGCCCTCTTCTGGCTTGGGTGTTGGTTCGACATTTTATTCAGATATCGGTCCGTGTGGCTGACTTTCCGGAATAGTTTGTGGCCCAGGGATCCGTCTTCCTTCTTGTTGACAAGTACATCAAGAAAAGGTAGTTGTCAATTTTGTTCTCTTTCAACAGTAAATTGAATACGGGGGTGAATGCTATTCAGGTGTTGTTGAAACTCCTCTAATGTTTCTTCCCCGTGACTCCAAATGATGAAGGTGTTATCTACGTAGCGCAGCCAACACTTGGGTTGGCGCGGCGCGGTGTTTAGCGCTATAGCCTCGAAGTTTTCCATGTATACGTTGGCCACAATCGGACTCAGGGGTTTCCCATGGCTACCCCATCTTCCTGTTCGTAGAACTCCGCATTCCATACAAAATAGGTCGAAGTGAGCACATGGTGAAAAAGTCCCGTGATGTCATCTGGGAAAAGCTTTCGCAGCAACGCTAATGTTTCAGAGACTGGGACCATGGTGAAAGGCGATACTACATCAAAGCTGACGAGTAGATCGCCAGGTTGTATTGTCAGAGTCGTCAGTTTTTCCACAAAATGCGCTGAATCCTTGATGAAAGTCTCGGTCCTGCCTATGTGCGTTCGAAGCAAAGAGCAAAGGTACTTCGATAATGAGTACATAGGGGAGCCAATTGCGCTGACGATGGGCCGCAACGGAACTTCCTGTTTGTGAATTTTCGGTAACCCATAGAGTCTGGGCGCCATTGCTTCAGATTTCTTGATTATGCGTTGTTCTTCTTCCGGAATAGGAGATTCTTTAAGTAGCTGGTTGGTGCGGAGGCGTATGCATGACGTGGGGTCACGTGGCAGCCGGCGATAGACGTTCGGGTCCAGGATGTCCTTGATTTTGCTTGTGTAGTCTGTTTTGTTCAAACAACGGTTGCATTCCCCTTATCGGCAGCAAGAATGATAATGTCGTCGTTGTGGTTGAGTTTTCGTAGTGCAGCTCTCTCCGCTTGCGAGAGGTTGTTCTTGGGGGGTTTTTGCTCTGTGAAGAATTCTAAATGACTCTCTTCGGATTACCTCTGCTTCGTCAGTGGGCAGCATCCGTATTATCGACTCGATCTTCGAGATAATATCTTCCACGGGCACTGTCGAAGGTGTAACCGCGGAGTTACCTCCCTTAGCCAGGAGAGATGTTTCTTCCGGAGAGAGCTGTTGATCTGATAGATTGACCACAGTGCGTTGTAGATCCAGCGCAGGTGGGGCTGTACTGGTTTGTGTAAGCCGATTGTACTTATGTATCTGTTTCTCAGAAATCTGTTTCTTCTTTGAAATCATTGTGTTGTAGGTAATGCGGTGAACGTTATTCCAATCGTCCATTCGGAGCATGTTACTGATCTGTAGATGCAGTCCGTAGAGGTCCTTGTCCGTAGCAGCAATATCACGCCGGTTCTGATGTATCCGTTCCCGTAGGAGAGCCTTTTCCGTTCGGTCGTAGATGCGGTGCGACGCAAAAACGTTAGGGAGCACAACATTTGAATTTTCTTTCTCCGTAGCTCTCCTACGGGATCGCAATTTACTCAAAAACTACTCGTTTTTAAAAAAAATGGTACATGACCTTATTTGAAGTGCTAATTTTGTATAACCGACTTTGTGTAAGGCGGAAATCTCTATCTTCAATTTTGCAGTTTTTAAACAGTTTTTTGCAATTTTCGAAAAATTGGGCCTATCAACGAAAATGATACCTACGTCATTCCCTTCAACGTTCTTCGCACTATTCAACAACAAAATATAATCAAAAAATTTGTAGCCATTTTCTTTTAATTTAGAAAATCTCAAAATGGGCTTCATGTAAAGTACCCTCAAATACTAAGATATCGGTTTCAAATTCAAGAGGCCTTGAAATGAGCAGAAACCATCGGGGAATATCAATTTTGAAGAAAATCGGCCTAACGGTTTAGGCGCTAGTGTTGACCGCAGACGGACAGACGGACGTTTTGCCGTCAATCTCTTTTGAAGTAGGAAGAAGCAACAAATCATGGATTTTGACTACACCACGAGATAGAGGATTTTTTTCTTAATTTAGCAACAGGTTTTATCCACTTTTTTGTCACCAGACACCTGCTATAAGAGATTTTCTGGCGAAACTTTCCTGTTTTCCGCCGCACGATTACATAACTTTCTCTTCTTACGAAGTATTCGTAAGGCGAGAAAGTAAAAACGTCCGCATCAGCAAGATCCTGAAGCAACACAAAATCAAGACAATTTTCACGCCTACCACACAGCTCCGCAACATGTTTCGTTCAGCAAAGAACCGGAGAAACCCATTAATGTCAGCAGGTGTTTACAGAATTCCCTGTTCCTGTGGTTCCGTCTACATAAGCACAACACAACGCTCCGTCAACGCTCCGCTCGCCTTGCTGAACATAAACGAAACTGCCGCTTCGGCTACATCGAAAGATCCGCGGTGGCTGAAAACGCTCTTTCAGGAAAAGAACATGACATCTTATTCCTTAACACCGAGATTTTATCCACTACAAACCACTACCACGCCCGCTTACAACGGGAAGCCATAGAAATTTTCAAACATCAGAACAATTTCAACAGGAAAGAAGAATGCGTCAAAATTAGTTCCGTCTGGCATCCCGTACTCCATAACACCAAGACAAAACCTTACAATAACAAAATTCCCAGCCCCACTCCCATCTCGGTCGATGCCCTATCGCAAGCCAGCCCGCGAAGCGACAGCCAATCAGAAGCCAGCGCGCGAAACCGCCCCCTCCGCTACCTCCACCCGCGGCCTATTAATACCGCGGCCGAGACCAACACGGCCTCAGTCGCCAGTAAGCCGCTGTTCCGGACACTTCGCCCGAGACCTCGCCACTGAAGATGCCCACCGCAGTCGTGGGCGAAACGTTTCGCAGTTCCAAGCCAATTGGACCACGGACCATCAGCCCGGAAGACATCGAGAATATTGACTCCGGCCGTGAAAGCCTTAAATGCTATATAACTTGACAATTTTACAAAATTTACAAACTTTACAAATTAACGTGAACATTTCACCGAGCGAGCTTTCGTAGCACTCCATTTCACCAAACTTCACTTCATTTCACCGCACTGTTGATGACTGAGCTGTAAAGTCTTTTTTACACATTATTTTTCTCAACATCACAACGTCCCTGCACATAATAATAATAATAATAATAATAATAATAATAATAATAATAATAATAATGGATTAAGAAATTAACAGCAATACATTCTCATCTAGCAAAGGCTGTTAATAAAATTTTTGAAAACCCAAAGGAAATCCCGGAATGGCTCACACGCGGCATCACGTATTTGCTACCCAAAGCGGGAGACAGCTCTTTGGCGAAGAACTACAGGCCAATTACTTGTCTGCCAGTACTGTACAAAGTTATAACTTCAGCCATAGCTGACAAAATGTATAGACATCTAGATAAGAATCATCTAATGCCAGCTGAACAAAAAGGATGTCGTAAAGGCTCTTATGGCTGTAAGGAAATCTTGCTACTGAATAAAGTCATCTTGAATGATGTAAAGAAACGCAAACGTAATTTGAGCATGGCTTGGATTGACTACCAAAAGGCCTTTGATAGTGTACCACACGATTGGATTTTGAAGACCCTGGAGATCTATCGATTTCATCCTAGACTTATTAAATTTTGCAAGGCTAGTATGAAGTCGTGGAGTACCAGGTTACTAATCCACAGCGGAAAGGAAGCAGTAGAAACCAGAAGTATTCAGATTAACAGGGGTATTTTTCAAGGAGATTCACTATCCCCTCTGCTGTTTTGCATTAGTTTGATCCCACTATCGAGACAGTTGTCGCAAGCTGACTTTGGTTTTAAGCTCCATGGTGATGAAAGGCCAGTATCACATTTGTTTTACATGGATGATCTGAAAGTGTTTGCCAAGAATGAGGGAGGGGGAGTATTATAGGAGAGTGAGACTGGGCCTGCAGTCCGCTCTGAATTCCAGGAATAAAATATCTGCAATAGGTAGTTTGGCGGTACCTGTAGCCGAATACAGTTTTGGACTAGTGGACTGGACTGAGCAAGAAATTCGCACCATGGATCGAAAAACCAGAAAACTGCTAACAATGCATCATGTTTCCCACCCTCGAGCTGATGTACATAGACTTTATGTGGCACGTAAGGAAGGAGGAAGAGGCCTCAGACAAATTGAGGCCTCCTGGCACAACGCAATAGTCGGAATGGGGAAGTATGTAGTCAGCCATCAAGACGACCCTCTAATGAGGCAGGTCATGAAATCTGACCGAAGAATGGGAAACAGAGGCATTGTTAGTGTAGCAAGAAACATTGCGAAGAAAACTAGGCAAGACACGTCGAATAACACAGACACTGAACTTCTGATGCTGCTAAACATTAAGTGTGAGACACAAAAGATGTTAAAGAAATCGTGGAGAGACAAACCACTCCACGGACAATACTTGAAACGAATGGACAAGGTTCAGATCAATAAAGATCAATCATTTATGTGGCTTAAAAGGGGAAGAATGAAGCCAGAATCGGAAGCACTTGTAATAGCTGCCCAAGATCAGGCCTTGAGAACACGACATTATGATAAAGCGGTTCTCAAAATTTCCCAAGATGACAAATGCCGCATTTGCCTGGAGCAAGTAGAAACCATTGATCATATTGTCTCAGCTTGTCCAATCCTAGCAAAGACCGAATACCTTAAAAGACATGATAGGGTGTGTAGCTACCTCCACTGGCAGATCTGTACCGCCCTCGACGTTCCAAACACATGCCCCAAGTGGTACGAACACTCACCAAAACCGGTGACGTCTGTTGGATTGTGTACGATATTGTACGACCAACAAATTCAAACTGATCGCACGATAGCGGCAAACAAACCGGATTTAGTGATCCGGGATTTGGCGAAAAAATCGTGTTTACTTATCGATGTTGCTGTACCTTGCGATCAAAACGTCGTTACCAAGGAGGCAGAGAAACGTCTTAAATACAAGAGTTTGGAAATCGAGATCAGCCGAATGTGGGGCGTAAAAGCACAGGTCGTCCCGATAGTTATCGGAGCTCTGGGATTTGTTCCGCAAAGTTTGAGTAAGAACTTGTCTAAACTCCCAGGTAATTCAAAAGACTGGGAAGTGCAAGAAATTGCTTTATTTGGAACAGCCCACATTTTGCGTAAAGTATTGTAGAGGCACTGATAGTCACCGAATCTGCTCCTTAGGTAGCTGGTTGCAACCTGGAGTAGATTTTATATTCAGCCGACTCATAAGATCTTTAGTCGTGATGTAGTGGAATAATAATAATAATAATAACAATAACTACGAAATATAATTTTATTGAAACAAATGGACAAAGCACAGATCAATCAATAAAGATCAATCATTTATGTGGCTTAAAAGGAGAAGAATGAAGCCCAAATCGGAAGCACTTGTAATAACGGTAGGATTTTCGACACTAGCTTGTCAGCTAGGTCGAATTCAGTCGCTGTCTTGAGGAGAATTCTAGCGGCCCGCTGCTCTGATCGGTAGTTTTCCGTGGATTTTTCGATCAACACCAGGCGAATGCCGGAGCAGTACCCTAACAAACGGGCCACGGATCGCGCGCGACCTTTCCTTCCTCTTCTTTGTCCTATCCTCTCCTCTTACACATACACACTTACACTAACATGCACTACACTACCACACATGCCGGGAGACCGGTCGGAAGCTTACAGCTTGTCCCGCTGCCCCGCCCGCTGCCCCCGCCCACCCGCTACCCCCCCACCCGGATGCGCAGACCACGGCGAGCTAACCTAGCCCTTGGACATTTTGTTTCGGAGAAGTGCATTTAGACCCCTCTACTGGACAGATATGTAAAAGGAGGAGAATTTTTACTAAGAGTGTAGTCTTGTTTGTAACGTTTAGATATGTGTTTAGAATAATTATTCATGAGTGCCTTGTAGGCTTCAGAAAACTTTGCAATGTTTTAACTAATTTCACCTTTATTTATTATATCAATCATGCAACCTTGCCTAGTAAGTGTGCTTTTCATTTAATGCTATCGCAGCCTTGCAAGAGTTTTGAGAAATTGTTAAAGGTTTTTAGTATTCTTTGACAGTGTTGGATCACTTAATTCACGGAATCTGTCACCTACTGATACATTGTAGATTGTTGCGGTTGATTAGATCACAACTGATATCCGCACTCTTTCGTTTTGAATCTGGAAATTTTGAATTGTCACCCACTGACATTATTCGATGTAGTCCGTTGTCCGGTGACTGGTGGTGAGCCTATCTGGTGCTGTTGCCTTGTTGAAGGCTGCTGTGGAGCCACTGAACTCACTTCTTCACGTGTTGAGAACTGGCAGTGGCGATGCGTTCATGGCATCACCGTTTGATACGATGTGGTGTACAGTAGTCACTGTTCCGTTCATTGTATAATTGAATAGGTGAGTGAAAAGACTACTAGTTCATAATTGGTCATTTTCAGTTTTTACAGAAATAAGTGCAGAAGGTAAGGAACAACATGTTGAGACTGAAAACCGTTCAATACGAGGTCGTGTGACTTCAAATCAGCCAGCTCCTTGTCTTTGATGAGTTAAAGAACAGTATCTGTCCTGGACATGTACTACTCTTCCACTCAGGATTTCGGACGTCTGGCGACTCGGGCTGCTCGCAGCGGATGGTTCACATATGTTATTTGCGAGTGGTTCGGAGCTTATGCAATTTACTTGTTTTGATACTCATCCACAGTGTGCTTGTAATGAACCGAAGAGCTAGAGGTGAGGGGATCAGTAAGCGAAATGCATGTAATTTTCGTTACTTTGCTTTGGAAGAATGGGTTCACGCAGTCGCGTCCTGACCGGCGTGGTCCGCTCCAGACAAAATCACGCTGTTCTTGCGTTCACTGACTCGGTGGTTGTCAGTGTCATGTAAAACGTGGTAAAAGTGGAGTTAATTTGGCTGACTAACTTAAAATATTGTTTAACTAAGTGAAAAGTTATTTTCCTTTTTTTTCGTGACTATCATAGAGCCCTCTCAAGTTCGGCAAACTTCAGGAGACCAGAACAGTAAGACTACTATTAATTATGCTAAAGTTAGTATACAATATCTCTTGCCCAAAAAGAAAATTTTATCATCATAGACTCGGCAAATACTGCGCCAATTGTAGAATCCATGGAAAAGGTATCTACTTTCGTAGTTAACCTTTCTCATATTAAGTTTTCTTCGAAAACATCGAACGACAGACTGTATGTACATCTATCCAGAAAGGAAATCGTAGATGATCTAGCCCACAATCACAAGAGCATCGTTGTGTTGATTCAAGTTTTCCCCCTAAGACCATTCATTGCTAGAAACAAAAGAATTATTCTATCAAATATTTGTCCAAGTATACCACATCAAGTGATTGAAGAAAAATTATTAACATTCGGGGTTAGAACTGTAGTACCGTTAAACCTTTCGTGCTGGATTTAATAACCCAAATTCAGCCACATCCTGTTTTCGCCGCCAAACATTTGGTTTACTGGATGATGAACATAAATTACCTCAATCATTTCAAGTGTTTATAGATAATGTCGTTCATTGGATATATGTAATCCCTGATTCTTGTGTAAAAAATCTGGTCCATGTATCTAAAAACTCTCCAAATCTATGTAACTCCCAATTAACTATTACCCTACCTCTTCCTACGGAAGAAGAAATTACAGAATCAACTAATGAGATTTGTGATAATTCTAATAATGTTTCTTCCAAAGCATTTGTTTCTACACTTGCCGAAAGCGATAAGGTGAACGAAAGTTCTAGCCTTAGCCTTAGCCTTAGCCTTAGCCTTGACCTTGGTAGATTCCCCCTCTAACCACCACTCCTCCAGTTGAGCCGGCCGCGAGAAACCAAGTTGCCTCAAATGAAAACTCAATGAACGTTGACCTTTCCTTCAACCCGGTCAGATTCAAGAGACCGTAATTTACTGTACAGAACGTATCGAATGCAGAACTGACTAGCAACTAATTAGGTAGCGAGAATGAACTCCCAGACAGCATCTCGGAAATCTCTTATATGTATGATAAAACTACTGAAAATAAAGACAAAACCCTCCAAAAATAAAAAAAAGCTAAAACCTCTTCTGAAAATGTTGACGGTCAGTCGTGGTCCAGAACTAAAACAATTTTAGAATCTCCTAATGTGCATTACCCACTAAATTTACATCAACTCCAAAGTTTCTTTGACAGAACGAAAGGTACTAACTCTGCTGTAATAATTGCCAGAGAATTCACAGATGATTTGCAGCTTTATCAGCAATGTAAAGATCTGTTCATCAAAACTTACGAAACCGTGGTGTGATAAATAGGTGCTCGAGAATTATCACAAAATGTATTGGAGATATGAACGAAAATGCTTATGCTAAGGAACAAGATTCAGAGGAACAGTGATCCAACTCTCTCCCTTCTTGCCATTTTGGCTTATGATAACAGAATAAAATAATTCAGCTATTTATAATGGACAATATACAACGCAATTGAAATGGATTTTTGCAAAAAATTCTATTAAGCTAAAATTCTCTAAATAAAGCTTCTAATTAACAATTTCAAACAAAAAATAATCTGCTTTGTTTGCACATATTTCCCGGCGCTGCCTATAAACATTAACTTTTGCCCAGCTGGGCGCTCTTTAGGGATCTTCCCGCCAGTTATGGGAGTTCCGGGGTGGTGCAGTGAATTATTGGGGCGCGAATATGAATTTCGCGCGTCCCACTTTAAAAAAATATAAATTAATAATTAAATAAATTTTCATTTTCTCGCTATCTGTGCTCGGCGCGTCTACTTTCGCCGCCAGGAAGGCCTGGCTGACAGAGCGGCCTACAGACCCTTCCCCCCGACGGCTCAAGAGGAATCCGCCGCCGCCGCCGCCCCCCTCGCCACCCCCAACAACCCACCCCGCCCGCCCTCCCGGAGAGCTCATTTGGACGGGGATCGTTGTGGCTGGTCCGAGGTTAGCGGGCCATGTTTTGGCGTGGACTTGGGGCGGCAAGACGAGGAGAGCGTGTGGTGAGTTGGTGCAAGGAATCGGCAGTGGTGGGACACGACTGTGCTGCCCATGTGTACGGGCAGAGAAGCTCACGGCGAGATAATCATCTTGCGAGAATTTGTTTCGACGATTCCAGTGCATTTAATACCCCTACTATTTAACTACGGCTGGAGATGAGAGTTCTATCAGGGGGTGTAACCTTTCTCTGTAATGTCACGAAATGTGATTAACTCTTCAGTTTTTCTAGAATACTTTGTAATGCTTTAAAACGAGTTCAGCCTTCATTTTTCTATTGTGTCAATCATGTTGCCTTGGACGGTAAATGCGTTTCTCACTAAAAGTTCTACCGCAACATTGTAAGAGTTTTGAAAATTGTTAAAAGTTTTTTCTTTTCTTTGACACCTTTCAAGAAACAAACTTTAAATTTCAAAATTGTGGCTCATTGTTTGGATACAGATCTACATTTTGTAATAGAAGTAATCCCGACATTGCCAGTGGTGGTGTTGCAATTTATACTAAACCAGAATTTTTCTTACATAATGTGTCTCTTCAAACGCAACTGGAAGCAACTGCAATTAGAAGTTAAATTAATTTCACTGTTACAATTTTTAACTTATATTTACCTAACAGCCAAGATATAAATATCACTGAACTTGATGACATTGTTAAACAACTCTCAAATGAATTTATCATCCTGCATGATTTCAATAGCCACAACGTACTATTACTGTAGGGGATTTTCTAGTACAGATCATAGAGATAGAATCATTGAGGAATGGCTTGACAGGAATGATGATATTAGTCTTCATAATACGGGCAATGATACCTATTTTTACTAGATATGCAAAAGGGAGTGTTATTAATTTTACATTTTATCGAATGACATTGCAACTCGCATTTCTTGATTCGCTAGTAATGATCTTTATGACAGCGATTGTTTATTGTTTATTCAGCTCCCTAATTTTCACCCATTCTCTATTATCCGCACTCGCCAGAAGTGGATTAATACTAAAGTTAACTGGACCTTATTTCAACCATCTATCGACAATAACATCAATAAAATTCCTTGTATAAATCACCATATCAGACTAACCATATACAGTCCTTTCCTTCCTCCCAATCCTTCCCTGAGCAATGGAGTGAAGCTCTTGTAATTGCTATAACGAAACCAAGCAACGATGCACCTAAAATCAATAATTTTATACCAATATCATTGACGTGTACTCTTTTCAAATTACTAGAGAAAATGGTTGGTAACCGCCTCAGATGGCTCATAGAAACAAGCAACTTGCTATATCCTTTCCAAAATGGATTTCGCCAACATAGATCAACCAACGACTACCTATATATGGATTTACAAAGACCTTTCTGATGCACTAGCAATTAATCGGCATGCAATTGTTGTTTGCTTGATATTGAGAAAGCTTACGAAATGATTTTTAAACCTCTACAACTACGTAATCTCATCTCAATGAACATTAAATATAACTTATTGGTTTTTATGAACACAGATATCTGCATGTACGCATGTTTGATAAAATTTCAACAAGCAGGGAAATGATGAACGGCCTCCCTCAGGACTCAGTTATTAGTCTGCGGTAAAGATCTCCGAACAACTATTAAAATAATCCAAGAAAACTTGAACAAAATTCAAACATTGACAAGTTCTTCTGATTTCTCCCTTTCAAGAACTAAATTGGGATTCACTATCGTATCCAGAAGCTTAACAATTTTAAATGAAAATCCTGCCCCTTTATTCGACACCACCAAATATTTAGAACGTATTCTTGTAAAACAGCGGTGTCAAGGTCTTCTACTGGTGGTAGTGGCACGCGTCGTGACACCGTAGCATGCCACGGACTTCTCTGTATAACTAGCGTCAGGAAAGGAAACTATTAGTAACCCCGCCGTTTTACGCCGGGAAGGCGTTGTCTCTGGTGATGGGGAGATGAACTGCGTGGAGGGGCGATTTCGTCGTGATGCTCGTGCCACGGACTCCTACCCACGACATCGACCTTGGCAACACTGCTGTAAAATCTTGGTCATGACCTTCGACCAAAAGCACATACGGAAGAACCACATTTCCCTGCTTAAGACCGAATGCAAATCCAGGATAAACATATTGAAGATATTAGCATCTTGAAAATGGAGAGCAGTGAACGTGTTTAATTAATGCTTATCGCGCTGTTATTCATGCCAGAATAGATTATGGAGCTGTAATCTGTCGATCAGCTAACAAATCTACCCTGCAGACGATGGACCCTATTATAAATTCAGCATGTCATTTTAAGTTTCGGTGCCTTTAAGTCAAGCCCTAGCAACAGCCTTATTGTAGAAGCAGGATTACTTCCCCTTGTTTTGTAGCTTAATCAATTATGTCTAAAAAGTGGCTACTTTAAATGCCTCAACTAATCCGACCTTCAAATATATCTTGAGTCCTTTTAAAAAGATTACCATTCAATCCATATGAATTATCCAAAACCACTTAGGGAAATAATCCCAACTTATCAAAATGATACGAATTCATGAATGTGATTAGTCAAACTCACATAAGTAAAATAGTTGCTACTACAGTGGCCTACAATATGAATTCGTATCATAAGAAAAATTCTGATGAACACAAAATGGTTTTCCAAGAAGTAGCTCGCCCACTGCTCAGGAAGAACAAAAATAGGCCTAACTGTATAACACTTCAATAAACGAAATATTTTAAGGAAAACAGTCTTAACGAATGCTGCAATAACTTAGAATAATTTACTTACAATACAACAGTTATTTACAAACTAAGATTACCAAAAATGTATATTCCATAAAGCAGCACGTGAATAGCAATGGTAGATGGACTCTTTCTTGAGCCTTCACTGAGCAGTAATTAAGAGTTTGAGAGGGAGTGTGCGAATTCAATTGGTAGAAGTAATTTGAGAATGGGTGGAATCACACCATAAAAGATTCGCATTTTACGATATTATTGTTTCAAATTCGAAACTATTTCATTAGTTTTTGATTTTCCTGATTTTCTGGGTATCGAAAAAAACCATAGACACCTCTCCATGGTTGGAGGCTGAATAGATTTCTTTCAATTTTTGTTTGTATTGGAAATTATTAATATTATTGTAATGGAAAGAAGGGGTAAAACGCCACTTTGTTAGATTATGTAATTGTTAGATTCATCGTGATGTTTCAATTAAATAAATTATGTATGAGTGAATATAATTGTCGTGAAATAGTCCAAAAATCGCACAGTTAATTGAGTAAACGATTTAATGGTTCTGACTGCCCTAAAATGAGAGTGCTGTACCGCAACAGGATATGCATTTCATTTACGGGCCATGGTGTATTATGCGAGGAGATTATCGAAGTGCTGAATCATATAATTCATTTTACCACTTCGCCAAATCTCTGCCGCGATAGTCGATTATTGTGACCGAAAATTGCATTCTGCGTTCTGTTTATTGACACAGCTCCACAACGCGCCGGATGTTATGCGATCGGACCCATTGCACAGATCAGCCCTTGGGCTTACAACATCCCTACTGTATAATCTGACAGCATTTTACCATTAACCAGAAATACTCCACGCTAGTTTGCATCAGCGGTTCAGGGGGTTGCTAGGAAGTAAAAACAGGATCTCGCGGCCTAAACATACATACCGAGTTGGAAAAGCGATTTCCGGTGATCAGACCAGACTCCTCCATTTATGAAACGGGATTTGAACTAACTGTATGCGTGTGTTTGAAACGTTTGTGCCTCATATGGGCAGTTGGCTTCTAACAAAGTTCGAAAGGGATGAGTCATATAGACTCTGGAACAATAATGCCAAAAGAATAGAAAACATTTTATTACAACTATTTATTTTATACAAACAAATCTACTCAAACTTCTAGGTATAAAAATGTGGTTTTAGAAGAATACTGACGATAAAAGAGTGGCATTACACAATTTCATGCAAAATTTGCATTTGTTCCCTATCATGTAGCGATAATTAATAATAATGAAGTGAAAATTCACTACCTATTCTAATTTGTGATTTGACGAGTATATATTGTGCAATCCGAGTTGTCTTAGAACTGACAGGTAAAAGAGTGTTCGTGTAGAAACGTTATGCAGGCATGTGTAGCATAATAACTTTTGAAGAATAACGGCACGTCACTTCCCTATTACATTCAAATTTTTCAAATTTGGCGGATGAAACGTAAGCTACACTACATCCTTTAGATTCGAAACTGTAGGTGGGAATTTGAAAGAGTGATCAAGAGATTTCCCGCGCGCACACTTACAAGAACTACACTACCGCACCTGTCGGGAGACCTATCGAAGTTTATAGCTTGCTCCGGTTGGGGCGGTGCCTCTTTGCCAGAGATACCTGGAGAGGAAACTCTGCAAGCCCACGTGTAAATTCTAACGTTCGAGCCGGGGAGAAACACCGCCACCTCTCGGGACAATAATAAAGGAACAGTGAATGCTGCAATAACTTAGAATCATTTAATTAATGGTAAAATTTCCTACATTTACGGGACCAATTATCATAGCCGTTGACCTACTCGGAACCACCAATCAATAAATTCTAGAGGATTCATGTATAGTACCCGCAATCATCAAAAGTCCAGTTTGAATTTCGAAAGGCCTCCAGCTCAACTAGATTTCGGGGAATATTCATTTTGGGGAAAATCTTGTGTACGTTTTTAGCGCTGGTGTGGTTTTCAGATAGACAAAGTAGAGAAGACACTCTGTGCATTACTTAAAATAGAATATAAATTAGTGATGCTAAATCAGCACATACTTTATCGCATTATTTCTAACTTTTGGAATTTTTGCACATTCAGAGAGTTCCAGGAAAATGCGACCTTCGTTGTTTTTTTTTTGCTCTCACCATGGAAACAAAGGAAAGGAATTAAAGGGAAAAATGGAGCTTTTTTTCGAGAAAATAATTGTTTATAAGTTACCTACATTTCTCGCAAGTTTACGTGAAATCTGCTCATATTTTAAAAAATTGTACACGATCTTATTTCAGGATCTGTCTTTGAACGATTGACTTCATTCAGAGCAAGCTGTCCTAAATAATGTAGTTATAGAAAGATACAGAAAAAAATTCAATTTTTGCGATTTTCGAAAAATTGGCGATTAAACGAAGATGAGACTCACGCAATTTTAGGAGTTCTTTACGCTATCCGAGGACGAAGTTTAATCAAAAAATGTTTAGCCATTTTTGAGAAAATTTTGAGAAAACCATTAAGTAAGGTGCTCTCAGCAATTAAATATCCATTTCAAACTTCTAGGTTCTTGAGTTCGTTCAAATTGATCAGGAAACATGAATTTTAGAGAAAATTGCCTAAACGGTACGGATATATTGGATATATATCCATATATTGGATATATATCCATATATTGGATATACAACTATATCCAATATATCCATAATTTTTTCCCAAAGCTAAGCTTTATTGTTGGTCACTTCTTTTATTGTCTATTAAGGAGAGTACGTGGAATAGAGATGGATATTTTGACATGAAAATTTATAAAAAGCTATACTAAAATGTGAAATGCCAAAAGACCACATAGTATGTAATTCAGTGAATCTTAAACGCCTGGAGTTCTCAAATTTTTTTGAGCTCATCGACCGAATCTTGTCTTACAAAATGGTGCGAAGAGCATAAAAAATGTTTCCTACTTTCTTTTCTAATTTCAAAAGTTTTCTGCTTATTTTCATAAATCACCCAAACGTACATCTGTTTTGGATAATGTTGTGAACAAAAGAATAGCAACTGCCAGTTTACGTACGGTGGAGCACTAATGCCAGAATCCTTTAAACTATTGCCAGCCAGAGTCAGAAAGTATTCATTGGTTTTCAAGATATTGAAGAAGACCCGCTTTCTAGTTATTATTAAATGATGCTTTAGACCTCAAGAATCTTTTACAAATTTAAAATTTCTATTTTAAACAGTTAAAAACGGTGTGTTACGTGCTACTGGGAGAAGTGAATTTGGAACGTTTTTATAATTTTGTGATCCCTACCCTAAGCCGTATACTAGTTGAATTTTGAATATAGAAAGAAATGAGCGTGTTTTGCAAGATTAACAAAATATGCGCTCCGATGTAATAAAATCTATTTTCAAGGATAAATCAGCTATAGATTTGGGCTCATATCCCTCATTGTGTCTTTCGTGAAGGAATAATACGTCATGCCGCGATATGGGGAACGATAATTTGAATAACTATATTTCCCACTGAATTCTAGAAGACGTGCACAGAAAATGAAGTTACATTTATGTCCAGAAGCAAAACAAGGGTCCATCTCAGCATTTGCTCAAGAATCAGGGAAAGTGGACGAAAAATCTGATTGAGATGGGGGTCATTGACACAGAAGCTGCTGTACAATACTAATTATAGGTTGTTTAGAATTATACAGTCGAAATGGTAAATAATACAATAAATATCAATGTTAACATTAATGTTACCTTCCTTTTTATGCTCAGTATAATCTCAAATTTTGTAGAAACAGTTATGCAGCAGAAAAGATTTTACTTGGGACTTAAACTATTGTATCAAATTTAATCGTTTAGTGTCATCTGGTAAAGCATTGTAAAATAATGTACATGTATTGTAAGTGATTTGTTGTAGTGAGCTGTTGATACTGTTACCTGATGAATTTGAGCCTGTCTTCGAGTGTTATAGTTACAGACATCGGCAGTTGCAGAAAATATATTCCCGCCCTTAAGTAAGTCATTTTTGACAAACATCACTGATTCGTAAATCAACAGACAAGGTAATGGTACAATTCATAGATTAATAATGAGAGGCTTACAAGAATCACATGGGTGGGATTTGCTTATTAGTCATACAATTTTTTTTGTAATCTAAACGTCTGGGAGCTATAAGATGTATTTCTCCAGAATATTATGCCATCTCAGGTGGGAATGAACATTCGCGAAATATACACAACGAGCAGTATGAAGGCTGACTGAATTTGAAAGAATTCTGAACGCGTAGCATAATGAACTTAATTTTGTGTTCAATTCATTTAAATGGACGTTCCATTTGAGACTTGACTGAATTGAGAGACCTAAAACTTTTGGTATCGTAACATTAGTCAATTCATTATCGTTCGATTTCGTTCGTTTTCACTCGAGTACAGAATTGTTATTTGGAAATGAAAACTGCATTGAAACCATTTTATTTTCATTTCCTATTAATTTTTTATTACGAAACCAATTTGAAACATCTAATATGAGACTAATTAGGTTTCTTTATCTTATTCTTGCTTAATGTGTGCACAGAAATATTTTCAATGACAATGGTATTATTTGACATTTATTAAAAGAAGTCTTTTGACGTATAATGCTGTTTTCTGCAGAAATAAATAAACAGATCAGAAAGCTGAACGAAATGAAAAATGAAAAAAAGTGAAGAATTAGTCAATAAAGCAAACATTTCATCTCACATTTCCAAAAGAAGCAGGGATAATTCAAATGTAAATCTTGAACAATATAGGCAGCATTATTTTATAATTGTTGATATTTATCCGGCTACGTTCTAGGTTTACAGATATCCAAAATTTAGAATTCATCCAATTGTAGATTCATCCAAATTCAGAGTAAAACAAAATATTTCCCGTCCGCGCGTTAAACTCTTTGAAACGACAATATTCACCTTATTTTGATTTTTCTCGTTTGAAAAATGAATTGTGTTTCGTCTACTCCGATAATCAGTTCAAATCTCACAGTGTTGCAGATAACGTTATAAAATTAGTAGAGAGTGATATTCGTAATATATTATCGGAGGCTTACTTACTAGTTTGCTTAGCTGTTAACCGTTTCAGCAACAAGCTGCAGCGTTGATAAAAGCTTTTCGTATTTGCAAAGAGTGAAATCTTATTTAATATCCACCTGTGGACAAAATAGACTTACAGCATTATCACAATATCTGTTGAGCGTGCTCTTCTAGATCAGCTGTAAAACAAGAGAACTGATACGGGCATGGCATTAGGCCCTATGCTAACAGAAGGAATCAGCAAATCGACTTGCTTCATAAATGAAGGTAATCTATTGCTAAACTTAAAATAAAAATTGTAGATGCCACTCTGTAACAGGGCGGATCCAGAAAGTATTTCAGGAGTGGGCAATTTACAGTTACGAACTTTTTTCAATAAATTTGGTAAAAATGGCACTGTTTAAAAATCTAAATATCTTCAAATCACGTCCACGTGTGCTTCATGAAAATAATACTTTGAAATTTAATAATATCAGTGAAACAATTGTTTTGAATAGATTGACTAAATTACAAAATTTTGGATTGAGGTGGGGCATGGCCCCCATGCCCCCCTTCCCAGCTGTTCCCTTCATGCCTCCTTTCCTTATCGCTGTTCAGTAATCTCCTTTGCCTACTCTGAACATTTGTTCACGAGCCGCCACCGCTCCTTTGCGTAAAATGTCTTTTTCTTCCGTTTCTTTTATTCGAGTCCATTACTTTATAGAATCTAAGTTCTCAAAAGCTGATAACTTCCAAGGCAAAATAAGTCATATTAGTGAAGTGAAACCCGATCAGATAAACAGATACCATTGCCGTCTGCATTTGCATAGCCAAGATTTCGAGCTTCACTGAATGTTCAATCAAAATCGTGTATCAAAAATGTATTAATATAAAATATGAAACACGTCTCGTCCAAGCTTTTTAATTACTATAGAGTTCGATAAATACATAATACAATAAATGTAATGTAATACAAATAAATACAAATGAATGGAAACAATTGTGCAGTGAAGAAGAATTCGAAAGAGCTTCCCTTTCCTTTGTACTTTGTACTGTACTTTGTGAGAGCGGCGCGGCGCCGTCTGTTTTGAATGCAGCTACCTGAGATCAGCGTTATGAGCGCCGTGCGTTGACAGTTTTATTCTATTTATTTATTTATTTACGTCAAAAAAAGTTAAAAACTGCGTATGACGAGCTATGGGGAGAAGTGAATTTTGTGCACGTTTTCATAATTCTGTGCTCTCTATCCTAAAACATATTCTAGTCGAATTTTGAATACAGAAAAGAGAGTTTTTTTTTCGAGTTTTGTTGACAAAATATTTGCTCCTATATAATAAAATATATTTTCAAAGGTAAATTAGATATAAATTCCTGCCCTGAACCCTCATGTTCTTCATGAAAGAATAATACTTTTTGCCGCGATAATATGAAAAACGATAATTTGAATAACTATATTTCCCACTGAAACTCAGAAGACGTGCACAAATAATTAAGTTACATTTATGTCCAGAAGCAAAACAAGGGGTTTGATCAGCATTTGCTCAAGGATCAGGGAAACTGGACGAAAAACCTGATCGAGATGGGGGCCATCAACCCAGAAACTGAGGTACAATACTTGTTACAGGTTCTTTAGAATTGTACAGTCCAAATGATAAATAATTACATTAACTATTATTGTTAAAATTAATTCTACTTTCCTTTTTGATGCTCGGTATAGTCTCGAATTGTATAGAAACAGTTATGCAGCAGAAACGATTTTACTTGGGACTTAAACTTTTCTATTGAATTTAATCGTTTAATGTCTTCTGGCAAAGTGTTCTAGAGTAATGTACATGAATTGTATGTGAATTTTTTGTAGTGAGCTGTTGATACTGCCACCTGGTGAATATGATTACTACGTCGTGTGTTATACTTATAGACATCGGCGTTTGCTGAAAATATATTCCCGTCCTTAAGTAAGTCATTTTTGACAAAAACTACTGATTTGTAAATCAGGAGACAAGGTAATGGTAAAATTCCTAGATTAATAAAGAGTGACTTACAAGAATCACGTGGGTTGGATTTGCTTATTATTCGTACAATTCTTTTTTGTAATCTGAAAGTCTGTGAACTATAAGATGTGTTTCCCCAAAATATTATGCCATATCTCAGGCGGGAGTGAACATTGGCAAAATATACACAACGAGCTGTATGAAGGCTGACGGAATTTGAAAGAATTCTGAACGCGTAGCATAATGAGCTTAATTTTGTGTTCAATTCATTTAAGTGGGCATTCCATTTGAGGTTTGACTGAATTGATAGACCTAAAAATTTTGTTACATTAACATCAGTCAATGGCACACCGTTCATTTTCAATGGAGTACAGAATTTTTTATTTGATATGGAAAACCGCATTGAAACTGTTTTATTTTCATTTACTTTTAATTTGTTATTACGGAACCAATTTGAAACGTCTGATATTGTACTATTTACGGTTTCTTTGTTGCAAAGAATATTTGTATCATCCGCAAAGAGAACTGTTCTTCCGTTTCGAATCGCTAAGGGCATGTCATTTACGTATAATAGGAAGAGAATAGGGCCTAAAATCGATCCTTGCGGGACTCCACGTACAATTGGTAAAGAACCGGAAAGGTGTATACATAAAGTTCCATCATTCCAGTAAGGTATTTCTACTCTCTGAGATCGTTGTTTAAGGTACGAACATAGCCAATCTAGAGCAATACCACGGATTCCATACGAAGGTAATTTTGAAAGTAAAATGTTATGATCAATGACGTCAAAAGCTTTTGAAAGATCTAAAAATATTCCAATAGTTGCTTCGTTTTGATCCAATGATGAGGCAACATCCTTAAGAAAAGAAAAAATGGCTGTTTCCGTAGATTTTGATTTCCGGAATCCATGTTGGCAATTTGAAAACGCGTCGTGTTTATTGAGAAAGGTTTCCATTCGCACATAAAAAAGTCTCTCTAATATTTTTGAAAAAACTGACAAAAGAGAAATTGACCGATAATTTTGAACTTCATTTTTGTTGCCTTTTTTGAAGAGCGGCTTAATCTTAGCTGTTTTAAAAATATCTGGAAAAATTCCGGTGCATAAGGATGCATTAAATATGTGAGTTAACGGGTGTATAATGGCTGGCGCGCACGTCTTTAACAAACAATCCGGAAATTCATCTAAACCGGCCGAATATTTATTTTTTAATTTACCGATTATTTTGAGAATTTCATAGGAAGAGGTTTCGGAAACGAACATAGTGTCTAAGACTTTTAGGGAAACGTCAGATGTTGAATTTTGTGGCTGAAAACCCTTAGTGAGATCGACAGCAATTCTCGAAAAGTATTGGTTAAAGAGACTAGCCACTTTTGCCGGATCGTTCACATCTCTATCGTTATCTTTTAAAACAACATTCTCTACAAGGTTTCTAGTTGGTTTGGTCGCATTTTTTACTATATCCCACATTGATTTTGTTTTGTTATTTGAGTTCAAAATATCCTGATCGTGTTTCATGATTTTAGCCTGCCTTATGACTTTTCTTAACAATGATTTGTATTTTTTAAAGTACAGGAGGAAATCTTGAGATACGTTATGATGCTTAGAAATGAAAGAGAGAACTCGTTTGTTTTTTCATGATGTTCTAATCCCTTGTGTTATCCAAGAATTGTTTTTGCGTGAAATAGTATATAATATTCCGTGGAGCGTTCTCCAACACGCTCGTCGTTGGTATGGGTAGCATTGAAATCCAAGCGACAGAATGAGTTAGTACACTGATTGTGATTTATCTGCGGCGAGTATGGGTGGTAAATGGGCAACTCTCACATTTTTAAAATATGCAATAGTAATAAAAATAATAATAGTAAACAATAATAAAATGCCGTATGAACTCCCAAACCAATCTTTCACTTCGTATTTAATAGATGGAGTGAAGTGTCTTGTCCCCCCCTCCACTACTTCGGCCCGAAGTTATGCCCATGGCCGTGCATTCTGTGACTTGCGTATTCACATAGCCGTACTCTTCAATTGGCGACTATGAAGACTGTCTTACAGTCTTCGCATTGTCATCATTTCAGCTGTGCGTTAGTGGACAGCTGTGTGCTGACCATTGATGCCTGTGCTCCGGCTTGAATGCAAGTTATACGTACGTTTTTACAGTGAATGCTGGAGGAAGTCATTAAATTGTTATGTACTATCTGGTTACGCATCAAATTACGACAGTTCATTAAATTACTAGACTTGTCCTTTTTTTCCTTTCCAAAAACAAAAGAAGGATGCTTCGTGGTATATCTCGAAAAGAATTATCACTATCCTCACCATCTGTAGTTTGCATCAACCATTTCAAATTTCGAGATCTAATATTCATCGAAATCTATTAGAGACATAGTGGAAGTGTTAACAAAACAACCTCCAGTGGTGTGCTATCTAGCTAGGTGCATATTATATACACTATAGTACCTAGTGTTTTACAGAATGTACCATCGTATTTGTTCAGAGCAGAACCGAGGAAGGCGGATTGAAATTTAGACTGCATGAAATTAAACATGATGATATCCGATTTTAGTGAATTTGTAAATAAAGTTTCTTCACAAAATATACATTCTATAGTAATGAATTTGTGTTTGGACACACAAATGAACACTTCTCTTTTTGAATCTCGTTTGTGTTGTTGTTATGTTGTTGCTATCTTAAATAATTACTAATAAAAATATAAAGTAAATTTACTAACTTAGTGAAATATTTCCTGATCCAAAACTCTATTTTTTGTACTAAAATTATATATCAAGCATCTAAAGTTTTGTGTTGTTCATCCAGCCGTTAACTGTTTACTTAGGATTCAATCTCCATACTTTTTATAATACTTCAAAAGATTTTATTTTCGCTTAGGATCCTGTATCCAAAGCAATTTGTCATATAAAATGGCACATGGTATTTAAGATTTAGATGTAGCATCTAAAGGTTTGAATGGGCTGTATTGTTCATAAATGTTGAGTGTGTATTCTAAACTTTTGCATAGTATATCCAAGCCGTTCTTTCAGTCCAGGATTTTTCCTAAAATTGATATTCTCCAATCGATCTCGCTCAACTTCATGCCCTGGTAATTTGAAACGTATCTTTTAGCATTTTGGGTTTAATTTTCAATAAAACTCATGGGACATTGTCGACGTTTGCTCAATAACAATTCAATTTTTTCTTTAAGTATTAGAATTTCATTGCACATATATGCACGGTGATATAATTGTCAATATTCGTGCGCTTGTCGTGCGCTTGCGATGGCGAGATTACTGAGAAATTTGCGTTGCTTGAAGCAACGCGGTGTAAATCCGGGCTGGCACACCTGAGATCACCTCTCGGAACAGCGCGGAGCACCAGGCTTTCCTTCATCTTCGCCCAGCCTGTCTTTCCTCCAGACTCTGCCTTCCTCTCCGCTTTGATAGCTACGTGAAGGCAGCGTGTGCATTGAGAGGCCTGAGTGACGAGTGTCTCAACCTCCTCTAAAGAGGCTACGTAGCGCCCGTGCATATTAATCATAGACGGTGGCGGCGGCGACAGGGGTGAGACAGCAGCTTGAGGCGAACTCCTTCATTCCACCCCTTCACGCCCTCTCGCCCCGCGCGTCCTTCCTTGTCCGCTTTTCTTCCCCTCTCCTCCTCTGCTGCTCTAGCCTTCAGAGCCGCCGACCGCACCCTGCATTCGTCCCTATCCCACCAACTCTCTGTGTCTCACTTTTCACTTGCCCATTGCATTCCTTTCCAATGGCGAGCTCTCCTCATCGCTCTCATCCCTATTCCTCTCCTTGTGTGAATCGTCGCACCGAGCTCGCTGTGGTTTCTTTTGAAAACAACAACAAACACGGACGCTCGCCCCTACGCACCCTCAAAAATATGCGTCGAGATAAACCGTACGTTGACTACTCTGAAAGGTCACATGCGGTTGCGGCCACCATTGTGACACTGCCGGCCGTCATCCGTTATGTGAGCAATGTGCCGGAAGCGAAGGCCGACAGACAAGCAAACTGCCGTCCCCTAAGCGCGTTTCGCCTCTCACCTGTTTTCTGCTTCTCATGTTTCAAGTCAGTTCAGTCTTGGCAGCGACCGCGAGTAGACGTGCCTGCCGCTCCGAGGGTAGCTAGTGCTTATCGCAGAGTGCCAAGATAAGGGCCGGGGCAGCCGGTCCCAGGTCGAAGGTGGCGAAAGTGTACCTCAAAACGTCTTTGTTCAGATTTCTACTTACTGTACAATTAAAATTACTACTGAAGTGAACCACATGTTAAACGGCGATGTCCCCCTAGGGGGACATATCACCAGGTCAGTGCAAATACTAAACAACGAAGATGCAGAAGAAATCTACATAGACCCAAACAGTGCTCCCGCTACAATGAATGAAGAATTCGCAAAAATTCACCAACAATACCAGCAACTGCTACAACAACATGAAGTAACGCAAAATCAACTACAGGAACAATTACAGCAAAACCAAATGTTACTTTATCAGCTCCAGCAACGCGAACATCTTAATCCAGTGCAACTAGTGAATCAAGCAGCGTGTGTTAACCTTCAACTACCGAGTGCGCCGAATACGCAAGAGGTTACAAAAGAACAGCAAGAAAGTGCCACAGCAAATAAAAGAAAACGTGGGTTGGATGCAGCAGAAGATCAACCAGAACAGACAATCTACAACGTTACGACGCAAAACAGGTACGATCCTCTAGGAAATGTTCCAGATCCAAACTTAGACTTACCCAAAATTCCCCCAATAAACGTAATTAAAAATGCAGAAAATGTGCCAAATTTTACCTCTTTAATCGCAGAAATTCAAAAACTAGTTACAAATGATTTTACTTCAAAAGTAAAACAAAGTCATATTGCGACACTGTTTACATCAATAGATGATTTCAGAAAATTCCGTAAATACTGTGACGAGAAAGAAATTCAATATTTCACTTACCGCGAACCAACAAAGAAAACTATTTCTGCTACAATATACGACATCCCTACAGCATATTCAAACGAAGACATAAGATTAGAATTAGAAAAAATGTATCCAGTTATCTCAGTTTACAGATTATTCAACAAAAAAGGGAACAATTAGAAATATGTGCAATAGAATTGTTAGATAATGATCAGGGACGTGAAATAGTGCACCTAAATCGACTATTCAATAGTGTTATCAAAGTGAAATTTAAAAACAAATCAAACGTACCTGTTCAATGTAAAAACTGTCAAAACATAAACCACACGCAAGCAAATTGTAAATTAGAATCACGGTGTGTACGATGTTTAGATAAACATCATTATTCAAAATGTCCAAAGCCTAAAGGTTTTCCACCTAAATGTTGTAACTGCTTTCAAAATCATACTGCTAATTACAGAGGTTGTAAAATATTCAAAACAAAAATGGCCAACAATAATTTTCCTCCAAATTCTCAAACCAATCTTAGGGGGTACCAAAGGCCAAATCTACCTACTAACCAACATTCTCGGATTATAATTCCAATCAAAACACGAGGTTGCCTCCCAATTTTAATAATATGAGTGAATTCCCAAACCTTCCAACAGTATCCCCAGAATTACGTAACAACCTTACGAATAACTATGCTCCAGTCACACAACTGCCAGCAAACTTAAATTCATTAATCCCATTATTAACAGCTCAAATAATGAATGCTCTATTCCCTCAAATACAACAATTACTACAACAAATTCTGCCAACAATAATTAACCATGGACCATAACGCCGATCTAAAACTCATGAATTGGAATGCCAACGGCCTTCAAAGGCAATTCTACGAATTTAAACATTTTCTCCACGACCAAAAAATAGATATTGCCTGTCTAACTGAAACTCACCTCAATAATAGTAATAAAATGAACATTCCTGGTTACATAATATATAGAAAAGACAGAAATGCGATCCACACAGGTGGTGGTGTAGCTATCATAATTAAACGCAAAATAAAACATAACCCTGTAATAATCCCACAAAATAATAATCTAGAAATGGTAGCAATATCCATCTCTCTTTCAGTAGGTAACATCACATTAATAACAGCATACAAACCGCCAAATAAATAACTGCCAATAGATATTATGGAAACTATATTCAGAAATAATAATAAAATAATACTATTAGGAGATCTCAATGCCAAAAATCAAGCATGGGGCTGTCACACCACAACTCCTCAAGGAAAAATATTATTAGAAACAGCCATTAAAAATAATTGGATAATACGTGCACCCACACAACCCACTCATTATCCGTATAATAAAAACATTAAACCAGATATACTTGACATAGTATTAACGCAAAATGTAAACTGGTCTATATATCAGTACGCAATACCAGCATTAAATTCGGATCATAACCCAATATTAATACTATTTAACCAAACAACACCAACAATAACTTCTTACAATCCGCTAATAAATGGTAAAATAACTTGGAGCTTATTTCAGAAACAAAGAATGCAACTAGATAAGTATCCTAAAAACTTAAATACAACAAATGACATTGATCTGTCTGTAGAAACTTTCGAAAACAACATAAAAAATGCTATAAAATTGTCAACCATCAGACAAAGCCATCCGAACAAAATAAAAATAATTCCATTACCAAACGATATAATAAACCTAATTGCCTATAAACATAAAGTACGCAGACAGTGGCAAATAAGCCGAAGTTCCTCGATTAAAACTATATTGAATTCTCTCACAAAAAAAGTTAAAGATAAATTAGAACGTTACAGATTCACTCAATTCGATAAGTATACTTCGCAACTTCAACAAAACTCTGCATCGCTTTGGACAGCAATAAAAATAATAACCAAAGAAAAAACACAAAACTTAATACTTACATCAAACAACATAACAGCCACTACTGATAATGAAAAAGCTGAACTCCTAGCTAAACATTTTAAAGACACTTTTACAAATAATATAACCGGTAATGTTACATTTACAAACAAAATTGATTCAGAGCTTTCGCAACTCTATTGCACAGTCCCAGAAAGAATTAAATTCATTTCCTCATCAGAAAAACAATACTTAATCAAAAACCTAAAAAACAAAAAATCCCCAGGTGTTGACAAAATTCCAAATATAATCATTAAAAAACTTCCGAAACAAGCAATCAGTTCTTTAACAGCAATATACAATTCTTGCCTCAGATTAAATTATTTCCCGCAATCTTGGAAAATGGCACTGATAATCCCCATTGCAAAACCAAGTAAAGACCATTCGAGAACAGAGAATTATCGACCAATTAGTCTACTTCCAACGCTTTCGAAAATCTTCGAAAAATTAATACTAAAGAGAATCAACACATTCATAAACAGTAACAATATTATACCCGCGTCACAATTTGGTTTCCGCAATAACCATTCAACAATACATCAACTTTTAAGACTAACCGATTTCATCGCTACTAATTTCCAAAAATCTAAACATACATTAGCACTATTTTTGGACGTAGAAAAAGCGTTCGATAAAGTATGGCACCAAGGTTTACTATATAAAATACGGCAATATGGATTCCCGCAATATTTACAACAAATAATAAAAAGTTTTCTAATAAATCGTAGTTTCAAAGTACAAGTCAATTTAGTACAGTCCTCTGTTTATGATATCACGGCCAGTGTCCCTCAGGGATCGCCTCTGTCACCAACCCTATTCAATATATTTATTTCAGACCTTCCACAACTAAAGCATTCAAAAATAGCGTTATTTGCAGATGACACCGTAATATTTACAACACATCAAAACTTAACATTAGGACGAAACAAACTTCAAGATGATTTAAACACACTTACAGAATGGTTTCAGCAATGGAAAATTAAAATCAACCCAACTAAATGTAAAGCAAAAATTTTCTCATTAAAAAAAATCTATACTATAAATCCATTAATTCTAAATAACACATATATTCAATGGCTCTCCCCTACAACTTCAGTAAAATATTTAGGACTTCACATTGACAAAAGGCTAACTTGGAAAGAACACATAAAAATAACAGCTAACAAAACATTCATAAAAATGTTAAAACTGTACCCACTAATTAATAAAAACTCAAAGATCAACATCGACACGTCAATATCCATTTTCAAATATATAATAAGGCCTTCACTAACCTACGCCTGTCAAATTTGGGGAGGTGCGGCAAATAGCAATTTAAACAAATTACAAGTGATTCAAAACAAGTATCTACGCTGGACAGTAAATGCACCTTGGTATATCCGCAACGAGCAAATTCAAAAAGAACTCGCTATATGCCCAATAAAACAATGGATAGACAGACTCTCCACCCGATTTTATGCAAACCTACCATCCTGCCCTGCAACCCAAAAATTTAAGTTAGGTTCAACTTCAAAACCATATCCAAGAATCAAAAGTCGGCATTCTAAAGATTTACTTCGACCTCCATAAAATAGCAGAAATGAAAGCAGTTATTAACAACAAATTAGAAATAAATTCGAGTAGTTAGAGGACCCTTCCTGGACACTCCTCGGTAATTAGTTAATATTTAATTGTAAATTCAAAAATATGTAAAATAAGCCGAATGTTATTAACTTTGTACAAAAATTGTATGTATGATTCAAAACCTTGAAAGGCCTAACAGGCCGAACAAGGATTAATAAATTATTTTTTAAAAAATGTTTCAAGTATTGACTTATTCTGTGTACGTTCCTTGATATCCCTATCTCAGAAACAAATACCAGCGTATATACAGGTGTCGTATTGTTTGGTCTGCTTTCTGGAGGGTTTGCAGATAAGGCTATTTCGAGGTGACAATTCCTATTCGTTTTTTTGAAAGACCTTCCCTTATTGATAAAAAAAGGGGTCTTACGAACTGAAACATGAATTGCGACCAGTGCTGTATATTCTCGTCGCACATTTCGGGGAACCTCCGTGTATGAAACGAGCGCAAATTCACAGGGTTTGAGCAGTTCACTTATGAGGAGTAGGAATGGTGGATAGGATCTTTCTCCAGCCTTATGTAGTATTTGTAGCTACACTCTTTCCTGTAGCACCATACCAGCCTCGGCAAAGCCAGTCTACCCAAGCTCCATTCGTCACTTACAGCACAAAAAATTATACTTTCGTAAATGGAAAATCCTGCCATCGTCGGGGCTCGAACCCTAGGACTTCCCAGGCAGAGGCTCTGCAGTGACCCAATTCATACCCTAAGACACCTAAGCCGGTCTTAAATGGATAGTATAGTATTTTTATACAATTAGTATGTTAATAGTAGCCTGCAGTAGTACGTATGCTGTGGAATAGAACCACACAAAATGGTTTTCCAAATCGTAACACGTACACTGTTCAAGAACAATAAATAAAATACTATCGTATAGCACTTCAGTAAATAAATATTTTAATAAAAACAGTCCTCACAAATACTACAATATCATCATATAAGAAGTCGCTCTTTCATAACGCGAAACGTGAATAGCTAAATGTTAATGGTGGGGCGTCTATTCCTTGTCGCTGTGCTGTTGCATGCCTTCAGCTGTGACGTAAGCAGCGATGCACTGGCGATGGGAATTCAGCCAATACTTACAGAAAGAGAATAGGCGGGATAACACAACAAAATATTTGCATTCTTCAATCAATATCGATACTATTTCCTTGTTTATGATGTTTTCCCGAGCTCCTAAGTATAACGAAACCGTAATCCACCTCTCACATGGACGGAAGCTTCATAGTTTTCTTTCAATTTCTGCGTGCATTGGAAATTAGTGATGTAAGAAGAAGATAAAAGATTTCCTGAGAATTAGTATCTCAAAGGGATAAGCTAAAGGCGACGTTATTCGAACTTTCTTAACCCTTCACTACTCTCACGCCAGAATGGGAGCGCCCTGATCACAGTCCTCTCGCAATTAGTTGTCATTGCACTGCAAATTGCGTAAGTTTTCAAGAGCTTAGTGTTTAGTATAATGCATGTTCTTTTTACATATTGTAAATGTAGATATTTTCAAATACGTTTTTAGTGCAAGATTCATTCAAGGTATGCATGTTGAATCCTCGTGGCCTGTAACACTGAAGCTTTAAACGCGTTTTCTCGAAACCAGATCGGTGTGTGTTAGGGCGGTATTGCTGCTAAATAAGTTTTTATCAGTAGACAACTAAATGCTCGATAAAAACTAATCGATCATCTAAGTCTATTATTATACAACTGTACAGCAAATTGTTTATTGTTCTTCGTTTCATAAATTTGTTAATTTTAGTGTATATTATATTGTATTTTATTTTCTCAAAATTGTTCAATTATTTGGAAAAGTTATAAGAAATATAATATATTCTTTATATCAACTTTGTAATTGATTCAAGTCATTGACTTTTTAAAATAACAATTTGATTTAAATCATGATTTAAATCAATGTTTTAAATAAATTATTTCAATCATACTAGTCTTTATTATTATTATTATTATTATTATTATTATTATTTTTAATAATTCAAAATTTTATGCTCGTCCGGAGTTTTCAGATATAACTTAACTCAAGGACCGAACGTCAACACATACAGCGAGACAGATGGTGAGAAATTCTTGCTCCAGTGCACTCAGGTTCCGCTTCAATGACTAAGTGAGAGAACCTTACGCATAATATTGGTGGTTGCCAGCAGCACGGCCTTCTGCATGGTTCTGAAGTGCCACTCATTTAGATTGAGTTTCTCTTTCACAATCCTCCAATCTTCAGCAACAAGCCCATTAGATGAAATAACTACGGGCACAATATCTACCTCTTTTAGTTTGTAGAGGTTTTTCAGTTCATCTGAGAGT
The DNA here is from genome assembly GCA_031308135.1 of Acheta domesticus. Lineage (NCBI taxonomy): Eukaryota > Metazoa > Arthropoda > Insecta > Orthoptera > Gryllidae > Acheta > Acheta domesticus. The sequence continues at coordinate 114,820,517 of JAHLJT010008446.1, read as the reverse complement.
GGCTGGTATTTTCTTTTCTTTTCTGCAATTGTTGACAACAGATTATGATCTAATGGGACTACAGTATCAATTATTATTGCCCTGCGAGTAGTTTTGTCGAACACGACAATATCAGGCTTATTTGCTTCCATTGTTTTATCTGTAACAATGGCAGTATCCCATAAGATTTTTGCTCCGGTAGATATTTGTAATAAGGTAGGCTTTCCTTTCATGTCCGATCTTTTGGCAAGAGCTTGGTGACTGATTTTGGCTACATTATTGTAGCGTTGTAAATAATCTGTTTGTCCCAACTGAGAGCATCCACTACAGATGTGTTGAATAGATTCGGTGGCCTTCTTGCACAGGCGACGCATGTCACTGTTGTTATTATTATTATTATTATTATTATTATTATTATTATTGTTATTATTATTATTGTTATTATTATTATTGTTATTATTATTATTATTATTATTATTATTATTATTATTATTATTAAAATAGAATACTGAAGAGAAAGCGCATACATTTAGATCTCGATATCGGCGGGAAATAGAAGTATTAATAGCGTGGGGAAAGGACTAAGGCAACGGGCGAAGTGGTAGAGGGGTTTGGAATTAATGTGATTGTGAACAATACTATACGTTTTAAAATTGAGTATTAAAGAAAGATTCTTCAGAATGATTAGAAAGTCAAGTCAAGAGATGGCGATCAGATTGAGATCATTGGATGTAGAGGTGAAAATGATTTGGGCTTCTGGATCATAATTGGTTACATTGTCATAGGTGAAGGTAGGTGAAGACGGAGTCAGGGAACATCTAAAAACGACACTCGAGGGGCGAGGTCAATGTTGCGTTTGTAGTGTTTGTGATACGACGGAACGACGAGGCGGGTTGACATTGGCAGAATAAAGGTAGATAGAAAGTAGGTGGTGGGTTAGGTCATTGCACATTGATCGAGGGCTGATGAATAAAAAAAGAAGGAAAAGATAGAATGTAGGGAATAGGAAAGAAGGAGAGGGGTAAGAACATTATGTTTTTCAGAACGAGGAAGAAAGAACATTTTACGGCGAAGAAACGCGAACCAAAAGAGATCGCTAGGTGAGAGAAGACGAGGAGATGGAAGTCGAAGAGGGGAAAGGCGGAGCGGGGCAAGAAGGTGAGAGGCAGAGCAAGGTGGAGCGGCGGACGCGGTGGAGCGGAGGCGGCGCCGGGCAGGGCATCAGAGCCGTGGAGCAGCCCACAGCTCCACAGCGCGGCTTTATTAAGAGCGAGCGCCGGCGCGACGTCAGGCGAAATGTTTCCGCCATTAGAGTGAGAGCATTCTTGTGTAACCTGACGCCCTGCACCTAAGCTAAGGGCAAAGCACCAAACAAAAACACAGCGTCAGTTTAAGAAAAACAAGGATCAAGGTATAAAGGGCCATTTATAAACGCCAGTGGAGGAAATAGCAATGAAATGCTGAAGGGCAGCTTTTCACGGCCAAAAGTGAGGGAGCTCTCTTTGCCTTTTGAAAATTGAAGAACTTAGAGAAATCGATTTAACTAAAGAATAGGTCAAAGACGTTACTTAATATAGGGTCTATATCTTTCAATTTTAAACAATCTAACCACATTTCTTCAGAAACTATTTATTCATATGACAATCGACAAACACGCATGTTTCACATGTTCATATACATGCTTCATTAGATGTAATGTAAAACAATATGGATGTAATGGAATATTGTATTGGATTAAAACAATTATATGAGAAATGCATTTCGTATATAAAGGTATTTTTTTTAAATCTTTCAAAGTTACCACCAGTAAGCACAAGACACAGTTAGAAGAACTTCCCTTGGAATAAGAAAAGAAAATGAAATGTTAAACTTGATCAATGTTTTCGGACACAAATAGGAAAGCAATTGTAGGGCATAAATAACTCCAGCACCCACGTTAGGTAGGTTCAACTCGAGAATAAGCTAAAAACAGTTGAGATTATGACGTAAGAGACTGTAGAAGAGGTCTGCCAAACTGCGTCCGCACGAGCTACTTGGTCGCCATGGAAGCCCGGCGCTCCTAAGGGCATCGGTAACTTCCCTTGATTCCGCTCTTATTTCCCCTCCAAATCCAGAAAGGGATGTAAATGCGCAAGTCGAAGCGGGGAATGGAAACGCAAAGCGTGCTCCAAGCATCGTGAAGAATAATGGATTCATAAGCATGTGTTTGTCTGATACTTTTTGATCAAATACCCGATATTTGAATTCCGTTTATGTGCCTTATGGTACATAAACGTATATCTATTTAATAATACCTATATATTACTTGATTTCACGTTCACGTTTCTTATTAAACTCTGACTTATAAAAACATTTTTTGCTAAGGGGCAAAAATATCACTAATTGATTGATGGGTGATTTCGGACGCGTCAACTATTAAGGTCGTGAGTCCTGTAAATGAGGTGTATGTTTTTTATTGCGGAAGTTCCCTTTTTTTTCTGCTGGATGACGAGGGCCGGCGCCGACCGACCAGTCAGCATGCGGGGTTTTCCCTAAACAGGAATCTTCCACCAGCGGGACACCGCACCAGCCAAGACAAGCTCTAAGCTCCCGACTGTCTCCCAGCATGTGTGGTAATGTAGTCCATGTAAGTGTAAATGTAAGTGTGTGTCGGTAAGGGGGGAAGATAGGAGAAAAAAGTGGAAGGAAAGAAAGCGCGGTCCGTGGCCTGTTTGTTATGGTACTGCTCCGGCATTCGCCTAGTGTTGATCGGAGAAATCATGAAAAATTACCAATCAGAGCAGTCGGCCGCTAGAATTTTGCTCCAGACAGTACCTGAATTTGACTTCGCTCTCTAACTGGTGCCGAAAATCTTGCTATCCACGGCACTCGACCCCCAGGACCTCCCGGTCAGAGGCACTGCAGGGACATCAATTGATGTCCTGAGCCACCTAAGTCGGTCCGGATACTCGTAACCATTGCATACAATGAACGTATCTTATATTTCGAATAAAACGTAGGTGTGGTGAAAACTAGTGTACCGGTATAATTGCATTTGAGAAGTAGAACTACAAGGTGTCCAGAGAGGAAACGTCGAAACTTCGAAAATAAGCTCTTAAGACAATTCTAAGCATATTTTGTCTAATAAATTACGTAGATATTCCGAATGGCTGACCGGGAGAGATGGCTCAGTGCATCAATCTGATGTCACTTCAGTCCCTCTGACCGGGAGGTCCTAGGTTCGAGTCCCGACGGCGGCAGGATTTTTTGACACTCGCTTGTCAGCTAGGTCGAATTCAGTCGCTGTCTGGAGGAGAATTCTAGCGGCCGGCTGCTCCCATCGGTAGTTTTCCGTGGTTTCTCCGATCAACACCAGGCCGGAGCAGTACCCTAATATACGGGCCACGGACCGCGCGCGATCTTTCCTTCCTCTTCCTTGTCCTATCCTCCCCTCTTACACACACACTTACACTAACATGCACTACACTACCACACATGTCGGGGGACCGGTCGGGAGCTTACAACTTGTCCCGGCTGGGGCGGTGCCCCGCTGGTGGGAGATACCTGGTTGAGAGGAAAACCCCGCTAGTCGACGGTAGGTCGGTGCCAGATCTCGCCATCCAGTGGGGAAAAGATCATCGCCACCTCCCGAGAAAAAAACGCACTACATTTACGGGACCAATGACCAAAGTAGTTGACGCGCCCGGAAACACCAATCAATCAATCAATCAACCGAATGGTTGAGCCGCAATAAGTACTCAAAAGTTGGTTTGAAAAAATGATTTCTAAGCAAAAATTTTCATTATGGAAGTATAGAAACACTCCAAAAACATGTAAATCGTTTGTTATTTACAAAGAAATGAATATATTTGTTCAGAAAGAAAAATTAAGCAAGAAATAAAAAAAGCACCCAATTTACACAATTCGACTGCCTTTTTATTTCTCGCTTAATTTTTCTGTCTGAGCAAATATATTCATTTCTTTTGTAAATAACAAACAATTTACATGTTTCTGGAGTGTTTCTATAATTCCATAATGCAAATTTGTGCCTAGAAATCATTTTTTCAAACCAACTTTTGAGTGCTCATTGCGGCTCAACCATTCGGAATATCCACGTAGTTTATTAGACAAAATATGCTGAGAATTGTCTTAAGAGCTTAGTTTCGAAGTTTCGACGTTTCCTCCCCGGAGACTCTGTATATTTGAGCTGCTCCAAATCCATGTTAAGATCTGATCAATGATATTGTAAACGTCAGCACATGCCAGCCAGATTTTCAAACGGCCCGGCACGGAGGCTGCTGGACACATGGGACAGACAAAGGCACTGGAAAGTGGAAAATTCCTTGCTACCCCCCGTGACGCAAGAGGAGCGGGCAGGGGCACCGGACCCAGTGCGCGACATGTGGTCCGGCCGGCCTTTAGAGGGCGGAAGCCGACCGCGAAAGTAAGTTAACGGAGGCGGGCAGTTCGTTGTCAGAGCACCTCGTGAGCAGACGTGCATGCTCGCCGAGACGGGAGTGCGGTCCTTGAGGCACGGCGTGTGCGAAACACGGTGTCGGCCACCGGCGCGGTAAAGCGGAAGGTGGGGGATGCACTAGCCCTAGGGACGGGGGAGCAGGCGCGTGGGAGGTACTGCGAACATAACCCCAGAGCTGTAAATTTGTACATTATTTAAATAAACCAATTTGTACATAGAGCTCGGTCTGTGTCGTTATTTAGGTACCACGACGCCACAATATTTTGTGCTCTAAAAAATCTTGTGTACTGCAAATTTATACACAGTAATGAAGTTTTATTCTATATATTTTCTATTTTTTTCTCACATATTTTGGAAAATAAAAACATATATATATGTATGTATTTTGCTTTTTTGTTACGATTACTGTTCCCTGCTTACGACAATCTCTCAATGGTCCCTTCATATCTACTAACAATTGTCTTGAAGACAAAATTTCCAAATATAGAACGATTCTGTTATAAATTCTACGCCAGTTACAACATTCTCGTGTAGTTTTGTAAATTTTGCGGCGATAAATACGCACATTTTCCATTTTAGTTAAGGGTGCTTCGTTGTTCTGTCGCTGTTGCGAATTCAATCGTTCATTGACAATCATTTCGTATCATCCAGTTTTGCGTAAATAGCTGCTCTATTTTGGCTTAGGAGAAGATACATTCTGAACGTATGTTAAATATGAGTTAGGCAAGAACTAAATATTTGGAAACTTTTACAAAAAATTGGCAGTCACCAAGGCGTTGCTTAACGTACGCAACAGTGGAATATAATACACTTTTTAACTTCTTAGTACAATAAAAATATCTTAAATATTGTGTCGTGTTAAGTCATTCGTACCTATGAAATCGGTAGAGTTCTAAATCTTTCCTTGGGTGCATGATGAAGGCGACGTCGATTCAGTAGTATCAGTGCCAAGACACATACTATTACTGTGTAAGGAAATGTTAGAGAATAGACGGAATAGCCAGCCATATGGCATGGTACAGAACCGCTGCACCTGTGGCCGCTGCAGGGATGGAGTGGTGAGCAAAGGGTCAAGGGCGGGGGACGACGGAGCCCCTCCCTTCACCATCACCAAGAAGCACACGCAGACTACCTAGATGCATTACCTCCAGTCTGTGGCAGATGTCCCATTAGGCAAGATTAGGCCAATGTCTAGAACGGTTGATGTCTACTGCTTCGTGAGATGCGTTGGTGTCTAGGAATTTGAATGTAGTGTAGTTACATACATAGGAAATTCAAACAAAATAAAATTTTAAAAAATACAACGATATAAATATGAGGAAGAACCTTCAAAATTGATGTTTTGGTGGAAAATGTCTCATTAACACCATTTTTGGGAGGGAAGATGCTGCCCAACATATTCTTTCGGGCAATGAAGAGTAGGAAGGATTGAAACTTTCTTTGAAATGAGAGCGTATAATTCTGGAGTATGGCAAATAACAGCCAAAAATATATCCCATTTATATAGTAATGCAGTGTTATATTTAGAAATCACATATTTACGGAATAACAAATTTTATTATTTCAAATAATTCATTCATTGTTTATAGAAATTCCAGATCTCTTGCTTCCTGTGCTGCACGTGAAAGCGCCCTTGATGCTCTCACAGCTCTCATCTCATTTAGAACAATCCCGTGCTCAGTGTCGGTACTGTTTTGTATATTTTTGCAACAATTATACCATAGCTACTCTTTATTTATTTATGACAAAACAGTTAAAAAATTTGGTTGACATGCTACGGGAAGAAGATAATTTTGTGCACGTTTTCATAATTCCGTGATCCCTACCCTAAGCCATTTAATTATGAATATAGAAAGAAATGAGCGTTTTTTTGCCAGGTTAACAAATATTTGCTCCGATGTATTTAAATCTGTTTTCAAGGATAAATCAGCTATAGATTTGGGCTCTTCTCTCTTATCGTGTCCTTGATGAAGGAATAATACTTCCTGTCGCGACATGGAGAACGATAATTTGAATAACTATATTTCTCACTAAATTCTAGAAGACGTGCACAGAAAATGAAGTTACATTTATGTCCAGAAGCAAAACAAGGGGCCGTCTCAGCATTTGCTCAAGAATCAGGGAAACTGGACGAAAAATTTGATCGAGATGGGAGTCATTGACACAGAAGCTGAGGTACAATACTTGTCACAGGATCTTTAGAATTTAGACGTTATTTAGTAAATTATAAAGCGTGTTTGCGTTGTCATATGGCAAATTATAGATTGATATTATTTCAGACGTGATACATGTACTCCCCTATCTTAACTAAATTTGCGATGTCCACTTATCTTCTACAATGAGACCGTTGATTATTACTTATCGATGTCTGAATTGGAAACATCATAATGGAAAAAATATATTTAAGACTTCATGCAACCAAGATGTATCATTAAGAAGCCTTGAGACAAAGTTAACTCTACCCCATATAAATGAGCATCATTACATTACATATCTGACATTTATTGCAATTCATTTACTTTCATTACATATCTTATTTGTATTTAAATAGTTCAGAATCTACGATGGCATTTCTGAATCATTCTCCATTTCTCTCTCCCTCCCTGCCTGTCTCTCATACACACACACACTTTTGGTGTATTAACTCTTGCTAATAAGAAAACAGATGTAAAATGAACGCGTTAGTTAACTTTGATTTTTTTGTTCATTCATCCTAAAAATATCAAGAGTATGCCCTCTCTTCTGACACTATTTGTGGTTTGTTTTGGAAAATGGCCTTTTTCCCATGCGTCACTTGTACCTTTCATCTGTACTTCGAGAGCTGATTAATTGACAAAATCAATCTTGCGACACTTAAACAAATACAATTCTATGAATATCTGATGTGTATGGCGAGTATCCTAGTCCCATGGCGACACTCGTCTGGACGACAACGCAGTGGGAGGAGCGGCAGCGGCAGAAGCAGCAGAGGCAACAAATAATTACAGTAGAGAAGAAGATTCGGAGGTTGATGCAGAGAAAAAAGCTGAGACAGGCGGAGATAAATCAGAGGTAGATGCGGCGAGAGGTAGAAATTCTCAAGCAGAGAAAGAGGCAAACGCTGGGGTGGAGGAGCGGATGATTTAAAGAAAGGTGGAATGAGATGCGGAGGAAAAGTCGGAACCAGATGCAGTGGCAGAAGCAGAGGCGGCCCCGAGTGCGGTGCCGGAGGGAAATCAAAGGTAGGGGCAAAGAGAGGAGCAAAGGCACAAGAAAAGGAGGCGGCAAACGCAGGGGTTAAGAAGCGGATAATATAGAGAAGGTGGGATGAGATACGGAGGAAGAGTCGGAAGCAGACTCAGCGTCGAAAACAGGCGGAGGCAAATTAGAGGTAGAGGCGGAGAGAGGGACAAACGGAGGAAGAGGAACACGCAAGGGCGGAGGAACGATTGGCTTAGAAAAAGGTGGAATGAGATGCGGAGGAAGATATTGATGCAGAAGCAGTAGCGGAAGTAGAGGCGGAGACGGGTGCGGAGGCCGAGGCCAAACAGAGTTAGGGGCGGAGAGGAAGGCAAAGGCACAAGCGAAGGAAGAGGCAAACGCAGGGGTGGAGGAGCGGGTGGCTTAGAGAGAGGTGGAATGAGATGCGACGGAGGAAGAGTCGGAAGCAGTGGCAGCCGCGGGTGCGGAGGGGAGGCGCGGGCGGGAAAGGCGGTCGGGGGCGCATTAATTCACCTCTGCCGGGCGAGCGCGGCGGCGCGTGCTACGCCTGATGCGCGCCGCTGTCGTGATGTATGCTGACCGCTCACGCCATATGCACGCGGCTGGAGGAATTCATCACCTGTCAGCGAAAGGCGTCGCGCCGTCCGCCGCCCGCTGCGCCCCCCCTCTTCACGCTCCCACCTGGCGCCGGCCCCTCGTCCTAGGCCGCGCGAAAATTTCCCGAAATAAATCGACTTGCCAACAATGCAGGTACGTCGCGATCGGTGTCTATCTGTTTAATTTCCGTTCGGAAATGCAAACAATTTTGAGAGTCCAGTGCTCTTGACATGGTAAGAAATACTCGTCCTGATACAAGTTTGTTGCCGTTGTTTTTAGTTATTTGTTGGACGACGTAGGGAGTAGTTGGAATGAGAATGCATTCGTCATACTTTTAGATGTTTAATTCACGGGACATAACTTTGAAAGGTGATGAATAAGAACAAAACTGCAGTTATCTACACTCATTGTCGTAAAAAAATCTGCACTCAGAACGACGAGGCGGATTGCGATCATTGTTGGCAGGCAGGGGGAGGGTATCACGCATACGAAATGATTATATTTTCACGTTAGTAGGACCAATATTTACTGCGCTACACGCCCAAAGACTGTACATGTTAGTTTGGCGTGAGGACGCCATGTTGGCAAACACACGCGTCCAGACGTCGTGGCATGGAGTTGTACAAGTCTCTAATAGAGTCCTGTGCTAGTCCATGCCATGCAGTCTGCGCCTGAGTGCGCGGTTCTTGCAGATTGGTGGGTAGGGGTGAAGTCCTGCTCGCACGCTCCGTAGCAGCCCCAAAATTCTTGAACTGGGAAAGGCCTAGCAATGCGGCTGGCCATGCCAGATTATCCAAGGCTGCAAGGCATGCTCGGGAGATGGCTGTGGTATGCGGACGCGTTTTGGCTGTTGAAATAGGGCGTGGGCGTTCACGAACGGTAGGGCCACCGGGAGAAGGATCTCCTGAACGTACCGTGCGGCTGTCACTGTGCCTCCGAGAATTGCTAACAGTGAACGGGCACACCACAGTAGGATATCGCCGCACACCATTACACCAGGCTGGCGGGACGTGTGATGTGATACCACAAACCGCTCGTTGTGACGCTCCCCACTCCGCCTTCACTCACGGACCCAGAGGTCGACAACTTAAGACAGAAGAGGGACCCGTCGCTGATGATGATCCTTTGGAAGTCTGCATGGCCCCAAGTCCGTCTTTCCCGACACCAGGCGAGTCTGTAGCGACGTTGCTGGAGTGTGAGAGGCAGATGTCGTAACGGTCAGCGTACGGTGAGCCCTTAGTTGTAACCGCCTACCAGTGGTTCTGGCACTTACAGGATGTGACAGTGCAGGCTGCACAGCTCGCTGAATCACCGCTGAAACACCTATCGTTGCCGTTGGATCTGGTTGCCCGTGGTGGACCATCCGTCGGTCCTCTCTCCTCGTGGTGCGTGGCGGACATCCAGATCCTGCATGTCGTGTGTATGTGCCTTCCTCAATCCATTGCTGCCAACAGAGGGCGATGGTGGTGTCCGTACGACCGGTGTGGCGCGCAATAAGGCGACAAGACCATCCAGCCTCCGCACACACACGATGCGACACCTCTCGAAAGCTTCTATCTGGACAACCGGCTGTCGAACGCGTCACCTAGATATAGTGTAAGTGCAGGGACGCTCTGGCGACGTTACCCGATGTCGCAATGGCCGACGCGGCCGATTGAGACCCTATTTTCTCGGCTGGTGGGCGTGACGTCATGCCCTTACCTTCGACCCCCCCAGTGCGCTGCCGACCGTGGAAACGAAATCATTGGTTTAATGAATGGTGTGCAAAATACCCCCAAGTTTGCAGCGGATCAGTAGGGTCCTTTGGAGTTGAAATTTTTTATGACGATCAGTTTATATTTGCTAAAAGAAGCGTATGTATCAAGCCAATCTTCATTATTTTTGTCACTTTTTCTTTTATTTTGCAAGCCTTCATTCCTCGCAACTTAAATTGCGACTGCATGTGATGTAGTTTTTAATATAGATCACCAGTATTTTCTGGCCCACACTTTGTTCTTGTATTGAGTTTTTCAGTCAAAAAAATAGTTTTTGCCTGTATCTCTCGCCCAATAAATCATCATTATATCTATAAGTTCCTTTCTCATGATCAGAACAGTTTTTGAACTCGTACTCGCAAAAAAATACTGGTTATTTCACTTTCCGTAAAATACGTTTTTTGTTATTTAAGGTCGCAACAATGTCTAGTTCATTAACAATCACTATTGGATTTTAACTTTACGGTACCGATGAGGATGAAACGATATAGTGATGATAGGGGTGAATGGACTAACACATACAACCATATCCGAAGCGGGACTCGAACCCGCAACCCTTCTGTCTGAGATCACTACGGCACTACTGCTTTTGCGATCTCGGCCACCGGTCCGGCGTAGAATATGTTGAAGAAAGTAGTTAAAAGTAGCAAGAAAAACAGCTGTATTATATATCTGGATCACTACTGAATAGCGAGAAAAAAGATCGGAGATTGATACCCTTTGGCACATAACTAAAAAGTTCGTGTGATCGCCAGTAGATTACCGCGTGATCTGAAAGATTTATTGTGGTGATGGACAGATCAAGAAGCGCTACGCGCTAGGACATGTTCGTGCAGGTTCTCTTTTACACTATCCCATCAACATTTTCATCCCAATTTATTTTGTTTTTTGTGATTTCCGTCAGGTTTCGCTGTCATTTGCCCCACTGAGAGATGGTGCACCGGAAATTTCGCTCCGTAAGCCCTTCCAGGTGGATCTTCCTCTTTTGGACGGAGCGAGCTTCTCCGCGCACACGCCTGTCTTCATGGCTTCAGGGGCGCCTACAGGTACGCATGACCACGGGGCGTAATAATCCGCTTACACAGTTTAGGGCGTTGGCTCAGTGAAATGCGAACAACTCTCGGCGTTGCCCAGCTGCGCGCGAAATCATAGCGAGCGCCGCTTTCTGCCACGGACTAGCGCTTTGAATTTAGGGATGTAATGCCTCGCGTGAAACGTGTTCCTTGCCGCAGTTAGAGACGCAGGAAATTGCTCAGGCTGTGGTCTGTTGAATTTCGTTCACAATTGGCTTGGAAATTGTGAAGGGTCTGACGAGAGATATGCCTTTGGTATACGGGGTAAGAAAAACAACACTTAATGGACTTGGTAAACACTCTGTGCAGTGTTATAAAAATAATTTCATTCTTTGGTTAATTGCAGAGGTACAGAGTTCCTACAAGCTCCTAGATATAGCTTTCCCATTTTGGACCACGGTCGATGAATAGCAATGGCCGATTACAGGTGCAATTCTGATTTAGACCTGCGAATATGCGGCGGAATATTCAATCTTCGCTCTTTATGTTACAATATGAGAGAGAAAGTTTATGCTGGAAGCTATTAGGATCCCCTGGAATATTCTTCTGGAGTATTGCCTTTAGTAGATTCTTACATTTCTTCCACAACGCCGAAATATTTCTGTCTTGGGTTTAACCGAACGACTTTTTCTCTAGAAAAAGAATTTTCTTAGAAAAACATAGGTCATCACAACTTTTTTATTCACACCAAAATAAAAATACATTCTATTATATAAAATAAGCATTAAATATTATTCAAGCAAATTAGCATGATAGTACATTTGTCGGTGAAGGTGTCACAGTTATATATTTCACCGTTATTTTGCTCGGAAGTTTGTGTTTTCGATTGACAAGGATCCCGGCTGTGTTGTGGTTGGAAGATTTAATTGAGAATCTGTAATTGAGTTGTAGGGTAAAATTCTTATTATATTGTAGTTTTTTTCGCTGCGTCGATAGTTTATGGCTAGGGAATTAGGGTGTTTTCCAGACGGTGAACTCAACTTGAACTCCTTATTTCAATTTTTCCAAGACTGTCAGTATTTTTAGTTCTCTGTGCAGCGCAGTGTGGTTAAACCAAAGTGAAACCCAAAGGCGGCTCATGGCTATGAAGTTAGGTGAAGAGCTAATAAACACTGAAATGCACTCCATTAATTCATTTTAGAGGCATTTTATATGCTCTCCCGAATTTGAGTGTTTATTCAACGATCTAGTTATATTCAACAGAGCGGCAAATCCTCTTCTGTTCCAAATGTTGCTTTTATTGCTAAAAATCAAGCGTGTCCAACAAAACATTTTCTGTAGAGTTGGCGAGGAACACATTCACGAGAATTCCTTAAACTATAACTGATTGAAACCAAGATTGTAGTTTTTTTCTCGAAATTTTAACTTTTATACCAGAGTTTAAAGAAGTGTATACAACTAAAAACTGCCTTATCTTAGTCTTCCTAAAGTGGAAATGGCGTAATAGCTAATAGAATACACATTATATCACACCAGGAGCGTGCGGTGATTATATTTCTTAAGGTTGAATCAGCCTGTCTTCTTAAATTTTTCCAACAATTTTTAAGATGAGTCCAAATAATTTATAGACAGACAATTAATGTTGCTTACATTCTTTTTTATAGGCTTTCACATGATATATATTGTGATTATATTGTATACTCCAGCTGCTAGCGGCCCACCAGCTCCTCCTCCCCGCATTCAAAGTAGTCGTGCAACAGAAGATTATTTACACAACCGTGAAACCCTAAATATTTAGTAAATAAAAAATTCTAACATGCAATTTATCACTCTCACACGATATATTTTCATGAAATAAAAAGTAATAGTCGCACGGAATAGGAAGTCTGCTTCCTCCAAATGTTGCGATACTCAACGGACAGTAAAATTCATTCTTCTTTCATGGCTAGCAAAATACTACATTTTTTCAAAAATTCAATAAAAATGAATAAATATTTATTGATTGGATAACTCGGGAGAAACTATCGAAGTTTCCAAATGAGTTCTCCGGAGACCATATTCTGCCATGTTGTGCAGTAATTCCACATAATTGCCATGATTAAGTCAATCTAGATTCATGTCCCCTGATTGCTAATTCGCGTTTGCGTAGGAAACATAGGTTAATGAACGTTTTGAGAAACTCGCGAATTGGTTGCTCTTTTTAATTGTGGAGAGATATTTCTGTTCGAAGTTGCTGGTTCAGTTGCTCGGATGTGTTCAACTGTGTTCGTGTGCAGTTGCTGATTTTATGAAACTTCACAAATGTTTGTATTCCAATTTTGCCCATGAGTTATTCTGTTCTTCACCAAACAGCAAATAAGACCAAAAGAAAAATGAGTTTAGTCTTTTACTGGCAGCTAACCACCGATATTTTTTGGAGGCTGAACAAATCAAATGTCTCGTGAATGTTTTTGTTATCTGCTGTAATTGTGCTAACGCTGGTGTCTGATTACCGTTTTCAATTAACTACTTCTTCCGGTGGCCTCGTTGAAAATATCATCCATTATACGTTCACTGGAAGGCATACTACACCCAATTATTCCAGGATACACGTTTGATTAGACAAAGCACTTGTTACTACACTGCAAAGTTATTACAAATCTTCACGAAATTTCGAGTAATCACGAGAGTACGTCACAACACTACAATGGTTCACCACTTCTTCACGCAGTACCCTGCCATTCAGCCACATACACTGATTTTCTAAAAAAAGAGTATGCAGTGCTATTCAAAAATTGGGGGAATCTGATCACACGTGTGTCAGAACTACCTTCCTCAGAAAAATTAATAAAATCTCTACTCAACATTGTAGTTCACTCTCATTACAGTGAGAGAGAAATGTGTGTCGCCTAATCATTTTATCAGTTATAAACTTCTCGATAAACGATATTGGAATTTATGCTGACAAAACGTGCCATTTCAAATAATTTTGCACTATGGCAGGACTGCCTTACGAGTAGTGTGAGATGCGTGGTTTGCTCTTATCAGCTCTCTAGCTGGGAGTACTGCAATCACGTCACAGACAGGTGAAGCCAGGCCTTAAAGCATGAGGGGGAGAAACATCACCCATCCCTAGCTAGCTGTGTTCAGTACATTTTGTGGTATGGCTTCCCCAGATAGCCGCGTGCCGCTCGTCCATTGAATTATATGCACGCGCAGCTCTCTTTCCCAGCGAAGATTTTAGAGCTGGGGTTAGAGTAGTGGGCCGCCGCAAAGATGGCAGTAGAACATAAAATGGATGCAATATTTTGATGATATGAAATACGGTTCATTGTAAATTTAATTCTCTATATTCGTTAAATTCTCATTTGTACTTACTTCAGCAATGCTGGGATTGCAGGGATTGAATGCACGCTTCTGTATCATACGCAACGTTCATATTTGAAGCGTCACAGCACTATTAAAGAAGTGCGATACGAAAGAGTTTCATACCGGAAGAAGAATCTTGTATCTTAGACTAGCAACTTTCTTCATTAGCAGGCGAGCAGCGGCGTGAATTCAACGCGGGTAACGTCACGGTCGTCATAGCAATCGCCGAAGCAAGCCACACCCTTAAGGTTGAGACGCGTTAGAACCCGGCCTATTTCACTTCAACGGCCGACGTGATCGGAGCCGCTCTCCTCACGTCTGTCATGTGTTTTAACTTTCCAGAAGTTATGAGCGCGCGCCATTTAAAAAATACACTTAGGTTTCTATTATAAAGCAACATTCTTGTAGTACTTGACAAGGAAAATAAATTTAAATATAATTCTTCAGTAAAATATTGCTGAAATGGCACTTACCTATTTCCCCTGAATAGCCGTTTCTGGCCCTACCGCAATAACTCTTAAAGTATTTGATTGGAATCTTCAGACTTTTGCCTTACTTCCTGTACCCCACATTTGGATGCGTAGGCCTATAGGAATTTGGATGTGTAGGCAATTATCACTGTTTTCTATTTCAATAACTTAGTAAGCTGCGGATTTATGGGTACGAAAAACTGTAGAATAGGCGGGCCAATAGACATTTAAAAATGTAAAATATGTATTGAAAAACGTAAGAGAGGCATTTAAAAGTGTAAACTATGCATTTAAAAAGACACTATATATTTTTCTTATCCTTATTTACGTTCTTGTGTAGAAAGTTTCTGAAGTAAACATTATAATTAACTTTATTAAATGTTTGCTTTCATCATTGTTCTGACAAATTCTCGTAGAAATCCTTTCTTTCAATGATGGACAATTCGGAGGAAACAGCCTTAACCGCAGTAGCTACCTTTTTGCTTTTCATAAAAAGCAAGCAGATATTCTAATGCTGCCAAGTGTGATATTTTTACCAAGTGTGATACATTAATTTAAGTGAAAATATGGTATAATTTGTTTTAATCGCCATGCTTAACACAAATGTAACTAGTGGTGTTACAACACCACACACATTCTCACATATTTAGAAATATATTTCAAAATTTGCAATTTTCAAAAATTCAGAGAGTTCAACGAAAATGAGATCTGCGCTATTCTTTAAGTGCTGCTTGTTCTATTCGTGAAGAAATTGAATAAAACATTTGTAGTGGTTTTTGATAATTATTTTTATAATTTGCATGAAATTTAAGCTGAAATTCCGCAAAAACCTCTCGTTTAAAAAAATTTAAATGACCTTTCTTAAGATCTGATTTTTTTTAACATATTTCATTTAAGACAAAAAGGTCTATATTCAAAAGGTACTTTTGCAATGTTAACTTTTTGTACATTTTCGAAAATAGCGTTCGCGAAAAATGGAACCAGTACCAATTTTTATATCGTCCTTAGATAGAGGAAAAAATTTGAAGCTGTGTTTTGAGTAAAAAATTGTTTAAAAATTGGAAGTAAAAGATAATTTGCCTACCAACAGCGATTTTGCGCGTGTTTCATAACACGAAATACCCACGCAGTGGTGGCAGTGAAGCGGAACATAGATTTATTGATTGTTGTTCAAATTCTCTGTAATCTGCAGGATAAAAACGAAAATGTGCATTAAAAACTTGATAAAGTATAATTATATTTTGATCAATAAATAAGATATATTTGATCAAAAGAATAGGTAACATTTATGTATTTAAACATAAAATAGGTGTTTATTAGTGAAATAGGCATGTATAGGCACTATACAATTCGCATTTACCCCTAATGGCTCAAAATGAATAAGTAATCTAAAATATTGTGCTTTCCATTGAAGGAAAACAATAGGCAAATAGGCAAAAATTTGCAGCTTAATAATTTGTTTTCGAGTGATCATTTTCAATGATATCCTACAAGCCAAGTCTACTTTTCATATTTGCATTTGGAGGTGCTTTTCTTGGCAAGGAATTCAAGGTCAGTCGTTTGCGTGTTCTTAAATATTTCCAACCTTCAGAGTGCAAAATTGATTTATTGGTAATATTTACGAGAGGGCATTAACGTCTCGTCGACAAAAGTTTGAACTTTTGCGATTTTGAAAAAAGCAGGGGTTTCAATGAAAACGAGACCTGCGCCATTCTTTTGAGCGTCCTTTAAGCTGTCCGAGGGCAAAGTTTAATTTAAAAAATTGGAGCCATTTTTGAGAAAATTTTGAAAGTGTTGTAGAGTACCCTCAGAAATCAAAATATGCGTTTAAAACTCGCGGGGCCTTGAACTTGTTCAGATAGATCGGAAAATATCTATTTTGGAGAAAATTGTCTGAATGATTCAGGCGCTATTATTGACCACAGGTGGACGACAAACAAGCAGACAGACGTTTTGCTGTGAATCAGTTTTTCGGTATCAAGAACTCTCAAAATATGATTCTGACTACAGAATATGTTAGAGGGAGCGATTTAGTACATGGCATTAAGATTTATCTACTTTTTTACCCGGGCTCGGTAATAAGATTTTTGTCGAAAAACTGCCGTTTTCCGGCGCATGATTACAATACTTTCTCTTACGAATTTTTTTTGTGTATGCGACAATTTGAAGCACAAAGTTCATTTTTTTCTCAGAAGACAAAGAAAAAAATATGAATTGTGGAAAAGAGAAAAAGAGTCAAACAGCCTATTTTCGTTTTATAATGTTAGCAACTCGGGTTTGTTGACTCACAAAACCTGATTAAAAAACTCCCACTTGACCACATTGTCTCCATAAGAGCATGTTTGAACACACAGTAATTATGAAAAAATGAATGGGATGCAACCCACAAAGTTTGGTTGAATTCGTGTTGTGAAACTAGGTAAATGTGTAAATTGTTGTGAATACTGTTCATAAATATGTGTTTTATGAAATTGCATATTGCACAGTAGGAATAGTAGTAGGTTGTTTTGAACTTGGGTGTTTGTTCTTGATTTATAGGGTTGATCAATGTCCAAATCTGGACCAAATCTTTTGCGGGTTAAACAGTTAAATTAATTGTCAATTCGTAAGTACGGACTTTTGTTTATCTAGTATTTTATTTTCTCGTAAACGTAATGTAATCAAAAATCCCCTTTTTTGGTACTTGATACCGGAAGTTTTTGATCAAAACGTTGTCCGACCGTCTGTCAACGTAAGTCTGAACAAAACTAATGTCTATACCGTATATAGGATTTTCAGAATATATTCCCCGATTGCTCTGGGTGATTTTCGTGGTACGTACAATTTGAAAAGGATCTTCAATTTTTGGGAGTACTTAACATGAACCCATAGGTTATTTTCGAGATTGTCCTCAAAAATGGCTGCACATTTTTTTCTCAATTTTTTGCTTGAATAGAAGCAGGTAAGTTTATAAATGTAAAAAAATAGTAGGACTGAAGTGAGTGAAATCACGAAGATTTCTTACGAAAGACAATGACTTGTGTTTCAAATTTAAGGCTTATGTTCTATTCTCATTAGAACATTTGTTTCTTAAAATGTTTTCTTCGAGTAGCGCAAAGTGGTTTTATAAAATCAGGTAA
>JAHLJT010008446.1:114759953-114801580 GCA_031308135.1 Acheta domesticus | reverse complement strand
TCCTTGGCGGTTGAAATTCAGGTAACTCACGATTAAAAATCAATTGATAATGATTTATCATTATCGTATAAGACATTCTAAATATCTTTATACGAATTATGTTAATAAAAATTAGTATTAAATTTAACTTTCAAAGTTCAAAGTTTGTGTTATTCGATTGCGTGTATTTTAAAAACTCGCCTAAGCGAGTTCTAAAATACAATCGAATTCCCTAAGGGACAGAGTATACACTTCTAGACTTCAAATAAGAGGAAGCATTTAGCATATACACTGTACTAAATCAGAAGAATAAGTTCATGGTTCAATGAACATTTTGCAGAATATATTTGCTCTTATCTACCATCACTTCGCAGTGTCCTCCACGGAGGTTAGGGGACGAAGGGGTTAGTGACTCAAGACCTCTAAGCGGGTGGAACACGTGTGCTTTGTTCTGGAGCTTCAGAGACACCTCAACTTACAGGAAGTACTTATCGTACAAGAGCTCCTTTACGAGACTGTTCGAAGCTCCTTGAGACCCTCCTTTATTGAGAAATAGTCACGTCCTCAGGGCTCACCTGAGGACGTGACTATTTCTCAATAACCAAACCTGTCTTCACCGGCTTTACATCGTGTCTATTTTCCTGGATCAAAACCTAGGTGAACATTAAATTAGGTTTCCAATATCTGTTTGAATTATCATTTCTCGCCTACTACTTATGTAGGAAAGAGAAAGTGTGCTGCGACAGATTTTCGGTGCAGAAACTCGTATTATGGAACCTTGGTATCGAAGAAAATAGATGTATCCTTTTCTTATATGTAATTAATTACTTCCTTTATCATGTTTCAAGTCAGAATTCCCGTTCTGGGGGGTCCTTGATGTCGAAAATAGTCGTACTTACTTTCATAACTGTAAGAGTACATACTTTCTCGCGTTATTTCTAACTTTCAAAATTCCGAAAATTCACAGCAAAAATTAGATCTGTGCCATTTTTGAGCGTCTTTACTTTATCCTAGTAAAAAATTTAAAAAATTGGAGCCAGTTTTTAAAGAATTTGTTTTAGTTGCATTAACTTCAAGCAGAAATTAAGCTCAAGAAAAATTACTCATTTTTTTAAAACATTGTAGGTATTCTGTTTTAAAGATCTGATTTTTTAAAACATATTTATTTTAAGTAAATACTTCTATCATCAATATTATATATTGAATTCAGGACCATAGAGGGCAAGTCAATTATTACTCCAGGATGTTAAGTTTTACATTTTGTTACGTTTCGTGTGTGCCTGACGCTCCTCGTCAGATACAAGAATGTACATCAGTATTATATTAGTGTAATGATGCATTGTATCAGTGTAATGGTGCGTCACTATACATTAACTGACAGAGCGACCGAATTACAATAACACATACATAAATTAAGACTTTTAAACATAAAAGATGCTGAAATTTTCTGGTTGCGAGCGACAGCAAGCGTTAACAACAGGTTCCTTACAAAAAGATAGTCTGAATACAATTCAACAATTATCTGAAACAATTCATCACTACTCTGAGTAAAATCCATCAATATACGTAATTTTTAAACAATTATTTTCTCAGTAACCAAACCAATTGAGGGGTTTCTTACAATAACCAAACAAGTCCAAAATTCCATATTTTGAGATATTTCTCTAAGTTATTCCCTACAACCGACGCAATCTGTTGGGGCATTTCCTTCTACAAATGCCAAACACATTAAAAGATATAAGCAGGGGAAATCATAAATCCATTACTACGCACGTCTAGCCATGTATGCCTAGCATATACCTGTCTATCTATGAAGTGTTGATGCCTTCTGAAAAATCTCGAAATTGGACTAGTTTGGTTCTTGTAAGAAATCCTTCAATTTTTTCTGCACATTTTTCTCGGATAAGTATTAAATGCTGAAAAAAATGGCGTAGGTGCCATTTGGTGAATTTTGAAATTTGCAAAAAATTAACATTCCAAAAGTACACTATTGATACAGATTTTTATTCTTAATGAAATCTGCTCTGAAAAATTGGATCTTCAAATAGTCAATATACAATTTGTTTCCAAAGAGAAGTTTTTGCGTAATTTCTTCTTAAAATTAATGCTCTTTATTTAATAAAATATTCCAAAAAAGGCTTCCAAATTTTTCTTTGAATTTTGTCCTCGGATACATAGGTTCTCGGACAGATCTCATTTTTATTTGACTCTGAATTTTCAAAAATTACCAAACACGAAAATAGAGTTTTCGATCTCAATCTTCTGCGAATGCGCAGATGTAAACAAATGGTGCAAAATGCAAACTGTGCGTACTCAGAAGATCGATAGTGCTTTCGATTGCTTTAACATTCGAGGGTGTAAAAATTGCTTACTGTTAAAAGGATCGTGTGTTGCGGGTAGCATTGCCTTAAGTAGAGGCACTGTTGAACAAATTATAGAATTTTGAGAGTCGTATTGAACCACTCCAAGATAAAAACGTATTAGCATAAAATTTTCATGAAAATCTTAGTATGAGTTGGAAAGGTTTTGCAGGACAAACATATAGGTAATTTCATTTCTCGTTTTACTACGCACCTACGTAATAAAGAACCAGGATTGTAATGCTGGGGCATAAATCGGAGATTTTTCGACAGAAAAACTCGTTTTATGGGTCCCTCAAACGACAAATTGGATACATATTGTCCTTAAATGTAGTAATTACTCTCTGTAATACGTAGTCTAGTAAATAATTCACGTTTTGTGAGTTCATGAAAACGAAAAATCGATAGAGGGCAAAAAGTGTATCTGTCTGCCCGCCCGTTCGTAATCAACGCTTGTGACTAAACTTTTCAGACAATTTTCTTCAAAGTTGATATCTTCTGATCGATCTAAACGAGCTCAAGGCCCTGCAAGTTTGAAATGGTTTTGTGGATTTTTTGCATGAAGCTTTAATAACATTTTCAAAATTTTCTCAAAAATGGCTTTAATATTTTTTATTAAACACATTCCGCGAATGGAACAAAGGATGCTTAAAAATTGTGCAAGTCGCATTTTCGTTGAAAAATTGGAATTTTTGACAATTACAAAAGTTGAACATTTTTTCAGCTTATAATACTGAAGATAGAGATTTTTTCATAAATATCTACTATTCCTCAAAAATATCTTTAAAAAAGGTATTGTGCAACTTTTCGAAAATATGAGTGGTTTTCGTGAAATTTTGCGGCAAATATGTATAGGCAATTTTAAAACTGATATTGTCAGAAACGGCATTAATTTTTTAAAAGTTTTTCTTGCATGGAGCAATAAACACTTATAAAATGACACAGGTCTCATTTTTGTCGAAGTTCCTGTATTTTCGAAAACTGCACAAATTTAACATTGCTGAAGTACAATATTGATTATAGAGATTGTTTCTTTAATGGTTCCTTCAAATTAAATACTGAAATAATGTAAATTAAAATATTTCAAAGGTGGGAATGGTTTCAATGGTTTCAAATATGTGAATATGGAGTTTAGCTGTGAGGCTGGTGGTGTAGGGGTGACGTGCTCGACGTGGCAACACGAACCCTGAGTTCGAATGCCAGTGCGGAGAATACCTTTCTACTGGTCGGAAATTCTTTGCCGGTTCATGTTGTATTACAATATCACCTAGCATTTTTATATAACGCGAATACATGTTCTGTTCTGTTATCATTTGCTTATAGACATAGGTTAGATCATCTGTACTCATACGGAATAGAAACGGGATGCTGTATTGGCGTTTGAGGTTTCCCTTCTCGAGAAATGTCGGTTCACAAAGAAAATTGCAAAATAACCTAAAACCATCTTGCGTTTTCTTCTTATATCTTCACACCCTATCGAAATAATCTTCATACACTAAATTGTAGACAGAATTATTTTCAAAATGTATATTTTAACTTCATGTTTTCGACATTTTTTCAGGCGCTAGTGCGTGCCTAAAAACGGCGACCTTTTGACTTTCTGTTCAAAACGGGAGAAAAATCCACTGCAGCAGTATTATGTAACGACGACGCTTTTGTTTCACCATAACATCTTCAAAACGTTTAAGAAGAATGCATTATTTACATTGTTAAATGATTAACACTCCGTTACCAGCGAAAGCAGTAGGAAGGCATTTACTCGCACGAAGTATTTGTATTCCAGCCTTATATGAAGCGCATAGTTGTCGAGACACGTAGATGAGAAACAGAAAAAAGTGCAAAATTAGATTTTTTGAAGTTTTTTTTGTGAAGCCGACATTTTTTAAGAAGACAATCTTTAAGAAGACAATTCTAATTCAGCGCCCCCAAAAACATAGAATCGGTGAGATAAAATCTTCAGTATTATTTTCCTGGACCGGATACCTAGTGACTGGACAATTTGACAATCGTTTCACGGAGAGAAACGATTCATAATGATTATGAGAGAACAAGCTCGCTATTAGTTTGCTCATTATGAACACTAAGATTATACTTTGCAATCGATAAATGTCAAGATTGAAGGGAACGGAGTGAAAGGATACAGGAACGTTCTTACCCTTAATTATGATGTTGACATTTCTTTCAGTGTATTAAGAAATGTTATTTTCATTCATGAAAATGCATCGCAAGTGAATGTAATAGGAAATATTTAGCTTTATTGGAAGTTCAGCTTACGAAATTGCATTTTAATTTTTAACTCTTACGATACTAGTCTTTCTTTCATTTTTTAAATTTACCTTAGGAATTATTTTGCGGTTACACGGCCATTGGTCATAGTTCCGCACCAGTATATTCACCACCGTCTTGTTTCGAAACCTACCGCCGGCATGGGCCTAGGGGATCTTTTTCGGTCAGGTGCGTCTTTTGGGCGTCCCCTTAAGCGTCTGTGTGTGACTCTCACTTTCTCCGCCAGATGTCGATCCGTTAACTATACCCGAGCTTTCTGGGTTGACGATCTATCTGAGATTTCTGGTTGGTTGATGAACGTGAGATCTCATTAGCGCGGAATGTTGCCGCAGGGATTTAATTCTGTCGCACACCTACCAGGGTTCTTTGACATTCCACAAACATGACATGTACTTCCTGGGATTTTCCGCCCTACAAATCGACACGTCTCTGCCAGAATTGTATTCTCGCACTGAGGGTTTTAAGGCCAGTAAAGTATCCACTCGTCCACGGAGGCGCTTCAATTTTTGTGTAGAAGTAGATCATAAATCTTTAGAAATGTAAGGAATTTTATTCTAGTTTTGCCTAGCCTAGCTATACAGTTACATATTTTAATGCAGATATGTGTAATGCAAGTAGGAAAAACGAAATACATATTGTAGATATGAAAGAACACATTTACACTACTTTTATATGTACTTTGGAAAATGTTTTTTTTTTACTGTACACCAGTCTTTAATCTTTGTGGCATCGCATCGATTGAGACACACAGGATAATGATAGTTACAAGAGAAGACTCACATTCTTTGGATGCCCTGATATACGATAGCTATTTCTGCAAACTATTCCTTTAAGCAATAATCGCCATTTTTAATCCTGAGAATTGGGATCTTAAATACGGAATGCTTAATAAGTTGCAGAAATAAAGACTGGAGTGTTTGCCCGCAACCATTCTTGAGTGGTCTGGCCTCATGCTTTCGAGAATAAGTGTAGGATATTCAGTTCAGTCCGACGAAAGCAAAATATTCTTATTTTTTAATTATCGGATTATCAGCAAGATTGTTTCACGACCTCCTACATGAGTTAAGGAGCACCTATTCTGTCAATAATATAGCCTGTCTCGAACTGGAATATGGCTAATTTTAACTCAAGAACATCACTAAATACTCTGATTCTCACCAACGTTTTATTTCTTGAATTTAATAACAAAGAATTATGTTGTGCAATAAGAGAAATAAATATTGCGTTGTTCTTGTATCCGCAGCGCACGAACGTGTAACATTTCTCATAAAACGCCTGCTAATTAAAATTTGGCGCTACCTCTCCATCGCTGTGGTTTCGATGCACAGGGGATAACGACAGGTATGCACCTGCGCCTACGGCCTTCGCACACCTATATCGATTTACACTCGTTGTGGAATGAACATCTGACGCGATATTGAAGTCGTATTCTTCGATTTTCGAAAAAATCTAATAACGACCTTCAACGGTTTTTTAGGGAGCTCCCTTTACAGCTCTTTCTTGCTGCAAGTTCAATTCGAAACTATACATGTAAAGTTCATTACATATTTTTCAAGCAAATTATTATCTTTAATCTAGTAGAAAAAATGTTTAATTATGCATGCAAGTGTACTATTATAGCTCAGTAACCGCCTTATGTCGCTCAGGACATCAGTGGATGTCTCTGCAGTGATTTAAATGCACTACACGACCACACCTGTTGGAAGACTAGTCAAAAGGTTAGAGCTTGTCCCGACCGGAGCGGTACCCCGCTGGTGGGAGATACCTGGTTGGAGAAAACCCCGCAAGCCGACGCGTAGGTCAGCGCTTGATCGCACAATTCAGCAATGGAAGATCATCGCCACCTCCCGATGAAACATGGACTAAATTTACGGGACTAACGGCATTAATTGACCCGTTCGGAAGCTAATCAATGAATTAATCAACTCATTAATTGATGGACTAGGTAACAAGATAAGTCACAACAGCCAAAGAAAATCTACTATCCATATATGTTAGTATTTTTATTTTGGTTGGACTTTTACCAGAAGAGGGAGACTTCTGAGGCTGGTGTGGCTTATCTTGTTACTGACTAAAGTCCTTCAATTATTAATTCACTAATTTTAATTATATAGAAATATTATTACATTAATGACAAACCGGTAAAAATTTGCGTAGAGGATCAAAGAATGAACAAGCATGAAAAAATAACTCTATCATAGTATTACTTTTCTGATTACCTAATACAAAACAAAAAGACATTCAATAAGAACTTTAATTTCTATTGTCAAAAAATTGGAAATAGATATTGGCAGAGACTAAAGTTAGAAACGATTCACGAACATAATCTGCATAACCAGAATATCATTTGCCTTATACTACAAATCCGTGAACTCGTGTTCCCACAGCTAAAATTAGCCCAATATGTATACCCCTAACTCCGCTCCGATATCCACCTTCACCAATTTAACTCTCTCCTCCACCACCCTCTCTCAACTCTTCGGTCGTGCCCCACTCCCTTTCGACCAGCGCCCTGTTCAACAACTCACACTTCTGAGAATCTGTATAGTTTTCCGCCCACTCGCTACTGAAGTACGATTAAGTTTGTTTACACATCTTCTAATTTGTAGTTATGGGAAGACTCCCAAAAAATTCAAACTTTTGAAATTTTCGAAAATTCATAATTGATAGTGAAAATCGGACTTTTATAAGTGTATTTCACTGTATTCTTACACTGTATTCTTACTGTAAAATTTCGAAAATGTTGGGGAGCCATGTAAATTACCCCCAAATTTTAAAGAATGATTTTCAAAATCGCAGCGCTTTGAATCTAGCTAGATCGACCAGGAAATATCCATTTTGGAAAAATCCTACATATGATTTAGGCGCAAGTGGTGTTCACAGATGGACGGACAGACGGACGGACGACAAGACGGACAACACGGACGGACGACAAGACGGACGGACGACAAGACGGACGGACGACAAGACGGACGGACGACAAGACGGACGGACGACAAGACGGACGGACGACAAGACGGACGGACGACAAGACGGACGGACGACAAGACGGACGGACGACAAGACGGACGGACGACAAGACGGACGGACGACAAGACGGACGGACGACAAGACGGACGGACGACAAAACGGACGGACGGACGGACGGACGGACGGACGGACGGACGGACGGACGGACGGACGAACGAACAGGCAGAGACGGACGGACACTTTGAATAAAACACGTTTTCGATATCATTGGAACCTTAAACGTATATTTCCGCTGATATCTGGAAATCGGTTCTCCACAGCATTACATAGCTTTCTCTTACTACGTATGTTACTCCATATACGTGCGTATACGAAAAATGCCCTGTAACACACCAGTGTAACGTGCCCTGTAATACAATAGTGATGTAGTCAATCTTCAGAATGAAGCAATAGTGTTTGAAATTATTGAATCTGAATACATAGTATGTCAATAATAGATGAACTTGGAATCAAAAATTGTTAATTTAATAGGAAATTAACCATCTGTGAACATACATAAATAATATTTATGTTATTTTTTATTATAAAAAATATAAATCAAATTGAATATATTGAAATAGCGACTAGCACACGACAGATGTTAAACAATTAGTGGCAATCTTCTGAATTTATAGAACCTGAATTTATGGAACATCAAATAGCTACAAATCTGCGCAACGTCATTTGCGGCCATGTCTCCGAGCGTCCTTTGATCATCTTAACCACTTTTATTGGATTAAATGTAACAGTTTACTGTAATCCTCTACGTCGAGCCGAACTAATGACCGACGCTCATTTGTTTTTAGGGCAACCTTTTGAGAAAAGATTTCTCTACTTAGGGTGTTCATTTCAAATTAATAAGTCGATTTATATATATAATATTTCCGCTCACTTTGTAGCGCTTTAATGAAAACTGGTTCTTATTACCTCTTTGGTGCAAATACTCGCAATCCTTACCTTGTGCATACAAAACATTACTTGTTCTAGAAATCGGCTTTCTGTTGTTCCAATCTTTCGAGCGTTGTATAAGCGGTTTCGTTTTCTCTGGCTTCAGAGACAATTATTCCCTTTAAACCTGTCGCGGAATATGTTTTCATTTTACGTTCATTTCCATTTGCGTAACCCGAGGAAACGGGAGAGAGCTGCCGTCTCATAAGGCGGTTCGCCGACGGGCTGAGACTGAAACGCGAGAACGGCAAAATTACAAGAAGCATCTGCCGAGATGAAATTCCAATTTGTGTATTAAAAAGATTCAAATGCTATTCAAATTTGCGGGTCCCGCGGGAGGTGCTCGAGAACCCGGGAACTCTCTCTACGTAATCTGCTTCTATTAAATCTCAGCAGCCTGGCGGGGGTGTCGCCTTCCCTCTGCCAACTGCTTTTCGCTCCGTGGTGTTTCTTTCTTCGATTTGTTGATGATCTCTTTTTTTCTTTTACTTAATTTTTCAATAACGACAGTTAATTGAGGCATTAGAATGTTTGTAGTTTTATAACTTGCTACGCCCTGGTTACATTTTTAGAGGGATTGGAAGAGTGTTTAGCAAACGTGTTTGTGGTGATAACCAAAACATGTACAAATAACTTGTCTATAATTTAGTTTTTACTACTTCCTGTGAATATTCACTCCAGATACTTTTGTTCCATGTAAATTCGTGACCTACTCTTTCATTCACAGCTTTTACTACTACATCTTTCTATTTAAGTAATGCCACTTTGTTTTAAAAACTATGGAACAATTACTACAGTATATATTTCGCGGCGACGATTTTTGGCAGAAAATTACACAAATCAAAGTAGTGAAAAATTTACTAACATCTTACGATCTACGGTTATAAACGACACATCGTGTCTCATAAAATACCTATTTGTAGATTAAAAAATCGATTCAAGTACTACATACATAAAATGACACTATCGTATTTGCGGTTTGAGTCACAGGATGATAATTCCGGGTCCGCATGCGTGCCCGGCAATCCTCTGCTCATTCATTTCGACAGGCCAATTTCTGGGGTCATCGACTTCAAATAAATAGCCCACCACTCCAGGGCCGCTCGTCGCTCACATAACTTTTCCGCAGCGATCGCCATTATCGCCCACGAGCGCAGGGGCGCGCCCAAGCCGGCGCTGGAGGCGGTGGCGGCGGGGGTCGGAGCGAGGGCGGGGGCGGAGAATAAAATAATAATGAAAAGAGCGGCACGTGATTGCGGCGGCGACGCGGCGCTGGGCGTCGCGGGGCGTGGCGACGCGGGCGGGAGGGGGAGCAGCGGGGCGGGGCGACCGGCGTCCGCACCCATAAGTCACTCGCAGCGCGAGATAGCGTGCGTGGGATGGGTTGCGCGAGCGGGAAAAGTGCCGGGGACGCGGACTGGGGCGGGGAAAATAGTAGAGGGGAGGCAGATGCGCGAATCGCTGTGATACGGCAGTCCCGGCGACGGCCTACCAACTCTACCGTTGCTGCCTCTGGGTCTACGATTGCTACTCTTCCGCGCATCAACCTCCGTACCCTCGTCGCAGTAACGTGACACTTTCTTCACAAGTGCGCATGTTCTAACCCTAAAGTGGGAAAAATTTTAATTTCTTTGTGTTAATGAACTTCCTTGTTTTCTTGTAGTTCTTCGTTTGTTTGCTTTTTGGGAAAAGAAAGGATGTCAAATCGCGGGTTCGAGTCCCGCCTTAAGCATGGATGTATTTGTGTCCGTCCTTACACCTCTCATTATCACTTCATTGAGTACACCCTACAGTTTAAAAATCACAGTGGTCGCTGTATGTCCAAAGATGTTGAAAAGCGACCTTAAAAAAGGATATCAAATTAAAGAAAAGAATATAGGAATTATACATCTTTTATTATTATTATTTATACTATGGGATTTGTTATTACAAAGTTGATAATCTTAATACAGCTTCCCATAAGCCCCTTCTTATACCCATAAGCTGTGTGTTAACATGTCAGCAAACAACTTCATCTACATAATTGCTTCTAATTTTCCCGCTCTAATTACACGTACTGTCACAAACTTTCTATCATTTATGCATTGAATCACTTCACATATCCACCTTTTGACAGTGTTTATCGCAGTCATGCTGTGTGACCAAAATAAACATTTCTGCTTATGATGGGTTTCTCAGTATTCAAAATAATTTGTTTCCACTTGAATATAAGCATCAGTGTGGAACCATTCTGAATATAGGTAGGCTCGCGTTTATACTTCTCGCGTAGAGCTATTCATCGTAATTTCGATTTTATAAATACCGTTATAAAAATTGGGTGCGATTGTCGTCTCCGTAAATTTTTTTAAATTCTAGTACACAGGCCATGTGGGCATATTTGTATGAAATCGTGATTTAACGGACTGATGATGAAGGTGAAATGGTATAATGATGGAGCAATAGTGGAATAAGAGAAAAGGGAAACAGAAACAAGAAATCCTACCGCGAACTCGTTTAGTCCACCTCAAATTCCACACTGCTCGACATTTTGAAACATTTAGGAAAACCTAGCAGTGTCACGACAGCATGTACTTTATCGCATCAAGTGTAACAGAAGCAAAGTACTATAACACTACTTGAACCTGAAAGCAGGATTCCCAACCAGCATTTTTTCTACGCGTTGATTCGAACTCCGGTTCTTATGTTTGGCACGTCATTCGGGTTGCCCGTACACCTCCAGCCTTGCATGTAAATTTTCAAGCTTCCCGATTTTTTGAAAACAAAGTCGAATTTTCAATTTTCAAAAATTCAGAGATTATTTCCTTCTAAATACTGTATTTATTACTTAATGAATCTGGCCACAGATTATTCACAATAGACGAGAAATTTTTATTTAGATTTCCAGGTACAAAGATGAAATTTTAAATAGCAACGTTTCGTGGAATATATTTTTCGTCATCTTTAGGCTATAAACAATAAAAATAAAGAGATATAATCTGTACATTGACAAGAGTATGAATTAATTGTTACTAAAACTTCATATGAGGAAAATGTTAAAATTACTAAGAATAAAAAATACTACTCGATAAAATCAAAAATGTATATGAATGGAGACTCACCAATTCAAATACAGATCAAACAAAAAATATTCAGTAAACTACTATATACAGTATGTACAAAATACTTTATTTAGTAGTTAACTGAATATTTTTGTTTGTTATGTATTTGAATTCGTATATATTTTTGATTATATTGAGTATTATTCTTTATTCTTACTATGTTTAGCATTTTCATTACACACTCATCATAAAAAAATCTGCACCCCGAAGGACCCTACTGATCTGCTGTAAACTCGGTGAGTATTTTGCACACCATTCGCTAAGCCCATTATTTTGTTTTCACGGTCGGCCGCGCACTGGGGGATAGGTGGTAGGTGCGTGGCGACATGCCCTCCGGTCCAGATAAGAGGGCTTCAAGGAGCCGCGCTGGCCGTGTTGCATTCGAAAGGGCGAAAATTAATTTATCATGGTTGCCACTTTCAATGTTGAAAATCAAAGTGGTTCAAATTTTATTTATCAATAATTTACGGTCGCCAGCCACAGAAGTGGCGCATTTAACAATTACTTTTATTGATACCCTTGCCTCTCAATACTCAATAGGGAGTTAGAGGTAGAGATCTGACCCGTGTACCAAACGGAAAATTGCGGAGTCAACAAGAAACCTCCTAGGCAAACGAACTTATCCTCAGACTTGAAGAGTCAAAATTACTCTATTACAGGTACGTGAAATACGGTCATCTAACGAAAGAAGAGGATCCGTATCAGGAGGAGATCACACATCAGAAATATTACTTCAATATAACAATTACATTTATTCAATCAAAAAGAATGCCAAAGCATGTACAACATATTGAACTTGAAACCTGTAAATACAATATACACAATCTGAGTTTACATATTTAAACAATAATTGCTCCCAGGAAACAAACATCTGAAAGCAATGACACTGTACTACAAAGAATTTTAGAACAAACAATCAAATAGTGAAATTACAATAGGAAATTACAATAAACATGACAAAACAAATTCAAATTAACAACCTAGAAAAAAGATTGTTTATACAGTAATTAATTTTGCAGTACGTAAGTCGTAACAAAGCCTATTTTAGGGTAAAAGCTTACGTTGCAATAAATGAATTAAACCTTGAAAAGGTGGGCCCTTTGCCAAACACCTTCTTTAAATAATCAAAAACAAATTGAGCTATAAACTGTATTGAAAAAGCCTTTACATATATTGAAAAAAAACCCTCGGGAAAAATACCTTTACACTTTAAAAAACATTAAGTTCCAAATAACATTTACATCGAGAAAAAACAGTACAAAAAGTGCCTCTCTTTCTCTCTCTCTCTCTCTCTCGCTCTCTCTCTCTCTCTCTCTCATAAACATTAGCATTAAACACATTTTCAACCTTTACGTAAGTATTTGCAATGATATTTCAGTGTTACCTGTCTAAAATTGCCTCTTTGGCAATATTCAACAATAGCCTTGCAGGCGTCGCTGCAGGTCACAATGCCCGCTCTTCCTGAGAAGACATAGACTTCGACAGCATAAGACAAACCTGAACCCTGGCTCAACAGACCCCCCGTTGTGGACAGACTTGCTTTTTTAATACGGCCACCGCCGAAACGGTACGGGCCGCACAAGCTGCCACTTTTAACCCGTAACCAGTTACGGATTCACAATAACATTGGACGCCCCTGCAACGCCCCTGCATTGGGTGCCTCTGCAATGGGCCTACTTACAGTCCGAGATGCGCCGAATGGCGACTTGACATATTTGCGTGTATGACAACACGACTTCCTTTACATAAATTCACCCGCAAGTGAGAACGGTCAGGCTGTCAACATACAAAAAATACCATTAGACAAGGCAACACACATAATTAAACATAAAACATCACTGCCAATACATCAAAATTCATAGTGTCTCGGACATATATAGAGAGAGAGACCACAGAGAGAATACACATTGAAACATTACGACCCGCAGGCCGGGCTTACTTGGCGCTCGATAATTTAGAATTAAACATCAAAAGATCAAGGTGACATCTCACGCGCAAGTAGCAATGCGCTGGAGCGCTCAGCTCCAATTTATACCATTTTACACATTTAGTAAGCTTCCGCCTGTACTACATCATGCAGCGCAGTTGTACTATTACACTTAGAACAACTAATCAGAAGTCTTACAAGGTATACGCATGAAAGCTCCTTGCCTTTACCAAAGGCGTACCCCGATTAGGGCGCTTTCTAGGAGCGGCCAGTGGAACTATAGATATGATAAGCATGTCATAAAATAATATTTCGTTTTGCTATTTTACAAGTTCCAGAGGCTGTACCTTTTAAGTTTATAATCAAAATTTCAATTTACATTATTTACCGAGTATTTTAACACCTAAAACAACCAGTTTAAAGGCTGTATAACAAAGTTATTAGAAAAAGAAAAGTTGCAGAATTAAAAATGCTGTACAATACTGAAAAATACTCAGAAAAAATGCAAATAGAACCTTAAAAGTAGTACATGGTTACAAGGTGTTTTGTGTGGCCACACAAGGTACAATAAAAATGGATACCTTAAGTCTTATAGTATTTTTACAGTAATTAAATTTAGGTGAAAATAATAAATTATTTTATGTACAGTTATTGCTCATATTTCAGGCTTCTCTTGGTGTCTTGAAGTTTGTAGAATAACATTGTTTAACAGAGGTCGACATGATTGAAAACAAAAAACAGATGACTTGTGCTTCCTAAAGGTGGCTTCTTGGCTTGAAATATGACAGGCCGTTGCGACGTCGGATAGCGTCGCTAGAGCGTCATCTGCCCGTACACTATGCCTCGGCGACGCTTTCGACAACTGGTTGTCCAGCTAGACGCGTTCGAGAGGGACTGCATCGTGGGTGTGCGTGAGGCTGGTTGGTCCTGTCGCACCACACCGGGCGTACAGACACCACCATCGCTCGCTGTTGGCGGCAATGGATTGAGGAAGGAGTACACACACGAAATACAGGATCTGGATGTCCACCACGCACCATGAGGAGGGCGGACCGACGGATTGTCCGCCACGCGCGAACAGATCCAACAGCAAAGTTTGGTGCTATTCAGCGGGCTGTGCAGCCTGTACTGTCACATCCTGTAAGTGCCAGTACCACTGGCAAGCAGTTGAAGAATGCAAGCACCGCCGCACGTCGACCATTACTACGCCTGCCACTCACATCCCCGCATCGCCGCTACAGACTCGCCGGTGTCGGGAACGATGCACCTGAGGCCATGGAGACTGGCAGCGCATCATCTTCAGCGACGAGGCCCGCTTCTGCCTTGATGGCGACGACCACCGGGTCCGTGTCTGGAGACGCAGTGGGGAACGCCACGATGAGTGGTTTGTGGTATCCCATCACACGTCCCTCCAGCCTGGTGTGATAGTGTGGGGCGCGATATCCCATGGTGCCCGTTCATAGTATGCCTCGGAGGTACCGTGACAGCCGCACAGTACGGTCAGGATATCCTGCAACCGGTGTCTCTGCCGTTCGTGAGCGCCCATGCCCTATTTCAACAGGACAACGCCCATCCGCATACCGTAGCCATCTCCCCAGCAAGCCTTGCAGCCGTGGATACTCTGCCATGGCTAGCAGCATTGCCAGACCTCTCCCCGATCGATGAAGTTTGGGGTGCTATGGAGCTTGCGATCAGGATCCCACCCCTACCCACCAATCTGCAAGAACTGCACGCTCAGGTGCAAGCTGCATGGGATGGACTAGCACAAGACTTCATTCCAGACCTGTACATCTCCATGCCGCAACGTCTGAACGCGTGTGTTAACCATAATGGCGGCCCTACGCCATACTAACATGCACCGTCTGTGGCCGTGTAGCGCAATAAATGTTGATCCTACAAATGTGAAAGTGTAATCATTTTGTATGCGTGGTACCCTCTACCTGCCTGCCAACAGTGATCGCAATCCGCCTTGTCCTTCTGAGTGCAGCTTTTTCATGACGATGAGTCTATGAAGTTTTTGTAACTATTCATACTCTTGTCAATGCATGGATTATATATCCTTATTTTTACTGTTAATAGCCTGAAGGTGAGGAAAAATATATTACTCGTAACGTCTCTATTTAAAATTTTATCTTTCTACCTGGAAATCTAAATAAAACTTTTCGTCTGTTGTGAATAATCTGTGGTCAGATTTATTAAGTAAAATAGACTCGTAAAACAGACAATTTTCTTTGAAGTGTTAAAATACTGTATTTGTAGGAAGTCACCGAAAATATTTCAAACATTTGCAGCGTGAATGGCTGTTAAGATGCCAATATTACGTTTCATTGAAAACCAAAGGCAAAAAGATGGGATCAGCAATTATAGAGATAATTGTGTCTATAATGTGTTATCATCCGCCCTTTATAATGGCGTCTCAAAATATGCACGAGAACATTTGGTGCCTCTCTACACCCACAAGTCCATTTGTTCATTTGTGATTAATATAGGTTCCTAAACTCTTCAGACGATTTTAGCAAAAAAAATTGACATTTCCCGATCGATCTCGCCGAACTTGTGGATCTGCCAATTTGGCTCCACATTTTTGGAACATGTTTTCTCTCTCGGATAGCGGAAATTGCCCTTAAAAAATGCAGGTCCCATTTGAACTCTCTGAATTTTAGAAAACTGCAAAAACGTAAAATTACAAAACTTCAAAATGGATGATAAATGTTTTGTCTTTAATGGAATTTGTTCAAAAAATTATATCCTTACAGGAGGTCATGAAAAATTTGTTGAAAATTCCCGTTATTTGTGCTTGAAATAAAGGCAATTAAAAAATTCTCAAAACGACCCAAAATGTTTTCTAGTTTTTTTCTTGAATAGAGCAAAGTACGCTTATAAAAATGTTTCAGGTCTCATTTTCGTTAGATTCTCTCTATTTTCGAAAATGGCAAACATTACAAATAATGCGAGAAAGTATGCGATGTTGTAGCACTACTACTTCTTTTCTACAAACGTAAGTTCTTGATAATCATACTGTAGTTTTGTTTTCCGGAGATTTGTAAGTAAAAGAACGAGGTGATTTGTAATATTTCCTTGCAACAGAGATGCATCTTCAATTATTTAGCAAGTCACGAAAAGCTTTTGATATCTCATAAATCAGAAATATTATAAAGGAAATGCCGAGATGCTTTTATAAAACTATCATGCAATACGACCTATTTTGATTATTTTACTGCTACATGTTATAAGCGGAAAATAAACAAGTGTGTGATATTAAGAATACTATTCAATACTCTCATTCTTTCTCTCAAATGTTAACAATATATATGTTATTGCCTTAAACGATCCTCTATTAATTCGCTTCATTTATGACAATGGAAGCAGACTGAGAAACGAAAATATTTTATTTAATGAAGAAAATGAGGTTTCAATTCTTGAATTAGTGTTTGCGAAAAAGCCGTTGTTCCACTCTATTGTGCCCGTTCTTAACTTTTCGCTCCCACGGCTCCTTCCGTCGCATTCGAGCCAAGACGCAGTGGTAATGGAACGGAAGGGGCCGTCTCCATCGTCCCCGGGCCCTTCTCCCCGCGCGGGCGCACCCCGCCGCGACGCTGGCGGGGAGGCCGGCACATCCTGGTGGTGATGCATGGCAAGCCGCGCGCCGGGCCCTCCATCACCGCCGGCTGCTGCCCTCGCCCTCGCCCTGGCCCCTGCCCCGCCGCGGCCCCCGCGCCCCCCGCACCCCGCCACGCCCCGGCGCGCACCGCCCCCTCCCCTCGCGACCGCACCGCCCGCGCCCGGAACCCCCAAGACGCCGGAAATTACACGCACAAGAAGCCATTCGGCGCCACAAATATGAAGCCTTGCAGATGCAACACAATAAATTAAGTGTGATGACGGGATGATACTGATGATACAGTTGTGATATTCAGCTTCAAAAGAATGAGGCAACAATAGGAGAAAAGGAAGAGAAATGACCCTTCTAGTTGCGATCCAATGAATCAAGTAATTAAAGGAAAAGCATAGGAGAAAATGTTGCTGTTACACCTCGAGAGGGTGAGTAGGTGCGGATGTGAAGTGCATTACTTTGGGTTGCAGCACGATTTAAGCGTTAAGAATTTCTGAAATTGTTTTGGGAATGTTTCGAATATCTGTTCGACGGTTATCATGGCCTCGCAAATGTTTGAAGAGAGCGAACGGTTTCTGTTACACTTGTAGGCAAGTTTCGTTCGAACGCTAAAAAAATTTAACCCCAGTAATATCCGCTTATTAACTGTATTTTGTAGAATTTTCAAAGCGCGAGAAAAAATCAAGATAGAGGTGGGCGCCAAATATCTGCTGTAACACTTACTACACTCGCCTTCATGATTGTTTGTATCACAGTTGATTTTCGATGCTATTTGACATCCATATGGAATGATGCGAGAAAAAAGAATCGTTGAGATAATTGCTACTATTACAAGATTCCAACCAACCTAAGCATGTCTTAAAACAAGAAGATTATTTTTAATTCTGAATCACGCCAGTGCCTAATAACGATCGAGTTCCATTGCCTTCTGAATAATATATTCCATAAACTCAGAACACGAAGCTTGTAATCCTCAAACTTTAACAAACACGAATTCTAAATTTGCAACAAACGAAAATTTTTCTCCTAATAATTGTATCAACCGGAATGAATTAACAGTATCGAGGGTGGAACATTTATGAAAATATAATTGTTTTAACGACTGAAAAATCATTTGAGAAATATGTCTCAACTGGGCAAGTATTTCTGTTTTTAACGAAGTATCTTGGTTGGTAGAAGAGATAAATGTTTTTTTTTTTTTTTTTAATTTATTACTTCTCGTCCGACAATATTGTCTTTCGAGGGTTTTAAGATACAGAAATATAAATAGCTTGTTAGGATATGGTCATCCTTAAGTCACGGTTGGTTTCCTTACTATAATAATGGGGTTTTGATTACAGATCTTATTTTAAAGGATGATGTAATGGAGGATGGGAATATGGAAGCTGTCGGTTTACGGAGGTTTGAATTTATCTTTAGGGAATCTAGATAGGATTCGAGGGCTGTTGTAATTCCTTCCTAGGTTGAATATGGCTGAGCATGGAGCATTTGGGAGGTTATTGAAGAAATTGCTGGCAAGCTTATTTACAGTCTCCTTGAAA
Source organism: Acheta domesticus (assembly GCA_031308135.1). NCBI lineage: Eukaryota > Metazoa > Arthropoda > Insecta > Orthoptera > Gryllidae > Acheta > Acheta domesticus. The sequence goes on along the minus strand of JAHLJT010008446.1, from coordinate 114,782,819 downwards.
TCAGGAATGTCTAGTTCCCATCTGATTTGATGGTTGGGAATGAACCATGGCGCGTTGAGGGTTGTTCTTAGATACTTATTTTGTAGTCTACTAAGTCTATCGATAGTGCTTGATGCTGCGCCTCCCCATATTGGGCATGCGTATGTCATTGTAGGCAATATGACTTGTTTAAATACTAATAGACTGCATTCTAGTCTAAGAGGAGTGCGGCGATTTATAATCGATGATAAATTAAATATTTTACATTTAGTTTTGTCTATGACAGCATTTACTTGGGGTTTCCATGTGAGTCTTTTATCTAAGAGAACTCCGAGGTATTTTATCGGGGATGTTGACCAAGGGATTATAGTACCTTGGATTGCGACTTCAGGCGGATTTTTGGGCCGGCGGAGAGTGAAGATTTTGCAGTTGCTCTTACTTGGATTAATTCTAATTCTCCAATTTTGCGTCCATTCGACATAGTTATTGATGCTTTCTTGTAGGTGATCTTTAGCCACTAGTATGTCATAGTTTGTAGCATATATTGCTATATCATCAGCATATTGTGCTATCTTTGCGTCTCCTTCCGATGGGATGTCGTAGCAGTATATGTTAAATAACGTAGGGGAAAGAGCTGATCCTTGCGGAACGCCTGCGTTGATTTGAAATGAGCTAGATGTTGCATTGTTGATTCGAACTATAAATTCTCTGTTGGAGATGAAGCTTGTTAAGATTTTGATTAGATAATTCGGAGTACCCAGAACATTTAATTTATACTCAAGGCCTCTATGCCATACTTTATCATAAGCATGGCTCATATCTAAGAAGGCAGAAGTTGTGTGTTCTTTATGGTGGAAGCCGTGAGCTATACCTTCCGTTAATCTTAGTAATTGGTGCGAGGTTGAATGATTAGGCTTGAAACCGAATTGAAAGGATGGAATTGCTTTTGAGGTTATAAGGAAGTGGTTGAGCCTGTTTAGAATTAACTTTTCAAAAATTTTAGAAAGGGTGGGGAGAAGGCTTATGGGACGGTAATTTTCAGCGACTTTAGGATCTTTGTGAGGTTTCAGTACCGGTAGGACTACTGCCTTCTTCCACTTTCCGGGGAAGTAATTGAGACGTAGAGCAGCGTTGAAGATCGCTGTTATAGCTGAAATTACTTTTTTATCTAACATTTTGATGCTTAGGTTGCTGATGCCATCTATACCTGGGGATTTTCTGACTTTCAAGTGTTTAATTATATTTAAGGTTTCCGAAGGTGATATGAATTTAGTTGCTGCATCAACTGTGGTTTTCTCTTGTTTTAAGTAGTCCTCTATTTGCCTGTTGAATGCGAGGTTTGTAACTGGGTGGGGTTGGAAAGTATTTTCCAGAAGTCGGGCAATTGCGTTTGCCTTCTCTTCGTCTGAGAAAGCCAATGAGGATCCTGATTTTAATGGAGGAATTGTGGCTTTGGTTCGTAACAGTCGTTTTACCGTACACCATAAATGTCTTGAGTTCGGATGTATTTCAGATAAATAAGTTTTATAGTTATTATATCTAAAATGGTCGAGTCGTTGCTTAATTATCCTTGTGAGTTTGTTCAGTTTCTGTTTGATGTCCTTTCTTCTTGTAATCTGCCAGTATCTTCTCAGGTTATTTTTAGATTTAATTAAGTTTAATATTTTAAACGGGATAGGTTTTGGTTTAAAGGTGGGCAGCATTATCGTTGATTGTTTTACCGCTGAAATTATGGATTTGGTGAGATTGTCAATCTCAGTATCAATTTCTTGGGAGTTTGAGAGGTTTTGAGGAAATTTATAGTTGGTACTCATCAGGTTGGAGAATTTATCCCAGTTTGTAATACCTCTATGGATTGAACCAGAATTTAAGGACATCTGTGGAGAAAGTGATATGATCACCGGACTGTGGTCGGAGTCTAGTTCTGGTATAACACTCTGATGAAGCGGGAAGTTTATATTCTTTGTCAGGGTGATATCGAGAATGTCTGGGATGATATTTGTGTTTGAAGGATATCTTGTTGGTTCATTGGGACCAGTTATTTCCACGTTGTTGGAAACTGCAAAATCATATAGTTTTTTGCCTTGAAATGTCGTAGTGTTACATCCCCATACGCTGTTTTTACAATTTAAATCCCCCATTAGGATGGTGGGATGATTATTTTTGAAAATTTCGTGAAGAGCGTTTTGAGGAAACGCCTTGTTCGGAGGTTTGTAGGCAGCTATGATTTGGACGGGATGATTGTTTAATTTAATTTTAACTCCAACAGATTCTAAGTTGGCTGAGGAAGGAGTGGGGATTTGTTCTTGTTTAACTTGCTTATTAATTAATATAGCTACTCCCCCTGAAGCTCCATGAGGTGATAATCTATCGAAGCGATAGCACTGGAACCCTGGAATGTTAAATCTTTCACCAGGGATTAAGTGAGTTTCCGAGATGCAGGCAATAATGACATTGTGCTGACGTAAGAAAATTCTGAATGTGTTTTCTTGGCGTTTAAGGCCGTTTGCATTCCAGTTGAGGATATTGCCTTTTCCGAGATTTTTATCCATTGTAAGACATTGTTCTCACCATTCCCTCAACCATTTTTTGTATTTGAGGAACTATAGCTGTTACAACTTGTGAAACTATATTGGAGATAATACTTGACCAATCTAATGGTGGTGCCCTACTTGAAGATTGGATTGCTTCACGATAAGAGCGACGAGGGAGAGATGGGAAACCTCTTTTATAATTTTGAGGGTCATTTATGTTAGGGGCCATTTTGGGGGATATATGACTATTTGAATTATAGGAACTTTCTTTAGGAGAGGGCATTGTCTTCTCTTTGACGTATGTTTTATAGTATTTACAGCCGCGGTAATTAGCGGCATGGTATTCATTACAGTTAACACATTGGGGGAGAGAATCTCTAGTTTTTCCACAATCTTTATAGTGGTGATTACCTACACATTTCACACATCTCGGAGGGAAACCACAGTTGGCTTGAGAATGGCCGTACCTTTGACATTTTTTGCACATTACTATTCTAGCATTAAATCTTTGCTCTACTCTAATTACACTATACAAAAATTTGTTAAGGGCGAAAATTTTTCTTGCTTCACTATTGTTGGTTAGTTCTACAGCACAAATGTGAATGGGTTTTCTCTCTTTGTTGTATAATCGACTAACTTTTGTAACAGGATATTTAAGCCGTAAAAGTTCGGCCTCGATGGCTTCCTCGGAGTAGCTAGTGGGAATATCTTTGATGACAACTGACAAAGGTTTAACCGTAGGGTCCCTGAAAGAGTAATAAGCGATATTTTCTTCATCGCAAAAACTTCTATAATTTCTAAAGTCTTCTATGTCACTAAACATCACTTTCACTGAGTTCTTAACGTTTTTGGTAGAGAAATCTTTTTGAGCAATATTTTTTATGTCTTGAATCATTTTTTCAAAGTTGTCAACTTCATGGACAAATATTGGGGGGATTTTGATGATGTTTTGTTCTGGATCACTTAATACGACTGTCTCGCGCACTGGAGACTCGATAGCAGAGTTTTCCAGGGCTTTATACCGGGAAGATACTGGCACGTTGTATTGGATTGTACTTTCTTCCGAATGGTATATTTTACGTTTTTTACTGTCAGCACCAAAATTTGAATGCACTTCACTTACTTGTTTTGATTGCTGTAGCTGTAGTTGATCTGAGGAGATACCTTGACCCTGGGCAAAGGTGTCCATGGCGACGGGGGCGGCCTCGCCACTCAGTTGAGGGTTGGGGAGAACGGCTGCCAACGGCTGCGGTAGCTGTTGTGTCAGTTGCCATTGCTGGTGTTGAAGCTCGGCCAGTTGTTGTTGGAGGCAGTTTTGTTGTTGAATTAACTGCTCTATTTGCATATTACGCGCTAGTTGTTCTTCGGTAGCGGCAGGGTTGGGTATGGTCGACATGTTGCGTAGTTGCGATGGCCGAAGCCGTCGCGTACTACGAAACTGCTTGCTCTGTTGATTTTAGTTTCACTGACACTTGCGAAGCACTATTTAAATAAACACTTTTAAACAATTTGTTGCATAGAAAGTGAGGCACACTGAGAATAGTATACTGGTAGTCTAAACCGTTATCACAGAAAGCGAAACCTTAGCTGATAAGCCTGCGGGACAACGTTCGCGGAGCGATGTTGACCGTGCCGTGGTCGGCGAAGGAATGAGAGATAAATGTTAAAATACGTCTGAGGAACAGAGGCTATTCATTAATGAATCTAAATTAAGCCCCAATACTGTTTTACTTCTACCGGTAATTAGTTGTCTTCCATTCCTGATGGTTACGTGGCGAGTACGAAAGTATATATTAACGTACGATAGATTATTTTATTCTCTCGGTTTAGATATTAGAGAATACATTTCTACAAAATCCATTTAAATTAGAGAAAGCAATATATCAAATCATAATTGACAAAACTACGGATAAAAATAACATTGTTATCAAAAGTTCAGATTCATTGTTCATTATAGACAAGTCCTTGAAATTGTGTGGATCAGAGGAAAACGAGGATAAGTAATAATTTTCATTTGCTGAGTTGATTTTATTTACAGTTAAATCTAAAATAAAAAAATTGTATCGCAGTGTTATGGGGATTCATCACAAACATATGTTCTTCTGTTCTTCGGCTCGACAGCCTCCTTCGGGCTTTGGCCGACCAGCGGTGACCCAGCCTCTCGGCCATGGGATAAGCGGTTCGTATGGTTAGCAGAAGACATCCTTTCACCGTATATACTAGTCTTCTTAATCTTACGGTGGGCTTTCTGCGAGTTTGATACGGATATTTTGATTTTTGCGTCTTCATTGCATACCGCTACAATGCAAAATGCTCTCAAAAATTACTCCGAATTTTTTGATTAAACCTTTTCTTCGAATGGAGCAAAGGTCATTTAAAAACGGCCCAGATCTAATTTTCTTACTAAAATCTGAATTTTGAAAATTGCAAAAGTTCAAATTTTTTCGACATCTTCCTACAACTACAATATTGAAGATAGAAATGTTTATTACTGAAATATTTTCTTCAAAAGATATTTAAGATCATGTATCATTTTGCGAAAAATAATTTTTCACGTAATTTTCTGAGAAATAAAGTTAACACACATGTCCACACACTTCAGTCGAGAGCATAGAGTTTGTCCCAGCTGGGGCAGTGCCCCGGTGGTAGGGATTCTTGCTGGTAGGGGGAAAATCAACAACCCGACATGTAGAGCTGTGCCGGATCTCATGTTCCAGCACGGGAAACACCACTTCGTCCCGAGATTTAAATGCAATACATTTACGGATCCAATGCACTAAATAGTTAACGCGTATGGAGTCAATAATTATTCACGCACTAAAATTTAAATTTTTTTGCCCAGTGTAATTATTTATATATTCCATAACTTATTTATTCGTAAACATTCTCTGTTGTGTTAGTTTTCGAAGTTCATGTAGCCTGACACACATTGTTCTGTTGTAACTTTGTCAGCAATGTTATTGAAAATTCATTGATTGGATGCTATTTAACTTCGTTAGTAAAACTTATTATTAGTCTTTCTGAAATTCAGAAAATTGTTGTCGGTGACTTTGTGTATGTGACATTGCTATTATTTCCTCTCTATCATAACACTATCACAGAGAATTATCTACATACGAATTTTAGAATTGTTACACTGATTGTGCTTTATCGCCGTGCATTAGGTCACAAGATATCCGAACTATTTTTGTGAGTGAGTAATGGACCTCAAAAAAGAAGGAAAGTACGGGGGAAAGAGCTTTATTCAGCGGGTTTTTACCGGCAGCAAGGGCGCGGCCTGGCCGTTGGGCCATCGGTGCGCGGGGCGGGGGCGGGGCGGGCGTCGGACTGGTGCGGGGCGCGCGGCCGCCTCCGCGTCCCACGGGAGCCGGCCGCAGGGACTGCCTCGGGGAGAGTCTTGTTTTTCGGCTATTGATTCCCCACGCGCCGACCGCGTTAAGTGTTACAAATGGAAAGCTGCTGTCGGGCACGGAGCCAGCGCAAGACACGCAACCTGTGGCTGGAAGCGCGCGGTCCAGGTGCCAGCACCGCCACTGCCCGCCGCTCCCATGCTTCGAGAGGGGGCTGGGTTCTTGATGACATGCTCACAACTTTACTCATGTTCTCCACTTCTCGCTTCGATTGTTGGAATCCGAATAGTGATTTGGAATGTCTACTCTTCCTACATGAGTTCCTGAAGCAAAAACGAAATTCTCTTTTATTCAGTTGAAGGAAACATGTGTAAGTGTATTATACTACAGGACACTCATTCCTCAGAGGAAAAGTCGTGTACTTGCTACGATGGCGAGATGAGCACTTAAAATTAGAACTGATCTTTCACATAAATTTCGAAAATGACGAATGAAGTATATATTTATTAATAGTTCATTAAAACACATTACTTTTAAAAAGAAACCTGTCTAATGTTCTTTTTGAAAGAAGAGTTAAACAAGTGTTTGGTTCATTCCATTGTGAAGGCGAAACAGAGAGGGTCAAACACGAGACAGGAATTTCGTCCACGTGTAGCGACTCTGGCTGGACCCTCTCGCAACCAGCAGCGCACTTCAATTTTTCCCAATTTTGGGGTCTGCGTTGCAAAGAACCAACGAATGGAAGTGGCGTTACAGCTTCATTATGTAATCCGGAAATGTGAGTGGCGGGTGCAAGAAATTGAAAATAATTTGTTATATTTAGGATGTTGAAATTTATTGCATGGCACACTGTAGTGGCTATGAGAAAGTATATAAATTGTAACCTTTAAGCATTTTAATGATAAAATTTAAATGAACACAAAACATATGAATCACAAACCTTGAAAGAGCATGATAGATAGTACTTGTGTCAACTGGAAAACACATGAAACATAACCTTTGAATGTGCATTAATGATAGAACTTGCATTAATAGGAAAAACATGAAACCTAACCTTTGACTTTACTTAGACGATAAGCTTATATTAACATAATATTGATGAGGATTAGATGATTCTAAGTACTTATTGAAAGAGATAATTAATAGCTTTACATGAGTGATTTGATACTTATTGATTAACATAATTTGCATTAAAGCAAGTCACTTTAAATGGAATTTATTAAAGTGTCTTTTGCTTCGCTTAGTTTTGTATTGTTGGTAATAAAATTGTTGTTTTAATGTTCATTTGGCACTAATAGACACAATGAAGTTTACATAAATTGCTAATATGGATACAACTTTAGATTTAACTTTTGATAATCAAATGTTGCTGTCAACTGGCTAGACGAATCTGACATTAGTTAAATCAGAAGTTGGATGGATTTGATGTGGCGATCGTGTACTTAGCTCAGGACGCGGGGGTTGAGGGTCTGCTCGCAGCTGCATGACGACGGGCAGTGTGACGTAAGGGGGAGGAACTTGGGAACCCCGTCTGTCGTCGGCAAAGGTTCGGCGCAAGGTGGCAAGATGACGGAGCCTCGCAGAAGGAGACGATACTTCGATAAGATTCCAATAGCAGTTTCTTGATTAGTAGTTCACCTTGCTCACATTGGTATAGTTTCAGTTGGATGCGAGTTCCGTGAATGCTACCGTTCATTCGCGACTGCATTGATTGACAATGATTTTGAGCTGCTGCGTGTTGCAAGCAATGTAACGTTCATTTGTGAGTACACAAATTAGAAATAGTTTTGAACTGCCGCGTGTTCAGACGGTACCGTACTTAAATCTCTTGATGTTGACGCAACTTGTCGATACGAATAACTGTTCAAACATTTTAATGTTTTTATACCGATTGTTCAATGAATTCTTCTTCTACTGACGAGGACTCCCAACCTCCACGTTCATTCAACGAGAGCTGATCTCTATTTTCGACTAGCATTGAGGCCGATGGTTGTCGAAATCACTGCCCTGTGCACAGCTCAGGAGAGTCTACTTTTAAAAATTCCGCTATCTTATTTGTAAAATCGCGTATTGTGTGTATACCCACAACTTGTTTAGTATATTTTCCATTTATGCAACTTACGTGGGGAAGCGTTTAGTTTATTTATTTATTTGGTCAAAAACAGTAAAAACTGTATATGACGTGTGGGGAAAGAGAGATTATCTGCGCACATTTTCTTGAGGCCCAGGAGGAGAAAAAAAAGAAAGTAACATTTGAAAAACTAGAAACAAGAATTTAGAAAATAATTATTACTTTAGAAAAATAAAAATTTGAAAAATGTTTGTTCCCGATTTATAGAAAATCTAGGTCAGATTGACGTAGTTTAGCATATTTTGTACAAATCGTTCGCATTGAATGGAAGACTGTCTTTAGTAATTACAAACATTCTTCTTAACTAGCACTACGTTGCACGTGGTTTCTACATCAGCAATAGTCAAAGATACAAGTTAGTCTCGTCAACATGCCTCCAGAATACCAAAAATTACAATAACTTTTTTAAGTAGCCAAAAGTAATCATTTGCTTCCAGTAAAAATTTCCTAATATGTTCTTCTGATGAAATCTTGGCCTTCGTTGGAAAAATGAATGCTAGGTTTTCTTGTCAAAAATTAATACAATTTCGTGAATCTTTACAATGAATTAATTTGCCACTTAATAAAATTTCTTAACTGAAGCGTAAAAATGAAAAATGTAGAATATTAACCTTCATAAGTCAACATTTCCATTAACTAGTTAACATAGTTTCAACATTGAGAATTTTGTCTGCAACGTCGTGGGAGTGTACGTCTCAGATCTTTCTTTGGCACATGCCAGCATAATTGCTTCATTTACTTTCTCAATAATTTCATAATGACCCCATGAATTGTTTTGGGAAAATCAAGTATCACAGCATCTACCCTCTCGCCCATGCCAACTGCGTCAACTAGCTCTTGAAAGAGGGGCACAGCTTGTCTTTTGCAAGAAAATTCGCTCCTAAATCCACGTTGTCCACAACAAATTCAATTTGTTTTTCCCATTTGCATCTTATATACTCAGATATTAAATCTTCCATTAATTTATACACTACTGATGTGAGGGATACCGACTGAGAATTAAACACTTATTTTTTCTCCACTTTTGAATATCGATACAACGATACGTCTTTTCGGTAAACTCACATTGTTAATAAAAACACTCGCCTTAACAAGTGCGGTAGAACAATTTTGCCTCCCATTTTTTGACAATATCTGTTGAGATTTTATCGAGTCCGCGCGAGTTACCATTTCTCAATGAATTCTCCTGTTTTCGAAGGATAACATTGTTCTACAAGGGTTCTATTTCTGATATAAAAGTGTGTGATTCCTTATGAATTTGTAATGGTAAGTCCATATCTGAAATCAAAATGTCGCGTTCAGGGATAGTTTTTCAGTAATTTTAACTTTTATATAATGAAAAAGGCATTATTTTCCGTGAATTGTGGGAAAGTTTGTAAATAACACTTGGCAACATGGACTCCTGTATTTATGTCAAATGTTTTAATATTCAAATGTTGGAACTTCTCTCTCGTTTGCATACTTTTATAAACACTGCTTACCTCAAACCTAGCCTCACTGTCACTGTCAGAAAGCCTCAAGTGTGAGAACGTTTAAAGTGATTTTTTTTGTTGCTCGTGGTGGTACAGAAAGTGACAAGTAAGTTGCTAAGAAGGAAAGGAGTAAATAAGAATGTTTTTTTACAGCACGAATTAAAGATTATTATGACATAATTTTGATTTTTCTAGAAAATGTCTCGCCGGCGCTCGAGATACTCTCCAGAACATTTGCTGTATCTGCGGAGAATCCACATTTATAAGAAAGAGGAATAGTATGTTGCGCATCTTTTTCTTGTAAATTAATAAATTGGTGGAAAAGAAAATACCATGCTATTTGCTGTACCTATAGTATGGCGAGAACCAAAACCATATATCAGACTGTTATTTGTGTGTCACAAAAATTTGAGGTTTTAAAAACAAGGAGTCAAAGAAACACATTGCTTACCCGGACCTACGTTATGCGCGGACAGTGCTACACTCTAAAGTCTTCCGGTTCCATTTTAGAAAATATTTTTAAATTTATTATATAGAGTGAGTATAAATGGAAGGTATGTAGCGATTTCAAAGTAATTGCATTGTTATTAGGCATGCAACAAGGCTACACAAAATATGATTGTTTTCTTTGCGAGTGGAATAGTCGCGATGGAAATTCCAACCACATAAGAAAGAAAAGGCCGGAACGAATTTGGAAAGTGAAAAAATGTCCAACGTCAAAATCTGGTAGCTCGTGAAGATATCCTTCTACCATCTCTTCATTTCAAATTCGGTTTAATTAAACAATTTGTAAAGGCGATGGATCCAACTGGCGAAGTGTTTACGTATCTTGCTGACAAATTTCTTCGTCTTTGAGCAGCAAAACTAAAAGAAGGTGTATTTGTAGGCCCTCAGATCAGAGAACTTCAGATAGATAGAAATTTTGAAACATGCCTCACTGACGCAGAAGCACGAACATGGCAATGTTTCAAGAACGTGTCAGAAAACGTCCTTGGAAGAAAAACAGCTAAAAATTACAAGGAAATAGTGAATCAGATGATCAAATCTTATCAAGAACTTGGCTGCGAAATGTCTTTAATAGTACATTTCATGGATTCTCATAGTGACTTCTTCCCAGAGAGTTGCAGCGATGAATCGGACCAAAACGAACAGAAATTCCCTAAAGATATATCTACGATGGAAAAAGGGTACGAAGAGAAATGGATGCCTACAATGTTGCCTGAGTATTGCTGTAGTATCATTGTAGACAAGGAAGACACTCGTTACAAAAGAAAAAAATAAGATATGTAAACTGTTGTTGCCACATTTGTATCATTTTCTCTTTTTCTGTATGCCTTCCTTTAAAATATATGTTACAAAGTGAATTCTTTTGTGAATATTGCCTCTGACAGCACCTTCCACGGCTTTCCTAATATGATAGAGTTAAAAGTACGTAACTGAAATCAATCATCAAGATCACTGTAAATTATTTTATTGCTATTTTTTAAATTCTGCAAAATAAGTTTACATTTATAGAGTACCGAAAGATAAAAATTAGAATTCCGGTTAAACTATCCCTGACAGAGAAAAACTGAAAATAGATTTGGATTCACCTTTGAAATTACTATAAGAATCACAACTTTTTACTCCCGAAATAGAAAAAAGTTTTTTTGTAGAACAGTGTAATTGTTTCTCGTTTGTACAGGATGTCTGCCCAAGGGCTGTGAGAATACGGTGCCTGGGTCTCAATTGGGACCTCCATTCCGTGGGAAGTGCCGTCGCAATGGCAACTGCAAGTCGCTTATGCTTCCATACAACTTCCCTCGCTGGTGATGTTGAAATCTACGCCTATGCCCACAATTAAGTATGTATGTACTTTAGTACAACAGCTCTTTACGAGAGGACTAGCAGTGGCATCCCGGCCTTGCGCCCATGGGTTAAGGGATACGTGTGGTTAGTACATAGCCATCCTTACGCCGTACTTCTGGTTTTCTTTACCTGATAAGTGAGATTTCTCATCACACAGCAACAGATACTGAGACATTGCAAAGAAATCTCACAATTAATTTTTGCCCCGACGGGGAAGCGAACCCGGGGTTACGCTGTGGAAAGCTAGCACGCTGGCCAACAGGCCACCCAGGGCTCCTACAATTAGCACTCCTACAAAATACGTTTAGACCCATTTTTGAAAATCTTTCTATTTTAGACATATCTTTCAGTATATGTTTCTGTTTCTGAAACGCCGTTATTGTGCGTTCGTTGTCTTATTTTATTCAGTGTACTTCAACATACGCCATAAAAAATCAGAGGGTCTTTAAAAATAGAAAACACTGGGAGATCTCACCTGACTCGGAATAATTACTATTTTCTTGAATCTCTCCGACAGTTCACAAAATGTCTTTAAAACTTCCTTATTTCGAAGAGATGCAATTTGCATAGAGTGATGCACTTGCACACAGTGATGCACAACGTGCCATGTGCACATTTGTGATTTCTATCCGAACACATCCTTTCGTTCCTTCTTAACTTCTGTGAGGAAGAGGAAATACTGATAATCGGCGTAAAAAGAAACTGGAACGTTTCTGTGTCGAAGGGAAACAACACTCTCCCAAGCGAACGGCTCGCTCCGCCGGGTGAGGGAAACAGGCGGGACCACGCACTAACGATCGACGATTCGATCACACTCGGGAGACAACTGCCCGAACTCCACACAGTTGTTGAGTAGATGCACTGCATGATCTGTAGACGAATGAACGATGGGAACGTGTGACAATCTAGTCTTAAATACCAATTTGAAATATTTATTAAACGCAATATGAAATCAAAATTCTGTACAATATGTTTGCGATGCCCATGCATTGATTATATGATTGATATCAAAGCATCGGGCATGATATAACATGACCCCCAAATCTTACCAGGGCAAGTTAATCTTGCCCTGGTAATATCGATTCATAAACGCACATCATAATTTGAATTTCTAAAGATTTATGATTAAGAAAGGTTGGTGTCTGAAAATATTTGCAATTTCGCAAATGTAACGTTTCTAGGATGGAGTTAAATTCTTCTGGTGTAGCTTACACGATCTACGTGATTTTGTTTATTCATTGCAGTGAGAAGTTACTCACAAACCATTATTCATTATTAATTTCGCAGTTTAATTATCTGTACGTTTCTACGGTAGAAGCCAAATAGCATTTCAATTGATCACTTATTTCTCACTATCTCTATCCGGAGAGCTGGCTGTGCAGGATCATAGCCGCGTCTGTCTCGTAAAATCGACACAATATTATTCCAGCAACGAAGAATAATGAGCCGTTATTTGTTCCAGCAAAATAATTATTGACGTTACCCGGCTGGAGCAATGGAGAAGATGGGCACTGAGCAGAGGAGGTGTGGTCGGGAAATGGTCGCCGAGGTGTGGGCGCGAGCGTTTGGTCTCTGGAGAGAGGGGGAGCGGGCGCGGCGCGAGCTGAGCACGCAGAAGGAGGCATTGTCTCATTCATGGCCGTGCGTAATATTACCACTGCAATAAGGGCATGGCGAGCATTGTCGGCATACCAGACGTGGTAATTTCGATTGAGCCATTGATTGATTCGCGTGCAATGCCGTTGACGACGACGCCTCGCGATGGGCAGTGGCGGCGGCGGCGGTGACGCCCGAATTGCATGCGACTCAACTGCTGTGCTCCATCACAGCTTACTTCGAAAGCCCACGCTCCACCGTGATGCCTTCGTCGCCGCTACGAAACTTCAACATTTCACTGCATCCTTCTCGGATTATTAAAGGAATGTGTTCGGTGCTTTCGAGAAAGAAAATTCGTTGATTTAACTTACATTCCATCCTTGGATCCCTGAGATTGTACCTTATAGTTTGAAGTACTCGAGCAAGTTAGAAACCTTTTTTCATACTATTACTCATGGTTTAAGGCTACTATTTCAAATAATATTTTTCCGAAAGGCGTCTCCTCCTTTTGACTCGTCATCCAACATGTGTGATAGTGTAGTGCATGAGGTGTATGTGGGTGTAAGTAAGCGGTGAATATAGGACAAGGAAGAGGAAGAAAAGGTAGAGCGATGTCTGTGGACCGTATGTTAGAGTTCTGCTCCGGCATTCTCCTAGTGTTGATCGGAGAAACCATAGTAAACTACCGATCAGAGAAGTCGACCGCTAGAATTCTCCTCTAGACAGCGGCTGAATTCGGTCTAGCCGTGTAGCTAGTGTCTAAAATGCTGCCACCGCCGACACTCTTACCGTAGGACTTCCTGGTTAGTGACACTGCAGTGACATCAGTAGATGACCTGAGCCATCTTTGTCGTTCAACAACATATTAGAGACATCATTAAGTTTTCATGACGTTCAAGTTTCTTTGTGATATGCTTACATAATATAAATGAATTTCCAAGAATGGTTTATTATTTTATTAAAATAATACTTTTACAGCTACATTTTCTTTTAAATTTGCATTTTTAGTCTTAGAGAAAGTTAATTGTTGGTTATTCATTAATTTATTGAATGTAGGAATAAAACGACTGCAAATTAAATTACATTTGTATATTTTGTTAAAATATTTACAATTCTTATAAGAAGCTGTTGTCGCCGAAGAGAGGTTCCGCAGCGGTTTAACTAGAAAATAGTGAATTGTGGACAGTGTGCATGTTCTTATGCTTGCTTCGTTGTAGGTTTGAATGACGGAGAGTATTTTATCCTTCAAATTTCTCTCCGTACAATAAAATGATGTAACATGGCTGCCAACGAAGTGTCAGCGGAAGGTAAATTACAGAGTGGTCTCTGAATACAGGAGTCAACCCGCAACAAGAGAAAATACAGTAAAACTTGCCTAATGCAGAATTTGTGTATTGAGGAAATCTGTCTAATATGAACATCAATCGCGGTCCCGGCAAACGTAAATTTCGCCACATTGCATAAGATCCTGTCTAATACGGAAAGAATTCTGGTCCTTTGAGCAAGTTATACTGTACAAATATTGCACAACTATATAAAACTATTTGAAAATGCAATAAAATGCAGTTAATGCTCAAAGCCTGGGACAAGTCGAATATTGATCGTTTCCTGACATGAAATGTACCCATATTTCTATGAATATGATTATTTGGATCATGAAGTTGGCCCTAATCTTTGACAGCAGTGCGATGAATTTGTTAGTCACTGTTAGTGAAATACAGTCAAGATCAGTTATTAGTGCTTTCGTAGTGTCTTACAATTTGTGTGCTTATATGATTGATTGATTACTATATATTACTACAGAGATTCCGAGCGCGTCAAATGATAAGCTCATTAGTTCCGTAAGTGTGGTGTATGTTTATTGCCCCGTACTTGGCGGTAATCTTGCCCCGTTGGATGGTGAGATCTGGCGCCGACCTACCGTCGACTAGTTTTTCTCAAACCAGGTATCTCTCACCAGCGGGGCACCACCCCAGCCGAAACAAGCTCTAAGCACCCGACATGTCTCTCGGCATGTGAGGTAGTGTAATGCATGTAAGTGTAATTGTGAATGAGGGGTGAGGATATGTTACGGAATGGAAAGGAAAGGTCACGCGCGATCCGTAGCCCGTTTGGTAGGGTACTGCTCCGGCATCGTCCTTGTCTTTATCGGAGAAACCACGAAAAACTACCGATCAGAGCATACGGCCGTTGGAATTCTCCCTCACTCAGCGGCTGAATTTGACCTAGCTATGTAGATAAATACGAAAATACTGCCACGGTGTCGGGACTAGAACCGTAGGGACCTCCAGTCAGAGGCACTCCAATGACATCAATTGTCATGAGCTTCCTAGGCCGGTACAAACTGTGATAAAAAATGGTTCATCAATCAACCTACCTCTCATTGTGATCTAAGTCACAGTGGGATATGCCAACCTCCATTAGGTTCTCTTCCAGACAGTGACATTAATCTACCTAGCTATCTGGTAAAAAAATCCTGCCACCGCTGGGACTCGAACCCCAGGGTCTCCCGGTCACAGGCACTGCAGTGACATCAGTTGGTGCCCTGATCCACCATTCCCGGGGTGTGCTCATGTGTCATAAGCTATTGTGCGCAGAGGGAGTAATTGCATTGTATATGCATCACGTAAAAGATATGCACCAATAACATTCGAAGACGCTCTGTACGACGAGTTTTGCCATTTAATTATTTGTGCAAAATTACCTGTTTTATTTATTATTATTACTATTAATATTAATATTAGTAGTGGGTGGTACGTAGTGGTAGCGGTAGCGGTAGTGGTAGCGGTAGCGGTAGTCTTAGTGGTAGTAGTAGAAACATTGCAGTAGTAGCAGCATTATACCGATATTGAATCTGCACGAGGCAGACGATTACTCTCCAAAACACCGCACACCCATTTATTGAGACATGTTACCAAATTTTTACCTCAGGAGATTGCCTTGATTGAACCGCGTCATCTTCTGAGGTAGATTACATCTTAGAATCAGAGTTTTCAATGAAAATGAGATCTTCGCCATTCTTTTAAACGTCCTTTACACTACCCATCAACAAAATGTAATCAAAAACTATTTTTGTTGAAAATGTCCCAGGGACTTCACGTAAAGTACCCCCTTAAATCAAATTCAAAGGGCCGCAACATCAGTCAGATCGTTTGGGGAATGTCATTTTTGTAGAAAATCGGATAAACGATTTAGCAGCTAGCGTTGTTCACAGACGGACAGACGGACGGACAACCGACGTTTGGTTGTCATTCGATTTTTCGGTATCAAGGACCCACAAAACATGGTTTCTCGCAAAAGCACGTGTTAGAGTCTTTTCCCCAAAATTTAGCAACTGGATTTATCTTCGTTAGCAGGGCCCTGTAAAAAGAGTTTTTCTGTCAAAATTTCGCCGTTTTTTTCGCGCAGCATTATCGTAGCGAGAAAGTAAAAGAACAAGACATGTACTCGTAAAATTGGGTATTGAAAATATATTGAAAAATAACAAATTTATTAATGAAATTATAATGTACTCTCATCTCTATTCATTTACTGTTAAAACGTATTACACAAAAATTAAAAATACAGAAAATTTCAGGTGGTTACATTAATATGGCCAGGGACTATAATACAGTCACTTTCAATGAAAATTACACTTGCGAAATGGCAGGATAATATTACTGCTATTTTATTTGATTTACAATTAGAAACAATTTTTCGCATTTGTACTCAGAACTGATTCGTAATAAAATTCCACTCTTTGTAAGGGACAAATACTTTCTTTAAAACATTACGGAATGATTCTTGAGATTAGGTCATTGATAAAAAACTTTTCAATCTGCCAACGTTTCGGCCTTTATTCAGCCTTCATCAGGGCTCCTATTGCTGCACACCTCACACGCCTTTTTTATATGTACCATTTCTTTCAGAAGCCTTTTTTATAGTTATTTTCTGTGTCTATTATTTTGGCATTGGTGAAATTGAACCCATGGTTGTAGTCTATTGCATGTTTGGCTAAAGCACACTGCGAAGTACTGTTTTTAATGTCACTTCTGTTGTCCTATTCTTTTGTTCAGTTTTTGAGAGGTTTGCCCTGTTACATGATGTACATACATGATGTAAGAGGGAGGAGACTTGCAAGGATGAGGTGTGAGGGTGGTGTGTGTAATATGGCGCGGCTGAAGGAATGTGTGTGGTAGAGGCTATTAGTGAATAAAGAGAATGTGGGGTGGATCGTGGTTGGAACCGAAAGATGCGGAAAATGTGGTATGTAATAACACAATCTTTATATAAGGTATATATCAGTCAAATTGTGAAATAATCTTGGTACGTAATGTGTATCTATATGGTAAATAATCCGTCTGTTTGTAGCCCTGATGAAGGCTGAATAAAGGCCGAAACGTTGGCAGATTGAAAAGTTTTTTATCAATGACCTAATCTCAAGAATCATTCCACAATATTATTAATAGAGGTCAAGAAATCAAGCACGTGTTTCTTTAAAACATTTTACAACGATACCGAATTTAGAAATGAATTCAGTTTAGTATCGTTTTAAAGCGAAACGATTTTAAAAAGGAGGAAAGAAGCTTCTCTGACGCAACCCGTTTTGCTGGAGACTTTTGTCTGCACCCACTTAATTCCAGTGTAAAAAGGGAGTCGCGTCGTATTGCGTTCCTCCGCTCGATTCGTCGTCGCGCATGCCGGGGCCAGCCCTCGCACTGAGCAACACGTCGCCGCGTGTCGCGGCCGAGTGTCGTCTCTTGGCGGAGCACGCGCTTCATTTTCAGGCTGCGCGGAGGCAATCAGGGTACGCCGCCCCCGCTGTCGCCACGGGCCCCGCCCTCGTCCCCGCCTCCGCCGCCGCCCCCGCCCACGCCCCCGCTATCTCCCAACCGCTCAGCACAGCCGCCACCGCACTCACCTACTGTGCCGCCTGTGCACCCTTGCTCGTTTCTCTGCCTCCTTTAACTCAGTCATCTGCCCGACCTCGTCCTCATCGCTCTCCGTCTTCCTCTCATTACTGCAGCCCCACCAAGCCCCGCTCAGCCACTGCTTCAACGCCCTGCCGAGCGGTCTCTCTGCACCACGCCGCCCTGTCTCTGTTACATCTCCTTCGTCCCAGGTCTGTTTTCTCACTGCATGACCACGTTCGTGCCAGTTTGAGCACGTGGCTAGTTTCTTCTCAATTCAATTAATAATAATAATAATAATAATAATAATAATAATAATAATAATAAAATGTCTTTATTTCTGGCGAGGCTCAGGCCATAAGGCCTGCTCTTCCGCCTAACCACTACGGCTTGGGAGATAACAATTCCGCCTCCCTCCGCCTAACAATTACGGCTTTACACAACTGTTACAGTCACACCTCCAGCATTCCTCCTACTTCTGCCCAGTTTTTTATCCCATATACTCGGCCGTTTTTGCATTATTAATATTAACCTTCGTCATTTTCACTTTCGTAATCATCACTCACCCATTCACCTCAACGATTACAATCCGTTTCTTTTATATTTCCAAACATTGTCTACCGCTGCTAATTCCACATTATTCTTTTTGTGTTCGTCTATCGTCAGTTTGCTTCGGGCTTTCTTCGTAACTGATGTCGCCGAAATGGCTCCTATTGCTGCACCCCGCTCAACCGTCATCGTCATGAATTTTCCCTTTACCACAATTGCAGCCGCAACTGCCTCTCCATTCCTCCAACACGTGCACTCGCGCCGCGCTCGCATGCCAGGCCTCATCGCTTCGTTCACTTTCGTCGACGCAACCCTCAGCCCCCCTTCCCCTCAACCCCCGGCTCATGGGTGGCACCGCCATCCCGCTTCCACAGCCCCGCTCACCCTGTCCCACCTCGCCCCAGCCCGCTCGCCTCGTTCCGGCTCGTCCCTCCCCGCTCTGCCGCGCCGCGACGCGCCTCCTCGCCGCCCGTCGGGCCACCCCCGCTGATGAGACGCCGGGTAATGGCCGTCAACATTCAAAAGCTAATTGAGCGGAGCCGCCAGGTGCGAGGGGCGGCCTCGGGGACGGGGGAGGAGCGGGCGAGGGAGCGCGGAGCCCGGACGCCTATCTCTCCCCTTGCGCGTCGCCCCACGCCGCCCGGCCCCTTCCGCCGCGCCCCTGCCCCTGCCCCCGCCCACGCCCACGCCCACGCCGCGCCCCACCCACTCCGCCCCGCCCCGCCCGCGCTGCCTTCCGGAGGCGCGCCTCTCTAATGGCTACTTCTGGCGCTGCTGTTGCGGCGGCGGTGAAGGACGCGGCGGGGGCGGCGCAGGAGGAGGAGGAGGCGGCGGCAGTGGCGGCGGGGGCGGAGGAGTTGGAGGCGGCGGTGGCGGCGGAGGAGGTGGAGGAGGCGGAAGCGGTGGCGGCGGCGGTGGCCACGGCGGCGGTGGAGGAGGAGGAGGGGGCGGAGGCGGTGGCCGCCCGCGCCCTGTCTTCTGCCACCTGCGCGCGTGATCCCGGGCCTCCTTCGCGCGCCGCCGCCACCGCCGCAACTTATCAGCGAATTACACTTGCCGCCGTTTCTGCGAACGCGGCGCCCGAACGCGGCATTTGCGCTCGTTTGCACTTCTGAGATTCTTTGAGAGGGGAGAGGGCGGGTCGTCTGAGGCAATGGCGTCTGGAAGTTCTCTTTAAGTCCAAAAATTACTTTTTAAAGATTTTGCATGAAAGTTACTGTGTTGGGAAAATCTGACCTAAGTTTGTTGCAGTTACCAAAACCATAAATAATAAATATATAACTGGAAAATCTCAAAGCTCTTCAAGATTGCATCAGTGTCTCAAAAATGTCAAATTCTCAACTCTTATCGTTTTTACGCCAGTCTCTCATTTATAATGTTTTCACATATATCAGTTGCATTTTTCAGACATTTTTAGTTCATTTTGTATTCTAAATCGTACGATCTAATATTGATTATAAGAGACGAACCGTTGTGTGGCTATTCATTCGAGTTCCATAATGTGAGCAAACGTTTTCTTTTTTTATTATTTTATAAAATTATATGTAGTTCAGTTTATATTTAATTTTCCTTATGTGTTGGTGATGTTATAACTTAGAATTAAGATATAAATATAATATAGTTAAAGAAGATGTCCAACTAATTCCTCTAATCAGTTTCAAGTACAGTGGATTTTTTAAAGAATATGTGGAAAGGATATGTCTTTTTATTCTGGTAATGAGGTAGGGATTTTTGCTGAGCCTAAAAGTTACGAAATACGAGTTTCCGGGTAAGTTAGAGAAAACGTTTGTGGTTAGATATGTAATACTGTGCTATTGGTTCCAATCTGAACTCTTTGTGAAATTGAAGGTGAGTGACAATCTACGGAGCATTTAATATTATTCTCAAAAACTGATTCTGAATGATTTGTGTTTTATTTACAATATTCGGGGCGTTGATATGTTCTGGGAAATTGTGAAGCAAAAATGGATTTACGCGCAAAGTAACACGTACCGTAGATTAACCCATCTTATGCCGAACGGCCAAAGTGCTCTTGTGCCATTTGGCGTAAGATACAGTATCGTTTCCTGTATTATTTCAGTAGTATACCTTTGGGTTCCGGCTCTCACACGCAACCAATCTTTATAAATGAGGGCTTTAAAAAAAGAGAATTTCAGGGAGACTTGACGAATTTCACTTTCACTTTAAAAATATGGATGATTTCTTAAAAAAACGCATCGAAATATTAATGTAAAATGCAACCCGCATCACATGTCAACCTACATCGGCAAATAACTCATAAACAAAGCGTTTTAAAGCCTTGAAAAGTAAATTTTTGAGGCCAGAGGCCTCAAATAAACGTTTTCCACACCATAAATCTACAACATCAGACATGCTCCGATCCATTCAATTAACTTTTCGGTTCCACGCTTCACTATCAAGGCCACCTCAATATTTCAACCCTTCCGGCTGGTAGCAATTTTTGTGGCGACACGCTTAGAAGGCTTAGATTCGACAATCTTTATTTACGCTTTCTGTTAACACCAGAGTTTGTGCAGTCTGACGAGGTTTATTTGCATAATCATTAATTCAAGATTTGCTCTCCAGCAACAACTAGAAGTACTGTTATAGTTGCTTGATACCTATACCTATGAAGATTGTTTCTTATGCGTGTAGTGAAACTATTCAATTAACGTTTTTTTCATGGTCTATAAGTGCTGTGTACTTAATTGTGAAGAGATGTCGGTGTTCAGTGAAGAGTGAAGACTGTGTTTGTGTTTTACCTGTGTCAATATTTTCGTTATCATTCGATGAAATTTTCAAGTCAACGGGTTCATACACGTAGCTTTCTCAAAAGTAAAAAGCTAATATTTTTGTGACTATCACGAAAAACTAAAACCTAACTGACAAAGAATATTGAATAAATATTGAATTCGTTAACTACTTTCCCTCTTAGAATAAAAATAGAAGGATAGGGATGAGTGTGGGGTCTAACATGCGAGAGTTCTCGCATGGGTACGCAGAGATGGTGGGGGAAAACTTGTGCTATGGCACAACAGAAAGAACAAACTTTTTAAAGTAGCTAAAGTAAAATAGCTTAAAATAAATGGAAAACAAAAATCAAAACGCGCTAGCCCACAATACTACGTGAATCAATTAAAAAACAACTAAATTTAAAATTATAGAAATAATAGAGCAAGTCACCCGACAACTGCCAACGATCGCAGTTCAAACGCACGATTTAAATGTTGGCGGTATCTGGAAGTATGTACACCAACGCCCAGCTGCAAACTCATATTGTAAATAAAACACCGTTTGATATTAAACTCAAGGTGTCGGTTAGTTAAGATATTAAAAATGCAAACATCGTTTGAGCAAAATTCCCATGTACCGACGTGGGCTTCCTAATGTCTACTAAATTGTTTCTAATGCTAACAAATGGTATTTAGTACTCAAAGGTGAACACTAGTTTGATTATTTTTTTGGCTCGGAATTGCTTTTCTTGAGGTACGTAAGGACGCAGAAAATAATTCAATACATCTTAGTATACAAATAATTTTTCAATTTTCTCACCCCAGCAAGCTGGCACCCTGACTCTCCAAAACCCACTCGGTTCTTCATAACAAATCAAGGAAAGTTAAATAATATAGCAATGAGTAGGTCTGTTCTTGCCCGATCCGGTATTTTCGCACTCCTTTACTTGGCTTTCACAAGAGTAAAAACCTTTTCTATTATTTGACTATCAAGGAAAAACGAAAAGCTAACTCTCAAGGAAGAATGAAACAATTCTTAAAATGTTGTTTTTAGAGAAGTATGAATTGTTTCAAGAACATCTCTCTATAATGTTGAATAAGCGTTAAATGAAAATTTGTTTCAAACATCAATTCCATTGTTATTTTGTTTGATATTCTGTATGTACATTAGTAGTTCCTCTCCTTTATGGAAAGGATAGACAAATGGATAGGGAAAGGGTGGGATTTAACATGCGAGAGTTCTCGCACGGGTATGCTAGTTATTTATTTATTTTATTGTCAAAAAACAGTAAAAATTGTATATGACGTGTGGGAAAGAACTTTATCTGCCGCACATTTTCTTGAGGGCCAGAATTAAAAAAAAACGAAAAATGAATTTAGAAAATAATTATTTTAGAAAAATAAAATATTTGAAAAATGTTTTCCCGAGTTATAGAAAATCAATTTCAACTGTAAATGAACTACAAGCAAAAGGAGTGCTCAACAAAACGTGCGCACAGTGAAGCACATTTACGTCAGAAGCAAAACAAGGGGCCATCCTCAGCATTTCCTCAATGGATCAGGGAAACTGGACAAAAACCTGATCGAGATGGGGATCATTGACCCGGAAGCTGAAGCACATTACTTGTTACAGGCGTATTAAATATTTTTTAATGTATACAATGCAAAACGTAAACTAATTCATTATATATCTTTGTTTTGTTACATTATTTTTCTTTTTCACGATCAGTATAGTCTCTAATTGTATAGAAACAGTTTTGCAGCAGAAAAGATTTTACTTTTAAAT
>JAHLJT010008446.1:114654677-114759853 GCA_031308135.1 Acheta domesticus | reverse complement strand
CTTGTCCCAGCTGGGGCGGTGCCCCGCTGGTGAGAGATACCTGGTTGAGGGGAAACCCCGCTAGTCGACGGTAGGTCGGCGCCGGATCTCGCCATCAAACGGGGAAAAGGTCACCGTCATCTCCCGAGGAAAACACGCCCAACACTTACGGGACTAATGACCTTTGTAGTTTACGCGCCCGGAATCACGAGTCAATCAATCAATCAATCCAGTGCGCGAAGCCCAGGCTGCGGGCGCCGCGTACTTTCCGAGAGCGCCCCCAGAACGCCGCTCCTCGTAAGGCGTGCCCAGCGAAGCACAGCGCGCGGCGATGTCAGTCCCGCCCGTTGCCGGTGGAGGGAACGCGCCGTCGTTGCTCCTTGTCGCGCTATTAGCGCGGCTGCCAGCGGGGTGTTTTCAAACCACCGGCCTCCATTGCACGAAACGAAACATAATAATAATAATAATAATAATAATAATAATAATAATAATATACTCTTGATAAATATAAGATACTCGTATTCTTGAGTCCACTGGGGAGGTTGCTGTTGAGTTCACTATGTATCCTGAGTTCCCTTAAAAAGTTACGAAACGTTGTGTTCAGTATGCAAATGTGAACAATAAAGGATTGTCGTAAATAAAATTGGATAAGTTTTATTATTAAGAAACATATACTGACAATCAGGAACAATTTTTCAATTTTACAATTGGTCTACAAGTTTTAACGAAACGAAACAGTTCCGTAGCTGGGTGCTGCGGGTCAATCCGAGACTTTGTAAACAATTTACAAGCCAAGAAAGGATCTACGAGGCGTTCACATCATACATATGTGAGACTTACGTCGCTGCCATACGGTGCCTGAAGTGTTTGAGGTTCGGCCACCGACAAAGCGTATGCCAAGAAGATAAGGTATGCGGCAAGTGCGCCGAGGTGCACGAAGGGGTGGGTCAGCAGGAATCACCTAAGAAATGCATAAACTGTTACCGTGCAAACTTAAAAGGCACAAAACACTGCTTTCAACAAGCAATGCCCAGAATTGAAGAGAGCTATTGAGATTGAAATTAGTAGAACCGATTATGGACACTACGCTCCTCCAAAACGTAACACTACGCTCCTCCAACTACGTAAAATAAAGCATTAACATTAACATTAACAACACAACAAAATAATACAGGGAGGGGCAATGCAGCTGTGCCGAGTCTGGAGCTATGGAGCCTCCCCGGGCGTGCCAACGGTGTACTCGAGCAACAACCAGATTCTCAGAGAAGCAAAGTCAACGACATTGCGAAAGCATTAAAAATCATTGAAGCCAACACTGCTGAGGCAGTAAGAGCGGCAATTATCATAAACAACACGTCAATACGCACATTTGATCAATACATGAATCGTGACATAGCAGTCTGCAAAATCAAAAAGCTTTGCTGTCACCCCTTCGTTGCGGTCTCTGCGTACATGTCGCCCAATGAGAAAAGGAAGATGTCGCAATCAACCTTGAAAAAGTTATAAGAGAAATTCCATGAAGCATGCCTTTGGTTGATGGCATCGACGCAAACGCCAAGGCGGAAGAATGGTACAGCGACGAAATAGATACCAGAGGGGATTTCATGGTAGAATTCCTGCTCAAGAACGACCTATACTATGCTAACGAACCTTCCGAGTTCCCAATTTTCCACAGTGTGCTAAGACCTGGCCCTACATACAGAAATATTGGCTTGAATATTTGACCCTACTAAACGACGCCACGGCATCCGGTCTGCGTAACTGGGAGGTGCAAGATGATCTGATTGAGAGCGATCACAGAGCTATATCACACAAAATGACCAATCGACAATATACTGTACACCAGAGACACACAAATACCATTTCAGGAACTCCAACTGGAGCCACTTCCAGCTGCTGGTGAAGAAACAAATGAACACTCAACATTTACAGACACTACAAAATAGAACAATAGATGAAAATGTACAATGGCTAACAGACGTTATCACGACAGCGGCTGATGCCGCCTTACCACATGGACCTATCGCTTGTAAACGAATCGCCACCTGGTCGAACCGGGAACTCTCCGAGATGGTGAGGCTGGTAAGGGCACGAAGGAGGCAGTCTCAGCGCACAAGGCGAAGACAGAATGTTACAGAGACGGCCGCTGCTCTTTCTATTGTGGCGTACTGGACATGAAAAGCACAGACGACAGATTCTGAATAGTATGTACAGTATATTTACAGTAATAAATTACAAGATGATGTTACAAAATTGAAAACCTTAGGCAACCTTTCTATTCTCTAAGCCGCGAAACCCCGCGACCGTCCCTAGGCTGAGCCCAGTGCCTCTGCTCGAGAGCATGAGAAGCTGCGCGAAGTGCGAGCTGTCGGACATTAGTCCCCGTAACTAGATGTTACATGGCCGGATGCCAAAACGTGCAAGGTTGCACGGAGATACCTCACGTCTTTCGACTCACTAGCGTATCCCCCGAGCGCATGTCGGCGCCGCAATAAATACCCCACGGCTCGTCCCCCACTCTACCAGCGGCGGGCGTCATTCGGCTCGCAAGCCAGCCCTCAGCAGAGAGCAGCCTTCGTCAATGGACTCGCACTCAGGCACGCTCAGTTGTCCTGGTTATTTTTAGGCTGGGATTTCCTGCCCGGCGCGCGCCGGCGAGGCGCCGCCGCATTCCACCCCCATCCCCCATCCGGCTTAAGGCCGGGCTTTCCAGCGAAACGGCACGTGCGCCACCTCGCGACGCTACAGACCCTCCCATGCCGGGGGTGAGAATTTTTTTTCGCAGCAAAATATGCCCAGGAAAAAAATTCTGCTAGCTAAAGTACCTGGTCCTGAGACATTACATCATAATTTTTACATGAACATAATAATATCAAAACCCTATCTAGTCAAAATTTGTGAAATAAATCTGTGGGCTGTCCCCCCGTTTTTTCCTAACTATGTTGCCATTTACATTTAAACCTTACATCTATTTACATACATAAATATTCTTGACGCATCTTGAACTACATAAAATCCTGAAATACAAAACATTTACTTTACATTGAAATATTACATGATAATTCTTGACGCCTCTTGCATTACATGAAACCCTGAAATATAAAATACAAAACATTTACGTTGCATTGAAGTATTACATAATAATTGTGGAATTCGTTATATACATCATGTGCCGTTCTTAACTGAATTTATTGACACATGTATGTATCTACATATAAAAATGATCACAATAACAAAACAATTTTACCCTTGAATTTATAAAATTATTTACATAGAATTTCACCGACATTTATACATGTCATGAACGTGTGTGTTCCCTACACTCGCCCGTGGATCAATTCACACAATCAAACATGCGACTAAGCGCATCTGCATTAACATTTTCTGAGCCCTTTTTGTGCATGATGCGTAAATCGAGGTGCTGAATTAAAAGGGACCAGCGTAATAATCTGGGGTTTTTGCCAGACGTATTACGCAACCAGACCAACGGGTTGTGGTCGGTTTCGACCTGAATTGTGGCCTGCCCGTCGAGATAAATCTTAAGTTTATCCAACCCCCAAATAAGAGCCAAACACTCAAGTTCTGAGGTGCCATAATGAGTTTCTGTATCACTTAATTTACGGCTTAGAAAAACAACTGGTTGTTCTACTCCCTCATCATTTACTTGGTAGAGAACCACGCCTAAGCCTCTCTGAGATGCATCTGCCTGAACTCGAAATTCCTTGCTATAATCAGGAGCATACACCGCTGTTTTTTCGCTAAGAGCTTGTCGCAACTCATTGAAAGACTTTTCACATGCCTCTGTCCAGACGACTTTACCCTGGCGCTCGCGTCCCCGCAGCGCATCTGTCAGTGCCGCCGCTTTCTCCGCAAACCCGGGTATCAAGCGTCGATAATATCCTACCAAACCGAGCAAAGAACGCACTTGTTTCTTTGATTCTGGTCTGGGAAAGTTCTGGATTGCTTGTATCTTGGCTTCGGCCGGCCGCAATTTCCCGTTACCGACGACGTAACCAAGATATTTTACATTAGCCCGCGCAAACAAGCACTTGCGCGGCTGCACTGTCAATTTGGCGGATTTCAATATACTAAAGACCGTATCTAGGTGCCGAATGTGTTCTTGCCAAGTGTTACTGAAAACCGCGATGTCATCAAGGTACGGTACCGCGAATTCTTGGCAGTTTTTTAGCAAAGTGCCCATGATTTTACAGCATTGATAAGGGCCGTTCTTTATCCCGAAGGGTAACCTAAGCGGTCGATACGTGCCGAAACTGGTCACGAACGCCGAATATCTCTGCGCCCTATCCGTAAGACCTATCTGCCAGAAACACTTACTTAAATCTAACACACTAATGATTTTAGCTGCAGCTACCTGTTCAATCCGTTCTTCGAGATTGGGTAACGGAAAGTAATCTGTTTTAATAATCTCGTTGAGGCGCCTAAAATCTATGCAGGGCCGTGGAGACTTGCCCGGGGCCTCGATCAGGATCATAGGAGATGTATAATCACTCTCCGCCTCCACAATGATGTTGTCGCGAAGCATTTTGTCCACCTCTTCCCGCAATATCTTAGTTTGTCTCGGCGACATGCGGTAGGGTACACTTCGGACTACTTTATCAGTGTCAGTTAATTCAATGTCCATGGTCGTTACATCTGTAAGACCAGGTTTCTCACTAAAAATACACCTGTATTTACAAATGACATTTTTAAGTGCTTCGCGGAACTCGGGTTCAACCTTAGTATCGTTTAGCATTTCTTCCGCGTCAAAGTCATCGGAATCTAATCTTAACGCGTAGCGGTCTAACGCGTCTTCCTCGCCTGCGGCAGTGACCGTCGCAGAACCGAGAAAGTTCACGTATTCAGTACGTTGGTGATACTTTTTCATCATGTTGATGTGATACACGCGTGGTTCTTTCCGCCCCGGCATCTGAACTACGTAATTGTGTTCGGACATTTTCTCCCGAACTTCGCCTGGCCCGACCCACTGCACCGCGAGTTTCCGCGTTCTGTTAGGCGCCAAAACCAGCACCTTCGCGCCTATTTCAAAACTGCGCGAGATCGCCTTGCGGTCGTACCACACCTTACGCTTGCGTTGTTCTTCCGCCATTTTGGTATGGGCAAGTTCACGCGAACGCTTCAGTCTATTAATCAACTTGAACACGTGCTCAACCACCGTGCTCCCTTCGCTTTCTGCCGCACCCGCAAGCTTTTCGTAAAGCAGCGTCATGGGTGTGCGGAGATTTTTCCCATAGACTAATTCGGCTGGAGAAAAACCTATCGATTCGTGCACACTCGTGCGTAACGCGAACATAATTGCAGGAAGCTGGCACTCCCAGTCAGTCCCCATCTCTAAACAAAGAACCTTCATCAACCGGTTCATGGTTCTGTGCATCCGTTCTACGGCATTAGATTGCGGATGATAAGGCGAACTTCTAATTAATCTAATGCAAAATCTCTCGGCGAATTCCGCCATCAGAGTGCTAGTAAAACAAGTTCCCTGATCTGTTTGAAGCTCTCGCGGAAATCCAATCCGACTGAACAGATCTAATAAAGCTTCAATGACCGTGACCGTCGTCAGATCACGTATGGGAATAGCCTCGGGATATTTTGTTGCTAAACACATTGCAGTTAGTATGAACTTGTTTCCTGACTCAGACTCGGGAAAAGGGCCACAAGCATCTACATTTACTTTCTCAAACGCCTCACCCGTTATAGGTACAATTTTTAAAGGCGCGCGAAGCTTCTCGCCGCCGTTACCTACGCGCTGGCAACTATCGCAGCTACGTACGTAATTTTCCATATCTTGTAACAGTTCGGCCAGAAGAAATACTTGGCCATCGCGTCTTTACTTTTTGTGACACCTAAATGACCGTGGGCGACTTCATGGCAAAGCTTCAATATGGTGCCACGATACACCCGCGGAGTCACAAGCATGGAGAATTGCTCACCGCGCTTGCTCTGCCGTTTCCGGAACAAAAGGCCGCGTTCTATAAAATAATCGCGCCGTTCCGTTTCTGGGCCTTCGGCTAGCTCGAATAGCGGTAAGAGCTCTTCATCCTGTCTCTGAGCTTTCGCAAATTCGGACGGGTCTAAACGGGACAATGCAACGCTCCCGGAATCTACTTCAAATTCCGCGTTGTTTTCAACAACATTGCCCGGGTCATTTACCTCGCCTAACAAGACACAAGTTTCCTCGTCGGGAGCTTTCGCGTCCGACGCAGGTTTTGGGGTGCGTCGCGCGCATGACTTGTTCCTACGACCACGCCTAGCTCGACCGCTCCTTCCCCCAAAGCCTCGTTCATGACCGCAACCGGTGCGTCACCAGGGCGCTCGGCGGCCGGCGCGTTGCCTGGCGCCGCCGCCATCGCCTCCGGCCCCACCCCGTCGCCCTGCCCGCCGCCGTCTGGGCACGGGTTCGCACCGCACAAAGAAACTGCGGTTCTAAAAACCCTTGCCTGATTTCCGAGAGAAGCGTGGCAGATCGATTACTCAGAATGTAATATTCTAAGTCGCAATTTTTCGCGACTGCGGCTTCGGTAACAAGCTTACCGAACGGGCCTACAATTTCTACCTTAGCTACCGGTAGATTTTTCGGCGCCTCGTCCAAGGGCTGTTTAACCCATACGGATTCGCCGGTATATTGATTCGGCCTGACGTATTTGCTGTTGATCAGATCAACCGTCGCCCCAGAATCTCGTAAGAAGGAAATAGGATTTCCGCAAACCGTGCCGAAAAACGTGTGAGGAAGCAACAATTCCTGCGCACTGGTGTCGACAACGTGACACATTTTCTCGCTTGATTTGAGCTGAGGGCAGTATTTCTTAATGTGCCCCGGTTTTTTACATAAATAGCACGTGCGTTCCTGCGGCTTGTCGAATTCCGCGTTCCTATCTGCCTTGGGCGCTGCGGGCTTAGAAAGTGGAAGGCACGCTCTCCGTCACCTTTTTCCACTTTTGTTCCCCCACAGGCTCCTTGTGATTAACCTTAGAAAAAGCTTTCCTATACGCACTAGACCTATTGTTTTCGTAGGTGTCCAGCCTACGCGCCAGATCTTGGGACTGCGAAACCTCGCCCCAAACATCTACGAAATGGGCACGTATGTCCGCCGGCACCTTCCGTTTCATCTGATCGGTGACAATCAAATCTAATAATTGATCATAAGTTTCAACTTTCAACCCTGAAATCCATTTCTGGCAATAGTTCGTCAGTTCGCGAGCAT
Organism: Acheta domesticus; assembly: GCA_031308135.1. NCBI lineage: Eukaryota > Metazoa > Arthropoda > Insecta > Orthoptera > Gryllidae > Acheta > Acheta domesticus. The sequence goes on along the minus strand of JAHLJT010008446.1, from coordinate 114,752,655 downwards.
AAACATTCCATGTAGTTTTCGCACCCTTTGCATGACTGCAAAACATCTGACGACATTTTTCAGGCGTGAATTTGTACATATCCAAAAGCTGCGTTTTGATTTGATTATAATCCTGCTCTGAAGAATCTGATCCTACAACTAACCATGTATTTATTTCATTGGGAAGCAATCCCATTAATTGACTGACCCATTCTACCGGCGCAATGTCGAGCTGACGAGCATGCGCCTCAAATACACTTAAAAACAAGGTAATATCCTCACCTTCGCCTTTGAATTTATCCATAACATGGCTGATACGGATACTACTTCTGTTTCCCGAATCTCTACTACCTAAAGATTCGCGCGAGGTAGCCTGATTAGCTAATTTCAGCCGTTCGAGTTCGTACTGCCGTTGTTCGAGTTCGTACTGCCGTTCTTGCTCTTTTTCCTGCCGTTCTCGCTCTTTTTCCTCGAGTTCGCGTAATCTTTCCTGCTCCTTTAATTCAAGTTCGCGTGCTTCTGCGACCTGTTCTTTCTCCTGATCAGCAAGTTGTTTCACGAATATTTCATCGTACTGCTCGCTTCCCGTGATGATAGATTTTAATCTAACTATCGTCTCGTTCCCTTCCAACGTTTCCCCCATCTCCGTCGCGACCCTAACAAGCACCTCTTTCCTATAACCCGCTAAGAAAGACATTTTGCCTGAATTGATCCCCGGCCAGTACAAAAAACACACTTACGTTCAGTTGACCTCGGTGTCGCGTGAGCGCCAGCGCCTTCTGGATCCGGTGTTCTGGCCTCCTTCCTTCCTCTCGTTCTGGTCCGTCCGGGATGTCTCCTTCCAGTGCCAGTACCAATACCAGCTCCAGTTCCAGTACCAGTTCCAGCTCCAGTTCCAGTACCAATACCAATTCCAGTTCCAAGTTTAGAAAAGAAAGGTTCCGAGTCGGATTGTACCGCCCCGAAACTACCGTACCGAATTACCGCACTTTCGGTTTCTCGTGGCGTGCACGACTCTGCCGGCGCCACGTAATTACGACGCGTGTGCACCTTTAACTGCGGTACACTGTCTTTACGCGTACTATTCCAGTTTTAGACAAAAAACTGTGGCACTCCGGCGTGAGTTTACAATAACCGCTGCTACCAGTTTTAGAAAAAAAACTGCGGTAGCCCGGCGTGAATTTACGATAACCGCTGCCACCAGTTTTAGAAAAAAAACTGCGGCACTCCGGCGTGAGTTTACGATAACCGCTGCCACCAGTTTTAGAAAAAAACTGCGGTAGCCCGGCGTGAATTTACGATAACCGCTGCCACCAGTTTTAGAAAAAAAACTGCGGTAGCCCGGCGTGAATTTACGATAACCGCTGCCACCAGTTTTAGAAAAGAAAGGTTCCGAGTCTGTGGCGTACTGGACATGAAAAGCACAGACGACAGATTCTGAATAGTATGTACAGTATATTTACAATAATAAATTACAAGAAAATGTTACAAAATTGAAAACCTTAGGCAACCTTTCTATTCTCTAAGCCGCGAAACCCCGCGACCGTCCCTAGGCTGAGCCCAGTGCCTCTGCTCGAGAGCATGAGAAGCTGCGCGAAGTGCGAGCTGTCGGACATTAGTCCCCGTAACTAGATGTTACATGGCCGGATGCCAAAACGTGCAAGGTTGCACGGAGATACCTCACGTCTTTCGACTCACTAGCGTATCCCCCGAGCGCATGTCGGCGCCGCAATAAATACTCCACGGCTCGTCCCCCACTCTACCAGCGGCGGGCGTCATTCGGCTCGCAAGCCAGCCCTCAGCAGAGAGCAGCCTTCATCAATGGACTCGCACTCAGGCACGCTCAGTTGTCCTGGCTATTTTGAGGCTGGGATTTCCTGCCCGGCGCGCGCCGGCGAGGCGCCGCCGCATTCCACCCCCATCCCCCATCCGGCTTAAGGCCGGGCTTTCCAGCGAAACGGCACGTGCGCCACCTCGCGACGCTACACTATTATGAAATCTACGCCCGCCCACATGGGGAAGGAGCAGCACAGTTCATTCCGAAATTATTTCATCCTTTCCAAAGGAGAATTTTCCGTACCGCCTTAAACGCTCACTGGATCATATTCTACTCACAATTGAGTGGATTGCTGCAAGATGGGGGCAACTCTTGTTTTACTGGTAATTGTAGAGAAAGGGAAGAAAGGGGTTTTAAAAACGTTCCGCCGAGATAAAAAATGGCAAAGATGAGCAAATTTCATGAGAAGGCAGTAATTGGACACAGAGAACACATAGATATTTTGTAGTGATATTCTTTATTTTATTAAGTTACAGAAAGTTTGAGTGCCAATTTACGTTTGAACAGAAAACTTCAAATTTCAGTAATTATACAAGAACGGTTCGTCTTACAAACGTTTAAAAAAATAGGCAATGTGTTAAGCGTGTAAAGGTGAGCTTCACTGGTCTCACTACATTGTGAGCGAGTTTTTGTTTTCGTGAATTGACAGAGCATCGCGTTCCGCTGAGTTTGTTTGTTAACAGAGACAACCAGGCATCTGTGCCAAATTTCGTGTCAAAATATATCTACCACACTAATGGGCATAAATCAACCAAAAAAGTCAGCTTTCAGTTGAAAAAATTGCTGTTTGAATTACTGAACATTAATGACCATCTTTTCCTTGTACAGTTTACTTATTTCTGATGATCTTGCCAGTAATATTTTTTCTACTCCCATTGTAAATGCTGTCATTTTATGGCGGCAACCAGTTGCATAATGATAGTCATTTCGATACAGTTTTCATTATGATACAGGTTCTTGACCAATCACAAAGATGTTTACAGACTAAGTATTGGCAATTAATCATTGAGAATCGTTTTAGCAAATGTTTCGTTCGATTGTGTACATTAAAATTGCATTTGATATCATATTATGCTCGATATTTTTAATTTCTTTTATTATTAGTATTTTTCGTGGAATATTATTTAAAATAAATTGGATCGTAATTTTACTTTGATCCTATTTGACTAGGGCAGTAATCCCTCGCAGGCGGAGAGGTAACCACAGCCACCTGCGGCAACATGCGAGGGTAGATTTAGGTAGCTGTCCGCTAGGAGGCCTTGGCTGAATCAACTGCTCGCTCATTTGGCTCGCATGGCTGAATCAAATACTCGCTCGTTCCTCACTCGTATCGTAATATCACACTCGTGTATTAATACCCATCATTACATCATCGTTTCATAATGTGCCATTCTTCAACTGCCCATGCTGACAGATTCCAAAATATTTCATCTTCCAAGTTGTTCTGGTTTTTAAATTGTGTGTGCGGAAAATTGAAAAAATCAAACTTTTGGCAATCGATGAAATCGATCTTGGGTGTACTGTACACTAATTGCATATTTATTCCTTTTAATATTTATTTACAAATAATTAACATACCCAAACAAAGCCCCATCAATCACTACCAAATTTAACAAAATGTTGCCACATACTCTCTAAATAAAGTACAGTAAGTCATGTCAAATCATGTCACGTTAGTGTCAAGAAGTCTTCAGGAGGAGCGAGGAAGTTAGGCAGCTATAATAAAAGCTTACACGTAGCAAATTAAATCACCAAAATACCGGAGGTACATACATTGCCATGTCTGTGAGATAATTACACCCGGTAATTTAATATAAAAAGAAGTCCTCAATTATTTTACTGAAAATATTTTCCGTCACCCTTAGTTTCAATAATGATCGACGATTTTGAACAGCACTTTCGCCTTAAAGTAAGACATTTAAGGCTCTTTTCATATTTTTATCTGTATTCTTATTTTGGTTGTTCATTGAAATGTTTCACATTTATTTTGAAGCAAATGCCTTTAAGCTTGGGAGAAATGTATGAATAGAATACATAAAATATGAATATTATTTATGAATAAGATATATAGAAGAAATATATTTATTCTTAAAGGATATATTTAGGCTGCACAGCTTACTCTTTGGAAAAAATGAATAAAAAATAGAATATAAAAAAGCAAGGAACAGGGCAACTCAGTATACTATAAGGACATTTTAAACATTACGTTAAGTAAAAATGGCCAATACGGAAATGAATTTGTAATATTTACAGTAAGTATTGTAATTAAATATTATTTGTTCTTCACTAATCCCGTTCTATTGCACCATATGCATTTATCTTGCTGCTTATTTTGAAGCGCCGTTTTCTTTTGACTTTCGTTGCATCTCATTCTAATACGTCTTAAATCGATGTAAATATAACATGGAAACCTAAATGCATCAGTAAGGAAATTGAATGTACTTGAACTAGAAAATAAGTATTTTCTTCCTCTACGACTTGTTGATGCAGAAATAACGAAGCTTCTTTCTTGCACAGCCTTCCGCTCCCCGCAGCCTCTTCCGGTTAAAGAGGAACGGAAGTATGCCTGGGCCGGAGGATAATCGCCCGGCTTCGAGAGGCTCTCTCCTCTTCCGAGCGCCATCACTTAGAAGGGGCCCTGCGCTTCCTCCCCAGGCCCGTCCCCGCCCCTGTTCCGCTCCCGCCCCTCCCCCGCCCGCCTCCACCCTCCCCCGCCCCCTCCCCCGACGCCCCCACCCGCCCCCGCCCTACGCCGGGCCCGCCCCGGTTTCCGCCTCCCCTCAGCCCAAACCCTCGCCCCTCGTACGCGCCGACCCCTTCACGGTGTCCCCGCGGCATCCCCACGCTTTCTGCTGAACGCAGCACCCCACAATAGTCCCGCTCGAGATCAGCCCTCCACCGTCGTAGCCGTAGCCCGCGCCGACTTTGCTCACTCTGCATCCCCACCTCATTCCGACCACTCAATACCAGAGCAGACCCATAAATTGTAGATCCTCACAGAGCTCACACCACGCGCGGGCTGCCTGGGCGATAGTGAGGAGAGCCATCGCCATCCGCTCGTTTCTGCGGAGCCTAGGCGCCCGGCTTCGGCGACACTGGTTTTGTGGAAGAGAGCTCGCACCGTTCCCGTCCCTACATCCTCACTTCCCTTCTTACTTTGGGAGCATGCTCCTTCCTCACCACGTAACAAAACGTTCGTACCCCGAAGTTTGCCGGCGGGAAAGAGGCCAGCGTCTGAAAGGGGTTATAGTATATGGATGATATTCTTCTTCTACTTCTTCTTCTTCTTCTTCTTCTTCTTATTATTATTATTATTATTATTATTATTATTATTATTATTATTCCTCTATACCACGACTAAAGATGATATGTGTCGGCTGAATATAAAATCTACTCCAGGTTGCAACCAGCTACCTAAGGAGCAGATCTAGGGACTGGCGGTGCTTCTACAATACTTTGCGCAAATGTGGGCGGTTCTAAATAAAGCGATTTCTTGCACTTCCCAGTCTTTTGAATTACTTGGGAGTTTAGACACAAATTTTGCGGAACCAATCCCAGAGCCCCGATAACTATCGGGACGACCTGTGCTTTTACGCCCCACATTCGGCTGATCTCGATTTCCAAACTCTTGTATTTAAGACTTTTCTCTACCTCCTCAAGGGACCAGTATTTTTTCCTATTGCACGAGATTCCGCATTATGCAATAAAATATTGTAGAATTTGTTTGACAGAACTGCGATTTATGTTCACATTAGACAGATTTCTGCATTATACACTTTCCGCGTAGTGTAGTAATAATGGAATTATTAATATATGGAAAATCATTCAAAGTTATTAGAGTTTAAAGTAAATCATGAAGTCTTATTTTCATTTCAATTAAGCAGACCTTTTTCATTATATAAATTAGAAAACTATCTCAATATTTATCAACCACCATTACATGGCTCTCCGATCAGATAGTTTGTCGTGCCACTATTTAATATGCCACTTCTCATCATAATCCATTCTCACAGTTAAATACATTATTCGAGGGAATTCTAGCTGCATTTGCAGAAACGTCTTCAGGTTTCCTTTCGAAATGCAAGCTAGAAATATTTCGCTCCGCGGAAATTAAAGAAAATCCCATCTTCCCAACTTGGCGAAACAAATATAAAAAATAAATGTAATTTATCAGAAGGTCATGTCTTTTGACCTATAAAGGGATAAAGATCTAACTCAAGTGAATAACGAGGTTGTTAAGCTGCAAATCTCTCTTAATCCTCCTCGAAACTCCTTGGTGAATGTTGCTTCTTTATTCTCGATGCGTGTCACAAGCCTTTTCGCTGATGTTCATTGTCTTGTTGAATATCTCAAAACAAAGAAATTTCAAGAAACGAAGGTTCATACTTATAAAGGCTCTGGAAATACATATATTATATTTACATATTCTCTTAAGTGGCTCCAAATTGCTTACAGACTTTTGAAAGTAAGCACGCACAAATATACAGTCAGTTTCTGTATAAATTAAATGATCCTTATATTGTTTACTAGCCCTTTTAAATAAAATTTCAAATTCATAAAATCTAGTTGTTCAAAACTTATTCGTAAACGACTTCATCGTCTCCTGTATTATTTCAGTAGTATACCTTTGGGTTCCGGCACTCATACGCAACCAATCTTTGTAAATGAGGGCTCTAAAGAAAGGGAATTTCACGGAGACTTGACGAATTCCATTTTGACTTTAAAAATATGAATGATTTCTTTAAAAAACGTATCGAAATATTCATGTAAAATGCAACCCGCCTCACATGTCAACATATATGGGCAAATAACTCAAAAACAAAGCGTTTTAGAGGCTTAAAAAGTAAAATTTTGAGGCTACAGCCTCAAAGAAACGTTTTTCACATCATAATCTACGAGATGAGACATTCTTCGATCCATTTACTTAACTTTTCGGTTCCACGCTTCAATACTATCAAGGCCACCTCAATATTTCAGCCCTTCCTGCTGGTATCAATTTTTGGGGCGACACGCTTAGAACGCTTAGATTCGACAATCTTTATTTACGCTTTCTGTTAACACCGTAGTTTGTGCAGTCTCACGCGGTTTATTTGCATAATCATTAATTCAACATTTTCTCTCCAGCAACAACTAGAAGTACTACTATAGTTACCTATACCTATGAAGATTGTTTCTTATGCGTGTAGTGAAACTATTCAATTAACCTTTTTGCATGGTCTGTAAGTGCTGTGTACTTAATTGTGGACGGATGTGGGTGTTCAGTGAAGAGTGAAGATTGTGTTTGTGTTTTACCTGTACCAATATTTTCGTTATCATTCGATGAAATTTTCAAGTCAACAGGTTCAGACACGTAGCTTTCTCAAAAGTAAAAAGCTAATATTTTTGTGACTGTCACGAAAAACTAAACCTAATTGACAAAGAATATTGAATAATTACTTCAAATGTCTTTAGGTAAGTTTGGGGAATTGTCCCAAGCAAATTCTCCATGATATTGAATAAATATTTATTGAAAATTTCTTTTAGACATTAATTGCATTGTTTTTTATTTTTATTTGTAATTGTGATAGTACATTGCAAGTTACCTTTATATATTTTAAACAAATAAACACGTTTCGTTAACTACTTTCCCTCTTAGAATGAAAATAGAAGGATAGGGATGAGTGTCGTGTTTAACATGCGAGAGTTCTCGCACGGGTACGCAGAGGTAGTGGGGGAAAACTTGTGCTATGGCACAACACGAAGAACGAACTTTTTAAAGTAGCTAAAGTAAAATAGCTTGAAATAAATGGAAAACAAAAATCAAAACGCGCTAGCTTACAATACTATGCGAATCAATTAAAAAACAACTAAATTTAAAATTGTAGAAAGAATAGTGCAAGTCACCCGACAACTGCCAACGATCGCAGTCCAATCACACGATTTAAATGTTGGCGGTATCTGGAAGTATGTACACCAGCGCCCAGCTGCAAACTCATATTGTAAATAAAACACCGTTTGATATTAAACTCAAGGTGTCGGTTCGTTAAGATATTAAAAATGCAAACATCGTTTGAGAAACATTCCCATGTACCGAAGTGGGCTTACTAATGCCTACTAAATTGTTTCTAATGCTAACAAATGGTATTTAGTTCTCAAGGGTGAAAACATTAGTTTGATTATTTTTTTGGCTCGGAATTGTTTTTCTTGAGGTACGTAAGGACGCAGAAAATAATTCAATACTTTTTTGTATACAAATAATCTTGCAATTTTCTCACCCCAGCAAGCTGGCATCCTGACTCTCCAAACCCACTCGGTTCTGCATAACAAATCAAGAAAAGTTAAATAATATTGAAATGAGTAGGTCTGTTCTTGCCCGATCCGGTATTTTCGCACTACTTTACTTGGCTTTCTCAAGAGTAAAAACCTTTTCTATTATTTGACTATCAAGGAAAGCGAAAAGCTATTTTTCAAGGAAGATTGAAACATTTCTTCAAATGTTGTTTTTAAAGAAGTATGAATTGTTCCAAGAACATCTCTCTGTAGTGTTGAATAAACTTTAATTGAAAATTTGTTTCAAACATCAATTGCATTGTTATTTTGTTTGATATTCTGTAAGTACATTAGTTGTTCCTCTCCATTATGGGAGGGATAAAACAAATAGGGAAAGGGTAGGATTTAACATGCGAGAGTTCTCGCACGGGTACGCTAGTTCTTAATAATTCTTGTACAACGCCAACAATATCTCGACGGTTGACGGCGGCTGAATTGATCTGTCATTGCCTTGGTTTCCGTAAAATAATGTCGGCGCGCGATCCTGTTGTCACCCCTATCCTTACGATCGAGCTGATTTGTTTATGGACAGTCCTCCTAGAAAAATCTTCAAAATGCGTTGCAGAAATAGGAGAGCGATAGCTGTGGGACACCTGCAAGAAGCATTAGACACTCTAAAAATTTTTAAAATTATTGAAGATTGCGAATGCAATAAATACGTATGTGTTATGTCATTAATTTAATATTATTTCTTAAAATTAAAAAAATCAAATTTTGCTAGATAAGAATGGATACTAAGGACGGCATATGAATGAAATGAGACACCCATAAGACGCCAATTTTCAAAATTTGGATCTTAATTCCTTGTTCACAGTTCCATTTTTGTTTTTTCATGTAGTTATACGGGTAAAATGCTCAAAAATGTTTCGGCCTCTGTGAAAAATTCTCTGAAAAATGAACATTTTCAGCGAAAATGTTCGGGTCAAACTCAGGGACATTACAGTTAACAGCCTTGCACGATATCTCTACATTGCTAGCCGCACGCCTAAACCGAGCTTTCCCGATAGTTGATTATTTCTATACGCAATTTTCAAATATTTAGTATTTTCATTTATATTATTTCAAGATGTAGGTTTGAAGAAACAATTACATTTAGGAATAATCTATATCATCAGTATTGGAGATTTTAATGTTAATTTTTTGTTTGCAATTTTCAAAAAAAGCGATTTCGCCAAAAATGGTACTTGCGTCATTTTTAACCGTCTCTGCTCTACCCCACGAAGAATTTAAAGAAACTATATGGAGCCATTTTTTAGAACTTCTTTTATAAATTGCATTAATTTCAAGCAATAATTACAAAAACACGTACACACACTGCGCAAAATTACCCATATGTTCGAAAAATAAAATGACCTAGTTCAAGATCTCTCTTTTTAGAATAGATTTTATCCAGGAAAGGTCTGTCTTCAATATTGTCGTTTTATCCCGATGTAGATCTCCAAAACAACTTGAACTTTTGTAGTTTCCGAAAATACAGAGATTTCAGCAAATATGAGCCCTGCGACTTTCTCTTAAGCGTTCTGGAAAATTGAAAAAATGTGTTTTGGCTATGAAGCCATTGAAGCTGGCCTCAATGGCTTCATTGCCATTCAAGCCATTGGCTATGAAGCTTTACATGAGTAAAGTACCCGAAAATTCAAAGTATGCGGCATAAATTCGCAGGACATCTCGTTCGTTCAAATCAATCGGGGAATATTAAGTTTGGAGAAAATCATCTGAACGGTGTATGTGCTAGCGCTGACTATACAGACGGAGGACGGACGGACAGACGAACAGGTCGTTTGACGGACGGACAGACAGACAGACGTTTTGACGTCAATTGATTTTTCGGTATCAACGAGCGACAGAACGTGGATTCTTACTACACAACGTGTTAGAGGAAGTAATTTACAACATAGGAACAAGATTTATCCACTTTTCCGACACCAGAGCTCCACAATACCAGTTTTCTATCGAAAAAAATAACCGATTTCTGCCGCTGAATTATAGTACTTTCTCTTTATTATGTAAGTACATAGGCGAGAAAGTGAAAACAAAATTGTCGTATTTCTTAAAAAAAAATTATCAAAGTGTATCGCAATATCATACTAAAGAAATAATTCCGCATAAACCATTTTAGATTACAATAAATTTAGAAACAAACGACCCAATAAAAAAGGGGGTGGTATCCTAATTTTAATTGACGAATTAATACCTTGTACCCAAACAATAATACCACAAACACCCAGCATTGAAACTGTAGCTATGAAATGTCCATTAAACAATGATTTATTAAACTGCAAATTAATATTCAAAATGTACACATTCCTACACTATTCCAACAGAACACGCCTACTTCTCTAATCGGCGACCTAAACTCAAAGCATACTATTTCGGAGTGTAGTTGCACTAATAACGCAGAGATCTATTTACACCATATGATTTCAAACTTAATTTACATCAATAAATCCCGCCAGGACCAACATATTACCCTCGAGATGAGAATAGAATCCCCGGTATATTGGCTACAGCAATTTCAAACTTGCAATCAATATTCTATAATTTGCCGTGCTTTGAAATAGACTTGTCATCATTTCCACATATCAGCCTTTTCCACACATTCCACTAAGATTAAGCATAAACAGCAACTTGAAGTTGTTTATAAAAATATTAAGAAAGGTCTTATCAACTTATCAACATTCCACTAAGATTAAACATCAACATCAACTTGAAGTTGTTTAGAAAAATATTAAAAAAGGTCTTATCAACGCCATAAGTTAAAAGATATATTATAACTTTAAACAATATATTAAAAAAGTTACAAAGTGATAAATCTCGAACATCCTCAAAAACATGGAATAAAAATCCAATCCTACAAATATAATGGATCGTCGATACCAAAAAAACACGAAGTTATGACTTAACAACAAGAAAACAACTAAAAAAGACACTTGTTAAATTCGATTTTCAAAAAGTAATCAAGGAACATCGATAAAAACCTTAAGACAAACTGGAGAAGTCACTGACCTCCCACAACAATTCATTATAGCACGTAGCAAAAATAGTTCTATAAACGAAGAATATTATACCGCCACTTAACTCATCAACACGAAAAAATTTGCCTCATGCGATAAAACTGAATTATTAGCCAACAACTCTGAATAATCTTTCACTCTGAACAATACTCCAACCCATTCAGATCCCTTGAAAATAACATAATTCGTAGATTTCTCAATAACGTATCATATAAAATTAAATTTAAATCCTAAAACCCTACCATCCCCAACAAGTGCTTACCTGAATAACATACATATTTCTATTCTCAGAACAAAACTTTGTTTATTTTTAACGAAAAATCCAATAATAATACCAGTTCCTATTCCTAATAAAAATTGAATGGGTGAATGGAAATACAGTGGTAGTCCAGAAAGTTCATTCTGAGATAATTCAACTTTTAAATTTTGATTGGATATGACAAAACAATGTTGAAATGTAAACAATTTTCTTATTTTAGAAATGTTGTACCAAGCCTTATGAATATGTTCAGAGAAATAATTGCCATAAAAACTTTTTTAATTATGTGTTATAATGGACTTGTACTGTTTTTAATCTCAACTAAGATTTACCAGCCAAATTTCTTGCAAAAGAAATGTACCACAAACATTCTACGTTGTATGTACGTTACAACATTTTATTGTTGTAAGAGTGCATATAAGTAATGTAACTGAGGGTCGTCCAAATTTCAAGTTAAAACTTTAAGTAGAGCTCATATAATTTAACCTTTTCATTTTAAAGATTTTTGTGTGAACGGGCAGTGTTTTAAGTTTCAATTTACTTGGCATAAACTTAATAGAATCTCATGATTATAGTGCAATTTTCGATGGAAAGGATTCTATTTGTAGTTTTATCTTAACAAGAGCTTCGTACTTAATGACATGAGGTGTGCTATTATACTTTCCTCTCCCAACTTTTGGAGACAGACCTGACAAAAGAATTCCTGTCAGTCGTTGAACCTGAATGAATGATATTCCATTTAAGCTGGTGAATGCTTGTTGACTGAACACATTCTTTCAACGCAAAATAACGATAATTACCGTCATTTCACTTGCTGTTCCACTCACCTTTTCCTCTTCATTTCATTACAGACTCACTCTCGATCTGTAACAACACAAGTAAGTTACATCAGTCCTGTACCATTGGCAAAGAACAAATGTGGATCATCTGCTGCGAGCAGCCCGAATTGCCAGACATCTGAAATACTGAGTTGAAGAGTAGTACATGTCCAGGATAGATACTGTTCTTTCACTTACCAAAGAGAAAAAACTGCCTGATTTGAAGTCAAATTACCTCATATTGAACGTTTTCAGTCTCAACATTTAGTTCCACGCCTTCTGGACTAATTTCTCTAAAAAACGACACGAAAGTGACCAATTTTGGAAGAGTACTGTTTTACCACTCACCCATTCAATTATAACACCACGCGTCGAGAACCAATCAGATTATTGCCAATTTTCTCCAAATACTCGAAAAACTAATTCTTAGTAGACTTCTAAAACATTAAAATGAAAAAAACAACACCGTTTCATCAAATTCAGAAAACGAACGATATTTAGATCGTGCAAAAAGTCAAACCCTAGCCATTGATAATTAAAATCTCGCCTTAGGTAAGAACATTTGTCTTCGTCTCTCGTGAATAATCTCATAATCTCAGATACGGGAAACTCGCAAGTGTGTTGTGTGTTGGTTCTAGAAACATCCCATAGAGGATGTCTGCCTATCCCATAGAGGATGTCATCCCATAGAGGATGCCTGCAAAATCCTTAAGAAAAACAGAATGCAAAGAAAATTAAGAACCGTCACTGTTCAGTCTCTCTACCTTGCAGGGGCGGATATGTATACTGCGGGGTCTCAAACCACAAAATCGTATTGTCCCATCCCGAAAAAAATCATCCAATTAAAAAAATTAAAAAAGATGCATTTTTTGCCGTTGGGCCTGTATTAAACTTTCGTCCAGAGTCCCCAATCACTGTCAATTCTGCCCTGAAACATTCGTAGGTTAGCGTAAACAATTTATTGAATTAAGTTGCAAGTGTTATTAATAATATTAGACTTATTTAACATTTCTATCTTGTAACCGATCAGCCCAAATATATGCTGAATCGATATTCCTGTATTGGCGAGTTCGTTTGCGAATTTCGCTTCGCTCTTGTGCCGGGCAGCCGCGGATGCCGACGCCTGCTTATCAATAGTTGGAGGGGCGCGGTGGAGGAGTATCAGCCCTACCTGCTCAAGTGACGCGCGCAGAGGGGAGAGGGCAGACGGGCGGACGTGGAGGGAGTAGTTTTTCAGCCACCAGACTGAGAGGTTGGGTGTGAGTAATGAGGCGGAGATAGTGGTGGTGATGATGATGGCTGGTGGAGGCATGGTCGACGGTGTCTGCGCCTGTATCTTTGGGACGTTGGAATTTGATGTCGTTACCAAGAATTTGGGCTGCACCGACGCGTACGCAAATTTGAGGGCCAGCCGCCGCCCCTGTCTGCTATAAGTCTCCTGCGGTTTGGTCGAGGTTGCGGCTGCGTACTGAAGTCGGTATGCGGTCTTATTTTCCTCCTATTTTTCTTCGGTACGAACTGCCACGATTGCACGAAATCGCGAATTCGCTGCTTTCATAACAGGCGTTTAGTGGAAAGAAACAAAACTAATTATGTGAAACGTAGATGTGTTTTACGGTGGCATAAGAGAAAATGATCCTATAGTAACTAGAGTGGTCACTTATACATGAAAAGGAGAACTGAGAAAGTTGAAGCAACTGACTATAAGATGTAAGTTATTGTGTTAGTTCACTGTAGGAGATTGTTTTTGCCATTAACATTCTTTTTCAATGATTGGTGCTTCCATCTCATTAGTAATTTCATAGTAATTTTATACCATTTGTGGAAGATATGTGAAGTTGTGTATTTTTGTTAGGGTGAACATCACTGATTTTTGAAAGAATTTTTGTCACGTTAATAAAACGCACCTGCAGTTTCTGGCTTAATGAAGAACATTCTGGATGATAATGATACATCCAAGTCAAGTCAAAAATCTATTAGAGCTAATTGTACATAATTAAAAGTGTTACAAATTTGTATTTACTAAAAATCTGTTGAAGAACATTCTGGATAATGTTACATCCAAGTCAAGTCAGAAATCAATTAGAGGTATTGATAACTAATTAAAAGTGTTATAAAATTATATTTTCTATGAACTGTTGAAGAATTTAACTTACATATATCAAAATAGATGTAATAAATGGTAATTTTCTGTAGTTTTGAAAAAAAATTCTGTTGAATATTCTGTGTTTTCAAAACTATATTTTCACTTTAATAGAATACAAGATATTCTTTTTGTAATTTCATTCTATAGTTTTTCAAGAAACTCGTTTTGAGTATTCTTTGTTTTTCAAACTGTATTTATTTGTTTTATTTGAATACAAGATATTATTTTGTAATTTCAGAAAATTTCGTACAAGAAATTATAAATGAATGTTGATGCAGTATACGTTGAGGGGCAGTTAACTACAATTTTTCGTAAACAGAAAGTACTACGGCAATCTGTCATGCGAAATGCATGGGCTGTACCCTCTGATATAACTTCATGTGCATTCCTCATCTCATTAGAGATCTCATTTATTCAATTCGCAGAATTTCAATTTATTTAGTCACAGAAGATATTTCTGTGATTCCAATTTGTGTCAAAAAACCGACGAGTATTAAGATAGGTTTCAATATATTTTAAACAATTTTTAATGTTTTAATAAATACTTTCTAGTACAGCGAACTGTTTGAACAATTATTTTAAAGGTACAAACATATATTTATTATACATTTTCGAATATTTTATGAATTTCTTCCGGGAAGCGAGACTCCGCATGTAATAAGCAATTATTGCTTATTTTGCTTCTAGGTAAATCCGACCTTGCAACCTCCGACCAAAACCCATTCTTGTGCCGCGCGGCAAGGCGTGGAGGGGCGGTCGGCCGCTACCGTTTTCCCGCGCGTGCAGCCTCCGGGCAGTGGCAGCGCCCCAAATAAGGGCAGGCCGGCTCGCAGCGCGGCGAACGCGTGTTTTGCAGTCCCCGGCGACGGCAAGGGCGAAGGCGGCGAGAGGGGAGGGGGAGGCAAATAAATTAGGCTGGCGCCGCAAGAAGCGCCGGCTCCGCGGCCGGGCTGATGGCCGTAACTCTTGGCCGGCCCGCGACGCGGCGCGGCGCGCTGCCCGCCTGGCCTCGCTCGACCGCCCTGGGCCCGCCCGGCGCATCAGGGCCACGGGCGCCCCTCGCCGGAGCCCCTGCGAGAGACACAGAGAGAGAGAGAAGGGGGTGGACAAACGCTTCACATGAACGGGCAAATCAAAGAGCGATATCCTTAGTCTTCAAGGTGTGGAAGTGAATTAACCCAGAACAAGGGTGGGACGTTAGAAGGCTGCATCACCCAAATCTTTAAAGAATTTCGAAATTCGGAAACGGTAATCTTAGCGATCTTTCTATAATAGAAAATCCTTAAACCTACGCAATGTTTTTAAAACACTTCTTTAGTTTTAATTTTACTAGCTTGATTCGTCTATTACGGTGTTGTCATGGTCGATGCCGCGAGCGGGAGTTCGTAACACGAGTGCCACGACGAAATCGCTTCTCCACGCAGTTCATAACCTCGCCGCAAGAGACAGCGCCATCCCAAACGGCGGGGTTACTAACAGTTTTCTTTCCCGACGCTAGTTGCGCAGAGAAGCTCGTGGCATGGCATGGTGCCGCGAGACGTGCCACTGCCACCAGTAGAAGACCTTGACACCATTGGTCTATTACTTCAATACATTTCTGACATTTCCGGATATACAATACTTTTGGATATTCCTGACCGAGCGTACACTCGCCAGATAGTTGGATTTTAGCTCGATTTATGTTGCCGATAACGTCTAAGGCAAATGCCAGGAAGTACTCAGGTAAGTACAGATGCTTCACGGGTCACAAACACAGCTGACTATTTTGAGATGAAGATATTTTGAGATAGGTGGAGAACCTATAACTTATTCTTATATTTATATCAATTACGTTATCTAATTCAATTACCGGACAATGTGCATTACGCCACATGTATTGTGAAGCACTTCGACGCACGTCTCAATGCCTAACTTAATTGTACTGAAAGTTTTAAATTAATCGTATTTTATTAGAGGTAAACTCTTCGTAAATTTCGAGAATTTGAATCAATCCATGATTAATCCTTGATTAATAAAAATATTCTAACTTAATTTTAAAAATACCAACATTGCGAGGAATAGTTTTGAACATCACTGCAGGCAATCTCTTCCAATCTCTTATTGTTCTATTGATGAATGAAAATTTTCCCACATCTGTCCTGTGCTTTCTTGTCCAAATTTTGTGAAAATATTACCCTCTATCGCAATACGTTGACTCCTCTTTCGTTCTTGTTTCAAGACGTTCATATGATTTTCATAACGTGTTTTTCTTTGAAGTAAAATTGGAACCCTTTTTTGAATCTGTTCAATTGACTGATTATTTCATGTTTTCGACAGGAAAACTCTTACTGCCGACCCCTGGTAGCTAGGTGTAAGTACAAAGTGGTGTTACAACAGCACACATTTTCTCGCATTATTTCTAAATTGGCAATTTTCGAAAATTCAGAGAATTCAACAAAAATAAGACCTGTGCTTAAATGTTATGGATTCAAGCCATACCAACGTAGAAAGTATCCTATTTCCCAGGCACTAGAAAACGACATAGACAAGTTATTGAAGAGACGTTATGAGACGGAATTGTTGAACCACGAAATTGCTAATCTACAATATATTGGTCTAGTTTCGCTCGTGTAATTAGTAATTAAGGTGAATTGTGAGTCTTGTTGGGTGTAAGGCAGTGCTACACCTTTTTAAAGCAATTTACCTCATTAATATATTAGACTAATGAAGTAACTACGTTGCCCAGCCATTTATCTTCTAGACCGTGAAAGGAATGAATTCTTTCTATAGAGTAAAATGGAAGTAATTTTATTTACAACCCCGCCATGCCGCTCCGCCCGCTCCATCCCCCTTTTTCTACACATGCGACGAAGGTAAAAACGTGTTAGCGTAATTTTTATTAATAGACACTGAGAGACTTACTGAATTAGAGGCACTCACCCTTACCGCGAGGTTACTCAGAAGAACTGAAGAAATGCTAATGAGGTATTGTTGGCGTGATTAAATGAAATAACTGAAGATATCTTCGTCAACTTACTAGACAACTTAGCAAGTTGACAAAGATGACTTCAGACACGGCCGTCTCTAGTAACAGGCCATGTCCTAAAATGTGGCAACGTCGCATACTCTCCCAACAGTAGGCCCAGCTCGGTTTCGCCGTATCGTACGACGTGCCCGCGGTTCGCGTTCAATATAAATTCAACCCCAAGAACCTACAGTTAATTTCCATAAATTTTGGATAACGACATTTTAACTTACGAAACTGAAATAATTTCATGCATTTTCAGAGTCCTTAAACAACATTTACACACACACACACTCACTAAATGAACTAGAATTTCCCAGAAGTTTTAGATATTTTCAATCACTCGAAATTTCCTTTCTGTTAACTTACATTGCAACATCAGAGAGTTTATACTATATAAAAGAAAGGGTAGGTAAGGGCACAAGAATAAAATTAAAAAAAAAAATAACATTTTAGAATTATTTTTCTTTACTGTCACTGGGAGAAGATGGTCATTTTCCTTCTTTTATTGGCACCCTCTTTTTGCACAAAGTTATTTTTGTGTTTAATATAATTATTTAAAAATATGTTTGCAAATGATGGTAACAATAATTCAATAACTTCAATGGACAGCTTACCACAGTTGCAGGCAGTATCAATTACATCCATAAAATACACATGATTTCTAATAATTTCTTTCGAGATTTTCATCAATATTTCCTTCTGACAAGAGGAATTTATAAATAGATTTTCAAATCTGGCAGATACCAAATGCTGCATCACCTGGTACACAATACCACAGACATTAATAGCCAAGCTCGAGGGTACAGTCAAACCACCTCTATTTATTTCATTGAATGTTTGATCGTATGTACACTCGCTTTTGCAATATGTTAACACAAAAGTTACATTTGATCTTTTTCACCAACTTGTAAACAACATCCCCAGACACATATATAACAGCATATGTATTGCAATAATCCAAATCAAAATCTTCTCCAATAATTTCCTGGAATTCTAGTTGATTGGTTGTACCACCAACACTAACAGGTGAACACTCCTCTAACACTTTTAAAGAGTTAACATTTCTAAAATAATTTAACATGTTGCCATATTTGGCAGATTTCAGTTCCAGAACATTTTGAACCATCAACTTCTTTTGTGCCTCAAATACTTGAAGCACGGAAATGTTGTAATTGGCTCCTGCAGCTTGCCTGTACTTCCCAAATACATATTCCAAATTGTCAGTTTGAAACTTACCTGGAAGTACATATTCAACATTTGACAAATTCAAACCAAACTGAATGAGTTCTGCTAATGCCAATGTGCTGCGTTTTAGCGAACCAAACGTGTCTGTCGTCAGCTTGTTTCTAGAGTTTAAATGTTCCCACTCTTCTAACCACAGAACAAATTCTTTTAAGAAATTAATTCTCACATCATCTACACATGTAAATGGTTGACAATTTTCATCCCTTGAATTATTTCCTTTGAATATAGATTTAAGATTTACAATGGACCACCACTTGGAAATAATTTTTAGGAATTTGGGAGTATCGTAATGTTCTATCTGACTGGTTGTGAGAGCTGCAACTGTGGAACAATCAAATATATTTTGTACCAAGCTAACTTTCTGACGCTCAATGCTAGTTGGGTACAATGTCTTGTAATTTAGTTTATGAGCTGATTTAAGAAGAACATTTTCTTCTTCTCTATACAATTCTCTCAAAGATTTAAAAGAAGCCTTTAGAAGTTTGCTTTCATTAGAATCCGGAAATGATGGAAAGCATAAGGATTTCTCACTATCTTTTTGATTTAGCCAATTGTTACGGATACATTTAAACAAATGCACAGTAACAATTAGAAGATAAATATACATATCTGAAATCTTAGGGTTCTTTATTTTGATGTTCAAAGGCCCTCCTCCTGATAAAATGTTGAACATGTTTCTGTTGATTCTATTGTTATCACTAATTACAGCAATGACAATGAAATTGCTTTCCTGAACCATATCAATGGTTTTTCTTGTCATATCAGCCAGTTCTGGACCTGTCAGATTGAGCACAGGAGTTAAACGATACTACCTCTTTAAAGTTGCCAAATGCAGAACTTATTAAAAAGGCTTGAATTGTTCGAGCTGCTGAAACATTACTATTGAAGTTTCCAGCAGCACCATACAAGGTACCGCCAGAATAACTAAACATTGGTTTCACATATATCTCGTCAAGCTGTAGCACAACGTATCTCTCACGTTCAGATAAATTTTGTGATAAAACACCAAGATAATTATTGACATTGCGGAATGAAGTTACACTTTGAGTCAATTTCATCAGATATCTCGGATGAGGAAGATGCAACACATTTGCATTTCTTAATGCAACATAACAAGCAGATGACTGATAATAAATCATGAATGCAATGTACAGGAGAAAATTATTGTATTGTTTTTTCCCACATAGCATAAAAATTTGCTCTGACAAAAAACGTATCTGACAAGAATTATTAAATTCTTCTGAGTCATGGCATTCAATAAAATTCATTACTTCTTCAAAATTCTCTTTGATCTTACTAAGTAACTTCTGGTACAATATCTGAGGATCTGTAGTCTCTGATTGATATTCATAGTATCTGGCTAAAATGTTTTCTAGCTGTGACCACTTCTTTAATTTATTGTCTGAAGCCAAAATCCACTTAAGATCATTCTGCTCTATAATATTGCCATTCACACACACCTGAATGTCCATTTTGTTATTTACAGAAACACTCTCCCGTACTTGCAAGATTTCTTTAACATTCTTAAGACTATAGAAGACAATAATATCCTCTGTCACTAACGAACACCATCTCTTACTTAAGCTACTAAGTTTAGTATCACGTAAGTCCACTAATGATCTGAAATTTTCTATGATGTCACTCTTCATCCACTCACTATACCTCTCATTAACAGTTTCAATGTATTTTGCTTTCCGCTCTTCTGGATCACTTCTTTCCTTCACACTTTTCATACTTAAGTATGAAGGCACATTATGCAGAATTGTGGGTACTGCATTATCTTTCAATGTCCATCTGTTGGTGGGGAATTCTTGCACATTCCCAAATTTATCTTTAGAGATATCCGTTTTCTTTATATACTTCTCTTCAAAATGTTGTGCACACACCACAGAATGTTCCGATGGCACAAAGTCCTTTCTCCTAATATTTTTTACCCATTCTTTATTTTTCTCTTCATCCTTAGGAAATTTAAAAACAGGTATATATTCCTTCTCCTTCTTGTAATTAGTTCTGCAGCCTGGCACACAGCATTTGTATGGCATCTGGAATATACAAGCAAACATGCTAAATATATAAAGGAAAACCAACACAAAAATAAGTATTCACATAAGAATTCTACATTGTCTGCATTGCAATAAATATTTAACCTGTATCAAGGTATACTCAACCAATATTCATGAACTATCAGTCTTATACTCTGTAATATTACTCATTGTATTTTGGTTGCAAATTACAATAAATCTAAGTTACACGATATTAAAATGAAATTACACTTCCCTAAATATATCTTTGACCTGCTAATTCAACATAGGTAAAAATATCTTACTGCAATCTACCCAACCTTTGTATACGTGATTGTTACATTTCAGAACTGTGATATAATGGTGAAAGGAATTGCACTTACTTTTCAATCAAACGGAAGCAGGCTGTAATTAATGTCCCTAACCAGCACACATTTCCATGGACCTGTGGAACATATATGAATAATATATTATAAGGTTATTAGAACGTCAATAATAAACAATCATAATCAATAAACCTACAAATTTATACATATATATCAAATATTTTTTAGTTTATTCCAGTACATGTAACATTAAATATCACTTAAATTTCCTAGAAATGTATTTTGTACGTACACTATTAACCTCAAGTGCAACTGTTAGCAGTTACTTTTATTGTTTTCATTAACAGTTAAAACAACTTATGTTCGTAAAATTAAACATCTCTTATGGCAAAATTACCTTTACATAACCAAACTTCCCCAATTCGCATACATGCGCAACTTTGTTTTCCACTTCAAACTATTTTAAACACTATTATATATTATAATATGAATGCCGTTGGGTTTCACTTACCCTTTCGATAAAATCCTCCTCTTGTCTTGCAGATACCGGGTTTTATTCTCAATCTTCACACACAATTACCAGATCAAACAAACACACGCTACACACAAACCAACATCCGAACGCAGAAAACACGTGGAGATCGTGAACGCGCGAACTCCTCCCTGGGCCTACCAGACACTGTTGCCAAGCATCCGTGACATGGCCTTCTGTCTAGAGATGGCCGTGCTTCAGATGATTTTCCCATTACTCCGAAGAGCAGAACTCCGAAAATTATAAAAGAGCTTCCAAAAGATAGCATTCAGAAGAGCATGCGACACTTTACTCAATGCACGCAGCCTTGAAAACAGGGTTTTAATGCTCTAGACTGCGCCGTTTTCGAGTTATGCACAATAATTGTGCATCGATGTCAAATTATAGACTCTTGGGGAATCTCTGTGGATTTCACTTCCACCTGCCTGATTTGCGTGCATTTCTCAAAACAAAACAAAAAATTGTAGAATTTGGAGATGTAAGTATCATGATTGTGTATTTAAATTTAAGATGTGACAATTTAGAAAATTTCATAATAATCGGATTATTTGTTGAAAATATTTTGTATGGCAAATATTTTGAAAGAAAATGTATCAGGAAAGTGCAATGCATGTATAATGCTTGTACACATGTTAACGGTCATATCTGGAGTCGCACAGGCACATAATTCCTTGCTCTAAAGCAGTTCGTGCCTCGGCTTTCGCAAACCGAGGTGCCAGGGTGAGGGAGGAATGCCCTCACCCTCTCCAATCTTCCCACCTCCTCAGCGTGACTTCGAAGACAGCTCCCGTGCCACCGCCGTCATCTCCGTATCCCCCGGCGGAATTGAGGGCTCTCGGGAACATTGTTTTGCTCCGCGCTGCTTACCACGGACGTAGAAGCAAACAGTTCGCAACACAATTACTGAAGTCAACGTGAGCTCTGCAGGACGCCGCGGGAGTTCGGAACGGCATCTAATTTAACAGAAACGTACCGAAACAGGCGTCGCAGATTTGCGAGCTCGTTGGGTACTTGGCAACATTTGGCAAACTAAAGAGGTGCATTGTTTGAGGACGGGGCCTGATTCGGGAGGCAGGCACGTCGGGGAACAGAGAGAGACGACGGGAGAGTAAGCACTTGTTCCTTCCACCACGACGCGGCAATTGAGAGACGTTAGGGTCTAAATAGTGCTCTTAGGGTGCGTTGCATTCCCTTTTTTCGGGTATTATAGTTCATGAGCACTTAGCGGTTCTCGGAAGTCACATTTTTTCTGTTTTGTTGAAAGCCACAAGAGTTTTATCAGATGTTCTAATAGTATTGACAGTAGATATCCCATTTTCTCACTTCACTCACGAATACTTCGCCTCAACGCCTACGCAATATTTTGCGATTGTACTGACTTTATCATGAATAGATAATCCTAAACATGCTGTAACATAATCGGTTTGAAGATACATTCGTGAGATAAATATCGATACGAAGAAATATATTGTTTTTTTAAATATCCATGGTGTAATATTCTACTTATATTTTTATGCACTTAAATTTATTTATTTAATGTAAAAAATAGTGCCAAAATTATGTGACGTTTGTGGGGGAAATTTAATCTGTGGACGTTTTCCTGAGCTCTAGAATCCCTAACCTCCTCTTTAACTATCTTTATTAGAATTATAAAAAAATTTGCAATGAGCCATTTCATAACAATAAATATTGATTCCCGTGTAATTGACACTATTCTCTAGGGCAAACGAGCTTCATATTTTATAAATTGTTTGATACTAGTGAGGATATAACATCCCCTCGATCTAAACTTAATAAATAAACTCACCATCCTCCTCAGAGCTAAAAAACGAGCCCATTTTTAGAAAATATTCTTTACGTTCTTTTTAAACAGTCACGATTTCTCTCAAAAATATGCAAAAAACTACTCATATTTACAAAACATTTTAATGATATTGTGGCGACGTTTAATTACTCAAGCACTGACACGAAGGATTCGTAACAAAACAAGTTTATTAAACTAAAGAAATATATATACAATGTTGCACAAATTCATTTACTTTATCCGTGCTTTACGGAACCCTCCTAAGAACAGCTTATCTTAGCCGCCACCTGCGACTGCTTTGCGAGTCCCCCACCCGCCCTTGCTTGACCGCAAGAAACAGCGACCGCTTGACCGCGTCGCTAAAGATGAGACTGACATCTCCCCGCACAAGTCCGGCCGCTCGCCCTGGAGCGCAGTGCGTGAGCACTTAATGAAGATTCCACTCGGCCCCGTGCCGCAAACGTATCCTGGCTAATATGCCCTTACCTCACTTTAAATAGATTCGGTCACATGACCGACCGATCACATGATTTACTCCCACTCCGTAGCTAAAGTGACGTGGGTGCCCCACGTGACCTCCCCCCTCAGAGTTAGAGCGCCGTCTGTGACGTATACAACCGACCACTGACGTGTCTTACTGCCCCGTGGCCTCCGCGCCCTTTCTGCTTCCTGGTTCAACCTAAACCCATCTTAGACACGCCCCCTTCCTGCTCAGCCTAATGGTCTGTCTATTTGTGGCTTCCATAGACAAAGGCACATCCTGTCTTTTATGTATGCAAGCGTCACTATGCAACAATATTATTGATATTATTTAAATTGCTAATTTTGAAAAAAAATCCTTAAGAAATAAAATCTATTTTCAATAATGAGATTGGTAGAGGCAGACGGAAGGACGGACACACACATTGCCGAAAATCATTTTTTCTGCATCAAAGGCACCCTAAATGTAGATTCTGACTACTAGAGATCTGCAAGGCGGACCATTCGCTCGTTTGTACTCGCTCGAGCATTTCAGCCTCGAGTACGGTGCCCTCGAGCGTCCTGCACTCGCTCGCGATGGGCTTGGTCACGATCCCACGGCAGCGGCGGCGGCGGCGGTCGGCCTCGGCCTCGGCCTACGCAAGGCGTTGATAAGGTAGGGTTCAGGAGCACAATGTGATCGGCCAAGCTTACAATACTCTGTGGCTTCAAAAGCAAATTAAGAGGATTATGAAAGCTTACATTCGCCTCGAGATGGCGCCCTAGCACAGAAGAAGAAATCCAAAAAGTAGGAGAAGAAATCTAAAAAGAAGGAGAAGAAATCTAAAAAGAAGGAGAAGAAATCTAAAAAGAAGGAGAAGAAATCTAAAAAGAAGGAGAAGAAATCTAAAAAGAAGGAGAAGAAATCTAAAAAGGAGAAGAAATCAAAAAAGAATAAGGATATGAGGAAGACACTTCACTCATTGTTTGTGAAATCACAAAGACGTTTTTCAGATTTGAGAAGTTTGTATGTAAACGAACATCTTTTTTTCGCGGGAAAACAAAAAACATTTTCAGATGTTTTTGCAAACTTCTGTTATGGGCGACACGTATTTGTTTTTAAAATATTGAAACATGAGTAACGGTGAAAAGGAAAGTGGGATTTGAAAAAGTGTTATTATTATTATATTATTATATTATTATTATTTACCTCTGTAAGTTAAGCTTAATAGTTTTGCAATCTGTAACGGACTTTTAGGGTTAGTACTGCAAAAAACTTGCACAAATTTGTTGAATAGTGTATTATTTTAATTTAATTTGATTTATAAACGTTTCTAATAATCCAGTGGTACCGGAAAGATATTTTTACTCTTTCAATTGAGCAGCAGCACGTCATTATGGTATTTTATCCAGAATGATAAAATAAAACATCAGAAATAGTGTATTATTCCTATTTAAATGTTTTACTCACTATATTATTTATTATTTTTATTTGAAGCGTAATATTTCCATGCATAACAAGAACTATTCTGTTTTTCGATGCTCACATCTCCTTATTTTATCTCATACAGCCATCGTCCTTATTAATACAGCCATCGCTCATGTTGTCACGTTGCCTCATTGTGGCCCACTGCCCGTTGCCTTCCTGCGCAAGATTAGTCCGAGTCGTTCCCCTCGCACCGAGCATCGGATGCTCGGCTTTCAGGGTCGAGCGAATTTCTCTCGGTGGGTCGCGGCCGAGCGAAACCCTGTCCTACTGACTTGACGCCCAGCGGATTTTCTGCGAACTGCCCCGGCGCTCGTGCAAAATCGTCTTGTGCAGGACTCTACTGACTACACTTCGAATTCGAGAAAGTAATTTAATAATATAGAAGAAAGAAAAATCCTATTTCTAGGTATCAGAGACGCACAAAACGAGTTTTTCTGACCTAAAATAGACATTTTCCCAGCAACATTGCAATACTCTTCTCAATTTTAATTTTCAAAAATTCTTAGTGTTCAAAATGAGACCTGCGCCATTATTTTAAGCGTCCTTTGTTCTATCCGTGGAAAAATTACAGAACAAATTGGAAGAGGCATTGAGAAAACTTTTTTTGTAATTTACATTAAGTCGAAGCCGAAATTACACGAAAAATACTTTTTTTCAAAAAAAAACTCAATGACCTTTCTGAAGATCTAGTACTTTAGAACAAATTTCAATTTAAAGAAAAGTCTATCTTCAAGATTTCAATTTTGCATTGTTAACATTTTGCAACTTTCGAAAAGACAGTTTGCAGCAAATGGGACCAGCACCACTTTTTCTACCGTCCTTGGATACATACGAGGAAAACAAACATTTGAAGTTGTCATTGAGAATAAAAATTGTTTCAAAATTGCCTATATTTCACACAAAAGTTCACGAAAGTCACTCATTTTTGAAAAATTTAACATGATTTTATTTCGAAATCTGTGTTTGAGCAACAGGTTTCATTAAGACAAAAATCTCTTTCTTTAATATTGTAAGTGTGGGAAGACACCGAAAAAACTTTTGAATTTTTGTAATTTTCGGATAATGAGGGATTTCAACAATAAGACTTGTACCTACCTTTCTTTTAAGCGTCCTTTACACTATCCGAGGACAAAGTTTAATAAAAAATTGGAGCAATTTTTGAAACATTTTGAAAATGTAATTGAGGCATCATGTTAAGTGCCCTAATGAATGAAAATATCCGCTTCAAACTCAGAGAGCCTCGAGTCCATTTAAATCGATTAGGGAGTAGCAATTGTGGAAAAAATGCACTGAACGGTTTTTGAGCTAGCGTTGACCACAGACGGACGAACGGGCAGACGTTCAAACGTTTTGCCATCAATCGATTTTTCAGTATCAAGGACCTTCAAAACATGGATTCTGACATGATAAACTAGAGTTTAAAAAACATATTTATTCAAGTTTTTTTTAAACAGCAATTACGTAAAACGGGTGTAAATAGGGCCTATTTACCAAAATGGTTAACCGTCTTGCAATTGTTGAAGCCTTTGTGTTTTCCGGCCTTTTCGACTGTGGAGGCTCGCATTTGTTTGCACTCCTTTGCAGGCTCGCATTTGAGAATGTTGT
Source organism: Acheta domesticus (assembly GCA_031308135.1). NCBI lineage: Eukaryota > Metazoa > Arthropoda > Insecta > Orthoptera > Gryllidae > Acheta > Acheta domesticus. The sequence continues at coordinate 114,725,805 of JAHLJT010008446.1, read as the reverse complement.
AGGGACGGTCGCGTTGCAAACGTTCACAGTAAACTGGTGGTACTGCAACAGCACATACTTTTTCACATTATTTCTAAATATGGCATTTTTCGAAGATTCAGAGAGTTCAACGAAAATAAGACTTTCTTTTAAGCATCCCTTCTATCCGTGGAAAAAAATTAAAGAAATTCGGTTAGAGTTTCAAGTACAAGAAAAAATTTTTGAGAAAAAATGTTAATTTTTTAAAAAATTGCCGTATTTCGCGCAAAATTACACGAAAAGTATTCATATTTCCCAAAAATTGAACATGAACTTCTTTTAAGATCCATCTTTAAGGAATATTGAGGAAGAAATCTCCATTTCAATATTGTAGTTGAAGAAAGACGCCTCCAAAAATTTCCCATTTTACAATTTTCAAAAAATTAGGGATTTAAAGCACATGAGACCTGCACCGATCTCTTAAGTGGTCTTTAGGCTACCCGAGGATAAAGTCTGATAAAAAATTTGATGTCATTTTTGAGAAATTTTTGACACTTTTTTAAAGGCTTCCTTTAAAGTACGCTCAAAAATAAAAATATCCTTTTGAAATACCCAAGCCGCGAGTTCATTAAGATCGATTGGGGAATATCAATTGTGAAGAAAATCGGCTGAACAGTTTAGGCGCTAGCGTTGACCACTGACGGACAGACAGTCACAAACGTTTTCCGTCAATCGATTTATCGATGTCAAGGACCCACAAAAGGACACATGGATTTTGGCTACACCACGTGTTAGACGATTTTTTTCTATATTTAGCAATAGTATTTATCAACTTTTTCGTTACAAATGCCTGACGAGTTTTTTCTGCCGAAAATTTGCTGTTTTCCGGCGCATGATTACATAACTTTTTCTTCTTACGAAAGGCCTTCTAAAAGTGAGAAAGTAAAAATGAGCTCCATCAAATAATGGCACGTTCCAACTGAAGAGGTCGACGATTGATATTATGGTTCTGGGTATTTTAGTTCTCGAGGCTTCAGATATCGTTTTCTTGTAATGTATTAATTTAAAAGTGAGATTACGAAATCTACTCCTTCATCCGCTTTTTATGGAATGCTGCAAATAATTTCCGAAACGATGTGATTGGCGACAAATTCTAGCACTGAATTCTTCCGAAATGGGCGATCTTACATTTCTCGACTGAGAATGTTGCCGCTAGATTATTAATAAAAACTGCCACGGACCAAGGAAATTTAAGAAATTCCACAAGTTTGTCTGCTGAGGACAATGACAGGGGAAGATGAAAAATTCAGGAGAAAAATTACATGATTAGGTTAACAAATAACATACATAAATAACGGTTAAAGGATATTTAATTTGTAGTAAAATAAGTAATAAAGCTCTGAATTCACTTTACTTATAAAGTTGTGCTCTATTCACTTGAATAATCTACGATCTATAATGTCTCATATGGAGTAAGTCGCAACTTCTAATCTTTTCAACCATCGCTTGAAAATCACCTAACAGAACACAGCGAGTTAATTTCGAAAAAATATATTTTATGTTTTGAAAGCTCAAAATTTTAAGTGAACCTATGGTTATCTCGTAGCGAACTCAGCATTTTCCTAATCCGAATTTTTATCTTGTAGGCAATAATTGTAGAACAAGGGAATCAATTTAGGATTCTGCATATTGAGGTTCATGTATTTACGTTAAAAATTATATCCGTTCCGTATCGTTGGTGTTCAACTGAAAATATTTTGAAAATATCTATCATACATCTTCCTATGCTGAAAATGATCTAACTTAGCATCTACAACCTCCAAAAAGCAAACTTTAGATCACATCACGTTCTTAAAAAATCTATAGATAATTCTAAACAAAGTGAGTAATCACTCTTTTCAATTCCATTGCTCTACGCGGTGATTTTAACATCGATTTTCTGGTCAAATCTTGCGAAAAATTATTTTTTATTTTATTAATTGAATTTATTCCTTCGGATTAGGTATTATTAAAAAAGTTCATTCCGGGACCACGCGTAATTTAAAAAGCCAATTCATTAATTGTTATTAACAAAACAAGTATTAGATGTGAAATCACATTGAAAGAATTAGGATTCAGTCACCAAGATGCACAAATTCTTACAATTTCAAGAAATGCGAACACCGATACATTATATAAAACACGTATGTATAAATTATTTACGAAAAGTAAACAGTTTTATTTCCTTGAATTATTTGAAACTGTTCGAAAATAAAAGACAGTCTCTCATGGCGTCTTAGTCGTCAAAATGGGCAGAATTGGCAAAGCGAAGCACAATGAAAGTTGGAGTGTTGAATCTTGTCGTCATTTTTACGGCTACTTGTAGCCTCGCCTCGCAACGTCGTCTTTAGCCAAGGAAAGGGGGAGGAGCAAAAAGACGATGGGATTGGGAGACGATGTTGCCCGCGAATGCCTCAACATCATCGCTGCCCTGCCTCTCCTGGCCTGCGGCGGCGCTGCGATTGTGCCAGCCCACCGGCGCGTGGGACGACGGCGAAAGGGAAGATATAGCAAAAATATGCGCGTAATGAGCTGCTTCCGTTCAGCGAGGGCAGGAACTCGATTTCCAACATTTTAAGAAGGAATACTCATAGATCCAACTCCATTCGAGCGCCCATTAAGGAATTCCGTTTCGAATTCCTTACAGGCTTCGAACTTGAAGGCGTTGTCATCGATAGAGTTAAGGAGCCATCAAATGATTTCTTGAAAACTGTTGCGGAAGCGTCTTTGTATCCCAGACCTAATTTGGATATTTTAAATTTCAGATCAATATCATCTCCCTTTCTTTTCTCTTTTAATGTGTGTCGTATTCTTTACGCCATTGTTCATATTTACAATAATCGAGACTAATGGAGGAAAATAAGGAAACCTTTTTCTGTAGTTTTGATATTTAGTTCTTATACGTTTTTGGGGTAGCTGAACAAGGAGATCAGGTTTGCCTACAAGAATTGTACACGGAAACACGTTTTTAAAGCGAAAGTATGTAAAAATTACATTTTAAAACTTTTTTCAATAAGCTAAAAAATAACTATTTTTCGTAAATATCACTCTATTTGAAATAAAAAAGATATAATTACCTTCATTTAGAATTTTTTTTCGAGTCAACGGTTTAGCCAGGAGAGCATTGAGAAATTTGATGCTGTGATTTGATGATAGCAAACAAGTGGTGCTAGAACAGAACATATTTCCTAACCTTCTGTATGTAATGGCTACGCAAATTTTTAATACCACATGAATCTGCAAAAATGTTTGCAGCCAGATGAATTTTTTCTCTGGGACGGGAGTCGAATGCAGGTCCATATAGTTCAAACGCCGATCACTTTACCCTTACGTCATCAGTCTCACGGTTAAACCCTATCGTTCACGTTCAATATTGTTAATTTGCGTTCGCAATTCTGAGAATTAAGAGATTTAAATTTATATTATTTCAAATAATAGTTTTAAAAAATAGATTTCATTAAGGAAAAACACCTGTACCATCAATACTATAGATTTACTATGTTGCATTATTGTTCGAAAGTTTCGAAAATACCTAGTGTTAGCAACAATACGTTCTGCGACAATTTGTAAGCATCAGTTGCTCTATCTGAGGAAGAAATTTTAATAATATATTTGAAGCTTGAAGCAAAATTACACAAAAGTAGTTGTTTTCCAAAACACTGAAATCTGTTCTAAAAAAGACTTTTTTAAAGGTTTATTCTTAGAACATATTTCACATAAGAAAAATATCTTCAATATTGTATTTTGCAATGTTAATTCTTTACAATTTTCAAGTACGCCGAAATTGGGACTTAAACAATTGTTTAAGTATCGAATAAATTTCCGAAAAAAACAATTTAAAAAATGGTGCAGTTTTTGAGAAAATAATTGTTTAAAATTACCTATAATTCACACAAAATTTCGCGAAAACTACTCATATATTCGAAATATTGTTCGTAACCTTATTTCGAAGCCTGTGTTCGAGTAATAGAGTTCATTAAGAAAAAATCTTTATCTTCAATATTGTAGTTGTAGGAAGACACCAAAAAAGTTCTGAACTTTTTCAATTTTCCAATAATTAGGAATTTCAACAATGGGACCTGTACCTCCCTTTTAATCGTCTTTCACGCTCTCTGAGAACAACGTTTAATAAAAAAAATTGGAGCCTGTTTTAGAACATTTTGAAAATGTTATTGAGACTTCATGTAAAGTATCCCAATGAATTAAAATATCCGTTTAAACTCAGAGGGCCTCGAGTTCATTTAAATCAATTGGGGTGTAGCAGTTTTAGAGAAAATGCGCTGAACGGCTTTGGAGATAGCATTGATCACAGACGGACAGACGGACGAACCGACGGATAGATGGACAGACATTATGCGTCAATCAGTTACGTCTCTTGAAAAATCGGGTTGGAATTGCGATTGAAAGTAGTAAATAGTTTTTCAATGAAACGCTGGTTGCCTTCAATAGTTCCTGTGACCTGGTGCTCAGACACCATTGTGTAGTTTCGGGCTAATTTCTTGGAGTTTCGTCAAGATCCAGGGCAAATTTTCTGCGCCTGAATCACTATTGCGAAACTGCAGAAAATACACGTCGCTGGATTGTACTTCAAGAACATCCTGCTTGTCATTTTCTCTGTAATCCATTCTTTGTTTTAATTTTAACAAAACGTGATTATACTTTTCCGTTTCGTCACACTCATAGCTCCTATTCACGACCCTACTCACACAGCAAACGTAGGCACGATATCAGTCACATGCATACTGATCTCGGGGATGTACAGCAGTATTACATAATACTAGAATTTAATAAAAAAATATTGTTTTAAAATAGTATTTTAAAAAATTATCACATTCCAAATGTTCGCAGTTAAACGTCCTGTATAATTATCAAAAATTCGAATTTGACAACATTGTCTAGAAGCTTGAAGAAAAAGTTTAACTAATTACGATATTTAACAACCTGCTGTACAAGCACCCTAGTGAAGAAACTTGAACTGCTTCCGCCAATTCCATATGTTACCGCGCCTGGTGGCCAATCAATGAAACTATTGGAGATGAGGTTAGAATATGAGATGCGTTTAAGGAATCGCATCGTTCACGTGATTGATAAGCCAATACCCCCAATAGGACAAGTTCTCGAAGGTCATTGGCTTCGTAGCTGAATTGAACGGATGCAACTCTCACTCGAAACCACAGTGTTACAAAACCAGATACTCTATCCGATACAGTGTCTGAAACATCCGAAGAAGTGACAGTATATTTTAGCATAGAGAAAATGAAAAACATTCACAATAATATTAGAAATCATAAAACCAACCGAATAACGAAAGGATGCGATGCGTCACTCGCATCCATTGACGATACGCCACTGACGTCAATCGATGTCAAGGACCCACAAAACATGGATTCTATGTGTACAAAGTGTTTGAGGAAGTAATTTGCTATGTATAGGAATCCCATTTATCCGAATTTTCTTTACCTGAGATCGGCAATAACAGTTTTTCTTGCCGAAAATTCGCCGTTTTTCGGCGCACGAATACAGCACTTTCTCTTCTTACGAAGTAAGGGCGAGGAAGTAAAAATGGTGCTGTTTGTTGTCGTTTAAGCTTCGTGGTACTCTCTTTTACAAGTTGCGTTTCTCTCGTCGCCATTGGCGAATGCTATTGGATTGATGCAAAACATTATTTGAAGGAAATAGGTTCAATTCTATAAAATGTTCCGTGATTTGTTCAAGATCCGCCTTTGAACAATATATTTTATTAATTCCGTTCGAGGCAGTTGCAGCTTTCCATTATCATTTTCTGTGGCTGTGTTTACGAAGAAAAGTTTCAAAATTTGAAATGCGAAATTTGCTAGTTACGTCATGGTCGCCACATGTTTCTCTTGCATGGAAATTAAACTAGGCCCAAACATATGGGACATTCGTTAGCTAGCGGGCAAAGTCGGATAATCTACCCAAAATGCCAAATACATGAATACATATTTTATTAAGGAAAATTCTCTATATTCAATATTGTAGTTGTAGAAAAACACTGAAAATATTTTCAACTTTTTACTTTGGAAAATTCAGAGATTTCAACCACATTTTTAAGCGTTACTTTTAAGCGTCCTCTAATTGCAATTGAGACACAGCTTTTTAATCACTGCCTTCATACAATTACTTTTTTGCTTGTTAAAGGACGCTTTTCAACATTTATGGTATCCACCATTGTAATTTCGCATTCTTTCTCATAACTTTTGCGATAACAGTAGCCGAACACTCACATGTACACACACAAACATCCATGGGATTACAGTACTTTTTTTTGTTATTTAAGGTCGCATCAACATCTAGGTCATTAGCGACTTCTATTGGATTTAACGCTATGGTAACTGTGAAGATGTCATCATATGATGATGATGGGGGTGAAAGGACAAACACAAATACAACCATGCTCGAACCCGCGATCCTTTAGTCTGAGATCGCTACGGGCACTACTGTCTTAACGATCTCGGCCACCGGATCGGCACACTTTATTTGACAGTTTTTGGCGCATTTGCAGGTAACAAATTTCAATAAAGCTGAGGGAAATGGTGGTAACATTTTGTTTGTCACAGTCTCAAGGGTATATCTTCGTCTTTTTTATCTTCACTCCTCTGTATTTATCGACATCTAAGACGGACGGACAGGGAGAGATAGCTCAGGGCATCAAATGATGTCACTGAAGCGAAAAATAGTGGGGTTCGAGCCCCGACTTCGGCTGGATTTTCGACACTAGCCAGATAACAGGGTCGAGTTCTATGGCTGTCTGGAGGAGATATCTAGTGGTCGGGAGCTCTGATGGGTATTTTCGTGGTTTCTCCGGTCAATAACAGACGAATACCGCAGCAGTACCCTACCAAAAAGGGCCACAGTGCGCGCGCGATCTTTCCTTCCCATTCCTCGTTCTATCCCGCCCCTTACATACACTTACACGTACTACATTACCACACACGCCGGGAGACCGATCGGGTGTTTAGAGCTTGTCACGGTTGGGGTAGTTCCCCGCTGGTTGGGAAAAACCCGTAGCCGACGTTAGGTCGGCGCCGGACCTCGCCATCCAGCGGGGGCAAAATCACCGCCACCTCCCGAGCAAAAACGCATGCATTACACTTACGGGACTAATGCTCTTAGCCGTTGACGCGCCCGAAATCAGTAGTAATCAATCAATCAATCAATCAATCAGGTTACACGGCCGACCGAGAGACAGACGGACGGACTGACATACGGACGGACTTATGGACGTTAATCGATTTTTTGGTATCAAGGACTCACAAAACATGGTTGTGACTACGCGTGTTAGAAGAAGTATTGTGGTACTATTTACAGGATTAAGAGTTGTCCAATTGTTCATTGCCAGGACCGGCAAATAACAGTTTTTCTGACGAAAATTCGCCGGTTTCCAGCGCACGATTACAATACCATCTCTTATTACGAAGTAACGGAGAGAAAGTAAAGCGATCTTTAGATATTTTGAAAAATACTGTATAAATGTGGCCTTTTTACACATTTTTTGCTTAAAACGAGTTTTTAAGGCAATGTTTTTGGTTGGATAACTAATTATTCGTAATCAGCGACCCCAAAAATATAGAGATTAAATATTAAAACTACATTAGAACTTTCTGCTATTTGCCCCTTTATAGCATAATTTGACTGAATTACAATGGTTTACTATGTTTTGAGCTGAAAATTTACATTGCGATAATATTTATTTAAGCTTATTTTTTGTAATGGATTCATAATGTCTCGTTTGTTTATAAATACAATGCATTTTCAGTCCCATTAACATGTTTTTCGGCTTAATTAGATATCTCAGACCAATTAAACTTCCATGCAATAATACGTATTTTGACCAGAAGTATCGTGTGTGAAATTCCAGAGAATTTGTGAAAATGTGTGGATGATTTGTAACGAACATTTAAAAAATATAAATTGGTTACGTTACGCAGGAGCTACTGCTTTCGGCATTAATGAACGCAATCCCCTGATGGTTTTCATGCTCGTGTTATACTCATCCATTATTTGTAAATTTTATAACATTATATTTATGCCCTTATCTTTTTAAATGTAAGAGAAAGCACTCATTTATTTTTTATGTTCGCTTTAAATAATTTTGTATTAGCGTTCATGAGACACTTATTCATACACACATCCAAGACAGTTCTTTCCTTTCCTGAATTTACAACTTGTTGACATAAAAATTGAAGAGATCTAGCTAGAGTTGAAAATCCTGCCGCCGTCGTAACTCCGATCCTAGGACCTCCTGGTCAGAGGTACTACAGCGACATCAGTTGATGCCCTGAGCCAGCTGGTATGAATCAAGAAAACGGCGCACCAATTGCAATTGTTCCACACATGTCACACAGTTTTTAACTTTTTTATTTTAAATATATCATGCAGAAATGCCATTTTTTCAAAACAATTTAAATTATTAACTCAAAAAATGTATTTTTTGGGATCTCTTTTATTTTAGTAAATATGTGTCAGATCTTCTGAAGTGTTAGTAATACACAAGTTGCAATATTATAAGTTTGTGTAACAGTTACATATCATACAACGAAGTACGGCGTCTTGTAGCTCCTCTACTTTATTTTTCATCGCATATCCTATTTTCTATGGACTAAATCCATTAAACTACGTAGGATTATTTAATCGACAATAGGAAGTTATATAATGTACATTAAAATTCTACGAGTGTATGGACTTATGCAGTAAAATCATCGAAAATATACACTAAAAGTACCTGAACCATCATTACTGGTTCCGTTTACGCACAGTACATCCATTCATCCGATATTTTACTCTTACTATACCGCTCAATGAAATTTGAAAGAGGTGTTATTAATAGAAACCCTGAGCAGCCACCCCTATTCCATGAAGAGGGATTTCTTTTTCATCCTGTTTCGCTCGTATTTATAAGAAAACCTCGTCAGTGATTTATGGTGGTTCAATTACTTGTGTTTGATTCATCATCGTTACCGATTTTCAAGACGGATTTGACATGTGATACTTGAAACCTATTGTAATTTTCCAGTTAAATATGAAGCATAATTCAGTTACAGGAAATTGATATTAGCTTTAATGAACCAAGTATAAAAAAATACAATTAAAAAATATATGAAAATAAATATGAAAACTAAGGATGAACTTTTTTAAGCAAAATATGCATAATAATTGGCTATTCGCAGACATATTAAAGTTATTAAGAGAATGGCTAAATAAGCAAAATACGCATTATAAAATCATTTTTCAACAATTGAGAATTGGGTGTTTTATGTATATATCAAGTAAGCTTACTTTATAACTACAGGCGAAAAATATGTGTTTGCATTGAATGAGGACCCTGAGGGTCTTTTCTGGTACATTAATAGAGGATCAATAGAGATGCAGAATTGCGTGCCCATTCAGAGTACCTACACCAACACAAACTCATTCTGATGGGCGGAATATCGTCAAGTTTTTTATGTCCTTTCGTCGTTAGGTCGAAAATAGGCCGAATTACAAATGTCCTCGCATTCGCCCCTCTCTGAAGAGCTGTGACGCTGATGGAACATCTGATGCGAGCAGGGAGTTATCGAGACCACGAGGGCCCTGACGTCTCGTATTTGATCGACGGAGGATCCGGGAGTTCGAGAGCTTGCGATTCATTTCCATCGCCAAATTGTTTGGATTGCGAGAACGTTCCAATCCCTTTCCCTCTCCTTCCAATTCCCCGCCCTCTTCCTTATCACAGTCCCCTCGCTTGGATTTCCTCACTCCGTCGTCGCTGGGGAAGAAGCAATTTCTCAAGCAATAATTGAAGACTTTTCATAAGCCCTGGCGCCTGTCAATTTCTCGCAATTTAGGAACCGTCAACCACCGGGGCGTGTCACGTAATTCTGGTGGAGAGCCTTGAAGTTCGACACGAGTCGGCTTTTTGATCTTACGAATACATACGTGAACCAATTACATTATCATCCACAATCCCTGTGTGATGCCGAAACGATACCGTAGGATATATTTCTCGTATTCAACCTTAAAGATCTTTCGGATTTTATGCTTGTTGTTCTGTGCTTGCCCAATTAGTGTTCGGTGTTTTCAAGTGTTGAATCGTAATTAAGTTACTTTTAAAAAAAGCTGTCTTACCGACAAAATCGTCATTTAAACTGGAAATGAATGATCTCAATAGATCAGTGAATTCAAACATTTTTTATTCCAGCAGGAAGCGAACTGGGGATTTTCCGTTGCCCGGACGGATGTTCTTGCCGTCTTACCTACGGCTACATTACATCTCCCGGCAGTTTATCGATCTTGTACAGGTAGGTGTATCAACACAAGACATCGAATATTATGGCACTGGACAGTTAGAAATACTAAGGCCTACGTTATATAAGCCTAAAATAACAACAAAAATTTTATATTTCCGTTACTAACATTACAATAAATAACTTAACACTTTCTCCACATCGGAACATTCACATATTCCGTTTCACTACAGATACGTCACATTGTTACCGCTGCTTCTGTTGTGAAAAAGGGACATTTCTCTACCGATTGTTGGTAAAAAGCCACCTTCACAGGATCAAATTTTGCCATCTTCGTACGATTGAACTGAGTTACTAGAGGCAATGTGAGAACTTCACGTGGAGCTAAGCGAGTCAACTCCAGGCAAAATGAAGTCGCACATCCTGCCCGGCAGAGATCGAAGTGGAAGATCAGCGTACATTACACATATTTCTTTGTTAAAAAAACTAAAGAAGAACAAGAAGAAGACTCACTTGAAAGATTTGAAAGACAAATTTCAAATCTTTGAAGAAAGTCTTCTTTACTTTACTTTTCCGAAAAAAACATCTGTATTTGTAATACAATACCAGTGGTTTGATTTGTCCAAGCTATATGTGACGTATGAGGTAGACGTACTAGTACAATTTGTGCGCGTTTTCTTGAGCCCCAGAAGCTCTTCCCCAACTTTTTTACCATAAATTGTTTGAATGATGAATAAAAGTACCACCAAATCGAGGTTAGAAATATTTGTAAACTAGACATTTTCACTCTCCACTTTCAGAAACCTTATTTGCAATGATAAACGAACTAGGAATTGATTGGAATATTGATTGAATGTTGGGAGTCATGGTTATCGAATTGTTCCTGGACGTGAATTTTTTGTTACATCATGAATCTGGTCTTAGCACTCAGCCAAGGCTCATTGTTTGATTCTTTTTAATTCTGCCAAGAAGTGCAATTTAAAGACACCTAGCAAGCTTTTGAGCCCCAAAGACTACTACATGCAATTCTCAAATGGCATTTTCAGACCAGATAGGAAAACAGATTCGTTACCGTAAACAGTTAATGTGTTTCGTAAATTTGAAAATAATTTAAATGTTGATCTTTAAGTTAGTCTAGAAAGAGATGTAAATAACTTTTGAGAAAAAATCAGTAAAAAGATAAATGTGCCTAAAAAGACATTTACATCAAAATGGGCAAATAAAAGCAAAATAAAACTTCCTCAGAATGTTCCATTTTTCAGAATTTGTGCACATTTAATAAAAGTCTTTATATATATTTATTAGAGTAAAATATGCATTTTCGTAACAATGAACCGATGTCGACTCATTACATTCATTCATATGTGAAATATATGAATGTTACCAAAATAACCTTTTTTACATTTGAACACTTGTTTTGAATTGTTCACTATTACAATTGAAATGGGAAATTAAAAATCAAAATTTTATAATTTGATTAGTCATATGTAACGATTCAATTCTTGTCCATTGAGGATGTTCTCCAAATGATTCAATTCTTCTCCAACTTAATTCAATTAGAATTGAACTAGACGTAGTTTTTACGTGTTATATTTACTGGTATGTTACTCAAGTATTTTGAAGCTCGTTTATTTTTCAGAACGTCATAATTTATAACCTCTCTAAATTTCCCAGCTTTTTGTTACAATTATTCTTTGATACGAGAGACAAGATATTACCATGCGTCTCTATATCACGTTTAGGATCTAATTATGTATCACAAATAAAAGGTTCAGGTACTTCGCTTCCCTAAAACAAATTTTCAAGGAATAGTGAATTCGTTAGGAATTCCTGCATCTAACCGCACTTACAAATGACCAAATTTCATAAGCGTAACACCGATATGAAGTTGACATTCGAACTGAGATAGACGTGTTTATATCCAAATGATCACACATTTTTGAAACACTATCCTTTGAAATTCCTGGCCTGAATCACAACCGAAGAACCGGACTCGAAAAGTGGGAACGTGTTGCTTTGGAGGAGGGGCAGCAGCGCGGGCGGAGGCAGCAAGGGGAGAGGACATCGGGGCCTAATGTGCGGCAGAGCGGGCTCAGGTCTGGCGCCGGCGATAGGTGCGGCCCTCCGAGATAAAGCCGAGTGGCCCCCCGCGCAGCTCGTTAGGCCCTGCGCCCGGGAGGCGACACGAGGGCGACGGCGGGAAGGGTGATTGAAATAGAAGGGGAAGAAATAAGAGAAGAGACAACCAGAAGACAGTGGAAGTACAATAACAATAGTAAATGTTCATTGAAAATAGCAATAATGAATAGAGATGGAAGACAAGAAATAAAGGACGAGAAACAGAAAGTGAGAAAGAGATTAGATGACGTATTATGTAGAATCGTAGTGACAAGGTAAGGAGAAGGAGGCGGACGACGACGAGTACGAGGGTGCTCATATGAAGCTTTGAGAATAAAAGAAAACAATTATTCGGAAAAAAATATAGAAGAGAACATCGAGGAGAATCTACATTACTAATTTCTAATGGGCGCATTCATTCAAAAAAGGTAGCGTGCAATCTTGTGAGAGGTGTCAATGGTTTTGTTTATAAACCCAAAAATTCGGCAAAACTACAAAATAAGGAAAAAGTTACAATTTTCATTGCAAAATGCAAATATTGGATTATATTATTCCGCGTATTCTAACTGCACGCACCATTTGAGCACTCACAATCAGTGCTTCGCTGCCTATTGTACAGCTGACGTTTCGCCGCAGCAAGGTACCAAGGAAGAGACCGCTAGCATAAAATATTTATTTTACCTGATACGGTATGGAACAGCAACTTGTTTAATATTCTTGGTATGTAAGAAACCGCTAGACTGTTAACTATGCTAATGCTGTATTCGTGAAGACATTGTTAGAATATTTAATTTTTAGTGTTATACGAGAGTATTTTATTTGTTGTTGTTGAGCAGTATTCACACTACTTTTTTAAAAATAGTTTTCTCTGGTTGTGTTCAGAAGCAATTTTTGCAACTGGAGGCGGGCGCGAGGAGGCGGGCGCGAACGGCTGATGGAGGGTGATCTAACCCTGCGGCTCATTGCCTTCGGCCGGCTGCCGGCTGCCGGTGGTCCACCAACTGCCACCGCTAGCCGATCCGATCCACCGTTCGCATACCTGTGCGTAACCACATCACATCGGGCGCCGGTGGCTGTGTCGAACCCCCTCAGCTCCACGCGCTCCTGCGGGTCCAATTCTCGTTTCAATGAGGGTTCGTTCCTGCGCTGCATGCCACCCCAGTAGAAGCTGCTCACGCCTTATAATGAGGAGTGTACTAATTCTTAACTTTGTGATTTCGACGCATCAATGTCTCATAATTTTAAACACTATTCTAGGCCGCCGAATCTTCGGAGAGTGTTGTGATTGTCGGTGTGATTGTTGATAGTATCGTCGGTAGTCGGTTTTATATATTCTCTACGATCTCGTATCTACTGATGATAATGTAGCGATTCCGCTCAAATACCAAAAGTTGGCGAGATCAGCCGCGCGATTGCGCTGCCCTACGAGCTCCCCCCCCTGTTCCCTTATCAACTGTCGCTGGCGGGGAGGTGAGGGGGAGGGGTAGCTGTGGCTCTTACGAGGAGAAAAAAGAAGGCAGTCTAACGGAGTCAACGGTCGGAGTCGGACGCGAATAGTGCGAAACTTTGATGTGCCTGTTACAATGGGACGAGAGATTATCGGACCATTACGTCGCGCGATTGAGAGTAAATGTTTCTCAGTGCTAGTGATTGAATAGGCAACGGAGATAAACTATTCGTGCAAAACACCAATAGGTAACTTGTGAACAGTTACGGGGCGCATGTAAGAGACTCTATACAGAAACATTGTTCGAGTTTACACCAGCATTCTTCGGAGAAAGTAGAGCTACTTGGCCCGATATCTCTACGCAACCCGTAGTTGACCGCGTGACCACTATCTTGGTTTTGCAATCAAGAGACGTTCCGCAGGAGCGCCGTAGGCCGGCGGAGGCCACATAACCACAGGCCGCTGCAAGGTCTTGACAGCGGGCAGCGCTGCGCTTCCTGTACGCCACATGTGTTCCCGGCAGGGACGAGATTAACGGTGCTGTACCGAAGGACCACCACAGGCTGGCGGAGGTCACGAGCGTTTGCTGGGCTGCAGTTGCACCGCGCCGCGCTACTCTGCCGATAATTCCACATGCATTCCCGGGAGGAATGGAGTAACCTTGCCATACCGAAGGAGCATCGCAGGCGGGCGGAAGTCTAGCGCACCCGCTGCGCTACCGTTACACCGCGCCGCTCAGCCTGGACGCTGCAAGCATCAACGGGAGGGACGAGGTCTTTCTTGGAGGCCAACTGAGAAGGCATCAAGGGATCCCGTCGCGAGTGCATGGTCTTCAAATAAAGGGGAGTACTACCTACAAAATAAACTGAGAATATTTTTTTTTTTATAATCTGAGAGAAAATAACGATGAACTTTATAACATTGAATATTGACTAGTAAAATTAAAAGTAAATATGAGTAAGGGTACCAAAGTGAAGATAAACTTTATAAAATTGAATATTGAGTACTAAATTTAAATATAGAATTGATAGAGGGTACTAGAAGCATTTGCGCAAATTGCTCACTAATCAATTTTTTTTTGTCATTGATAAATGTTTGCTTGTGTGTTGTTTTGTGGTAAGAGTCAATGGTATTGGCAACTTTATTTTTTGTATTTTGTTTAACAAGTGCATAATTATATTGTTGAATGGTTTTTCCACTTGATGTTGTCGTGTTTTTCTTCAAAATTTCACAGAAAGCCCAAAAACCCTCCGATATATCCCTCGAGAAGACCAGAATGAACGGTCACAATAAATGCACTATTTTTTCAAATATATTGTAACTATTGAGGAAAGGATGTTGAACAAATACGCACAGTCGGTAGCATGTATAACGCAGCATAAGGATTAGCTTTAAAATAAAGTTTAAACTTCTTTGTTTGTAATAAATACTAATTAAAGCTTTTCCACAATTAATACTTGGCATTTTTGTCAATATATGCGTACGTATACTTAAAAATAGTGCTTTTAGACTTTGGCGTTGACCTTTGACAGACAGATGGACGGACAGACAGAAGTTGTGCTATCAATCTATTGTTCGGTATCAAGAATCCACGAAACAAGAATTCTGACGACGCAGCGTGTTAGAGGAAGTAATTTACTACATGTAGAAACAAGGTTTACCCACTTTCTCTTGATCAGAGCGCAACAATTTGACCTTTTCTGTTGCAACGTTGCCAATTTTCTGCGCACCATTGCAATACTTTCTCTTCTTACGATGTAAACGAGAAATTAAAAATGGAAGAGAAAGCATTGATCCATGTTTAACTCATGCTGAAGTGTTATTAATAGAGAATGCTGAATAAGGAGCAAAAATAGATGAAAATGAATTAATTAATTTTATGATTGAAGAGTTTTCTGAATAAATATAGAAAAGTTTCAACTTCTACAATCCACCAATCGAAATATTACAGTATTGGAACTGTTGTTAATTGCACGAATGCCTCATTGAGAAATGAAACGCTTCAATACAATAGAATCAAATCAAAACTTGTGGCCTTGAAGAGTTGGTCACATTAATTCCGGATACTTAAAGGAAATGGTTGACAAAGATTTAGTAAATAAATTACCCAAATTTCCAACAGAAAGATAATATTTACTGTTAATCTTGCATCAAAGGAAAGCTGACAATATTGCCAATTACAAAAATAGAAACTAGAAGAAATTTACAATTTTTGGAACGAACTTATATAGATCTTGGTAGACCAATGACTACGGATGCCTACGGAGTCACTTGCTGGAAGCAGATACGTACTGATTATTGTCAACAAAATACAACAGAAGATATTTTGTCGAGCCAAGTATTTACTGACGTGAACTGGGGTCGAAAAGAGGGTCAAGGGTGTTCATTCAGATAATGGAGTTGAATTTATTAATAATTATAATAAATGGATTAATGGAATTTATATAATAATAATGATTAATGGATTTATCATATATATAATGATAATATATAATATAATCTATGGATTATTACGCAGAAAGTAATCAAGTCAAGACTACTGTTGATACATCTCAGAACAATGCAAATGTTGAAAGAGCCAATAGATCCACTGATAGATATGACGAGGACAATCTTGGTAGATACATATCCACCACAAAAATTTGGGGATGAAGCTGTTTGGACTGATATTTATATTGACAATATCACACGAGAATAAAAAAAGATATCTCTAGAAATGTGCTTACAAAAGAAATCATTAGTTCAACCTTTTTAAGATGGTTGACGAGATTACGCAGAAGATGCAGAAGAAAATGCAGAACATATAGAACTTAAAGAACGAACTACAGAAAAATAACAGTCTACGTGATGATCTATTTTTTATAATATGGCAATCGAATGAAAATCAAATAGAAAGAAGCCCAGGAGAAACAAAAGTCAAGAAAGGGTGCCAGAGAGCGGAAACATTGATAAATCAAAGAGCAAGATCAATCAGGGAGAGAAAACATATTTCAAGATATGTAGCAAAAATGGCACGTGATGAAATTCGAAGTAGCTATGAGAATGCTTTAAAATGAAAAAATGGAAGACAGCAAGAGACAAAGAACTGCAGACTTATGAATATATATAAGACACGGAATATTATAGAAAAACCTAAAAATGGAAAAAAAATTGCAGCAAGTGGGTGTTTACGAAGAAACGAAACGGAGAATTGAAATAGTAAAGCTCGAGTAGTTCATCTTTTTTTTTTTTGTCAAGACAACAAATAAGTAGTTATTTGATAATTCTTATTCTTTATGAAGAAGAATAATTTCCCAACATTATAACTACATCACGAAATGAAAGTATATAATCATCATTTTAATCGATGTGGAAACTGTCTATTTGAATGGACGTCTGGACAGGACTATGTATATGGAACGCCCTTTAAAGCGGTAATATAGAAAGAGGGAAATTACTTTAATTGCAGAAAGAGTACGTGGCATGTTACCAGAAGCTGGAAGATGTTGGTATATCAAGTTGAATGCATTACTTAATAAGGCAGGATTTGTTTGAACGGGACACAGGACGGGAATCCAATTAAGAGCGATCCTTGTATTTTCGTCGGTGAAGACATGACACAAGATGAGGCTGTGATTAATAAGTTATTAATTATTGGAGCTAAAGCAAGAGATTACATAGATTATTATTAGATTATACAAGAATTGAAATAAAATATGTTTGGGGGTTAATTAGAAATTGGCATTAATGAGAAAGATGGTGGTTTTTGTTAAGCCAGAAATAGTTCATCGAAAGTATTCTGGAGAAAAATACGGAAAACTGACATCCAGTGAAGACCAGGAGTATAGGAAGAAAATTGGATGATTATGAAGATTCTGATATTGTTGATATGTTGCATTTTTAACAATTTTCGGGAACTATTGGGTATTTTGTAATTGGAACTATACCAGATTTGGCATGCGCGTATTGTAGATTATCTCAATACTGCAAAGATCAAAGAGAAATTCATTTTCGAGCTCTAAAATGCATACTGCGATACCTATAAGTAACAAAAAAGTTTGTTGGTAAATTGAAAAGGATCATGGAAAACTGATTGTAAACACAGATGGTAGTTGGTGCTCAACGAATGATTCGAAATTCTTCGATGTATGTAATGTCAAATTCGCAATCTCAACGATATGTTGGAAGAGCAGAAAGCATAAAATAGCAGCTACATCGAAAATGGGATTCGAGTTAATCAGGCAATGTGAAGTAATATCGTTAGTGGGTTTATTAGAAAAACTGGCTCAAAGTGAAATGCTTTAATCGGAAATATCACGTTGTCAAAGACGCATATGATACAGGAGAGATGAAACTATATTATAAAAAATCAAAAAGCTGGAAGTAGATATGTTTAGGAAGGATTTAAGGGAAGAAATATGAGTGTATATTCATTTTTTAATTTATTGCTTCTTGTCCGACACTTGCATCTTTCGAGGTCTTTAAGGTACATTATAATTCAGAGGTTTTCAGACAATTCAGACGTTTTTTCTCTGAATTTTTGGGTTTTAACTAAAGTAGAACTAAGTAAGAAGGTAGATGGGGGTGAAGTTTCTTTGATCAAATGATTTAGTATATAAAAAATAGCATTACAGTACCTAACGATAAGTAAACCGTTGTGATTATTTATTATATATTTAACGTCAAGAACAGTTAAAAACTTTATTTCGTACTACAAGGAAAAAGTGAAAACAAGTGTTAATTCAAATGCTCTCTAAATATTGTTTCTCACACCAGTTTGTGCAAGAACATGATTTGTTTAGAATAATATCTATTATGGCTATTGGAGGTAATGTATAATTAAACACTGAATATATATAGGATCATTGTTACGAGAGCAACAGATATGTTAAACAATGTTAAGATGTAGAGATGTCAGGGACGGTTTCTGAAAATGAAACCTTGAGACGAATTCTCATTAATATTTTTTGTTGTGTGTTGTAGTGTGAGTGCGATTTGTAGTTGAAAATAGTCTGTAAATCTCTTTCCGTCCAATGTAAAAAGAAGTAAGTGCACGCGTTGATGGTTTTGTGACTGCTTCTACCATCGTCTATATGGATGTGATAATATGCCAAAGTGAATAAACGGAGGATTAATGAATGAGTTACTTGGTGAAAGAGTATGCGAATAATTTGTTCGTTCAACGTACGGTTCATTAAAATATTTTCATTAATTTCTTAATTTATTGAAAGAAATAATCTGTTTAATATGTTTAATTATATGCTGGTTCCTTTTATGTGTGTTAGGGATTCTTTGAGAAAGTGCATTTTATGCTTGGTCACTGTAACCAAGAGCTCATTTTCTTCAAATAGCCACAGGTAGATGAAGCTGTGATAAACAAATCATTAGCCACAGATTTAGCAAAAATTCGTTTTTCTGTTATGTTCTTAGTTGTGAAATAGTGTGCTGTAAAGTATTGGGGGAGGGGGAAGAAAAAAGGCAAAGAGTGTGCTTGTAGCAATGCAATGAAGAGTTTTGCAAGAGGTGGTTAAAATAACAGTGTCCAACAAGTTGGTATGTAATTATTAGAACTGTTCATTACCGTCACAAATTAAAGAAAGCCTGTGCCATGTTGTAGCACTATTTTTTGATAATTTCTGCTTCATCCATTATCTTGAAAACTAATCTCGTGTATAACAGTCGACGAAAGTGTTTTGTAGGAACGCCGGTTTTGCCATGTTTTGCAGAAAGGTGAACGTCGACCTGTTTATACCAATGTCATTCAAACTTCTTTGCCCTTCATGAGAATAACATATTTCCACGTCCTCGTGTTTGCCGTGGATAAAAATTTGGATGGCGGGCTGCACTGAATAGTCGAGCACGAGTCGCTTTGAATATTCTGTTCGGCCGGCACTGGAGCGGCGCGCGCAGTAGTTCGGAGGTCTAATTTCGTCGAGTGGATTCAGACTCCCCCGAACGTTTTAAAACAACAGTGGAGGAGCAGGGAACTCGAAGGGGAGCTCGAGACGCCGCCGCGCCCGGTCGGGCGAACGCGAGGACGACGAAGCAGTGGGCGAAACTCGCTGGCACTTCAGGCGGAACAACTGCCCTCTGGGACCCAACCATAACGCGACCTTTGGAACAGAGAACTTGCAAACGTGTCTGCTATTAGCATTATTAGACATCCCTGCGTCGAATCTGTTACTTGTACGATTTCTGTAAAAATATATACTTCATGTGTGCATTTTAGAATATTTGCATTTAATAATATACTTAGTGTTGACCTTTTTCATTCTCTTTTTCATTTTCTGCTATTGAGCCGCCATCCTCATGAGTATTTTTGTGGGTTTATTTAATTGATGAACCCTCAGAGGAGTACATTTTGTACCTCACGACACTCACAAAGGAGGTGGGAGGGGGTCTGAGGCAGCTTCACGCTGCGTTACATAGGGGAATGCGTTACAAGGGGAGGGGGTATTGAAAATACTAGAAAGTTGCGTTATGTAATTTATGGACGGTCCCTAATATATACTTGTGTTGCTATCTGTGTGGCAGTTTTTGGGTTAGTATTTTCTCGTAATGCATCGAAACAATGATCCCTATAAAAATTAGTTGCTATTCTTACTGAATATAGTTTTTTAATACCTTCAACATGAAGTCTGTTGATCTCTTTCGTTCACTGTGCATTCATTAAAAACAAAATCTTCCTATATTAGCATTATGCGCAGGAAAACCAAAATAAAAATCTGCTAATTTAAAAAATCTGAAAAACATGCAATATTACTATTGTTGAAATAACCCACTTGTGTGCACACGGGTACTCCCGAATTGTGAGACTATCTTTTGTATTGTCAGGTAATTCTGAAAATTTACAAATTGGGCAAATAGTTTTACATCTTCTATAGTAATACCCATTGTATTCACATACTCGTACGTGTCTGTTTCTTTTATTTCTAATCAAAATCAGTTCATTTTCGTTGAATTCTGAATTTTCGAAAACTGCAAAAATTAGAAATGGTGCTAGAAAATATGTGCTATTGTAGCACCACTACTTTGACCGTTGTCAAAAATCTGCCACGGCTCCTACATAAACCTAACATTGCCGATTTGCTTGGTCCCTGCGTCACTCGATATGTCTACTTGCACTTGTTCACCAACAATGCAATTTCATATCACTGTACAGCAAACATTTTCACGATGAGAGAGAGAAAGAGAGCAAGAGGGCCAAGACCAGGGCGAAAGGGTTGGGAACGGAAACAGTACGGAGGCGGTGCGGGTGTGGGGAGATGCAGTGGCGGAGGCCGAGCAGGTAAACCAGCAGGCCGTCCGTCGAGGGCTGCCAGCAGGCGCGGCGAGGCGCGGACCGGCTGCGCTCCCCCCGATTTATCTGCATTGCTATCCCGCTTCGCCTTCGCTTTCGGCCCCAGACTTGACACACGGAGGAAAATTTTAACATTTTATTGCAAGCGAATGGCGTAAGTTATAGCTTTGCACTTTCACCGGCTCAAAAAAGCAGTAAAATGTTTTATGTCTTTATAAGTCATGCATCTGCATGTGACGGATAAGTTTGCAGACGTCGGGCAGGATCTTTCAACAACCCTAAAGGCGATGTGCTGGATTAATTTCTATTCTGGTGGCTTACATGAACAAAACAATTCGTTGTGGATATTTTCGTAAAGGTGTATATAGGATTTTAAGCCGGGAAACTTCATTTTTGTTTAAAACCTTGCTTGTGAACGCGCTCGCAATGATTCCGTGTCGACTTTGTTCGTGAATGAGTGAATATGTAGTGTTTCTGGTTGCGTCAACTACCAGTTCATTATTCTTGTGGGTGTAATGGATGTTATAACCCTGGAGGTGGAGCTGGAACGTGAGATCCGGCACCGGCGTACACATCGACTTGCAGTGCTTCCCCTCCAGGTATCTCCCTCAGTGGGGCTCCTCCCCATCCGGGACTAGCTCTACGCTCGTGACATGTCTTGCGACATCTGGGGTAGTGTAGTGCAGGTAAGTGAGTGTATACGTGTGCGTAAGGGCAGAGGAAGGAACAAATTTGTGGAAGGGAAAATCACGTGCGGGCCGTGACCCGTTTGTTAGAGTACTCTGAGCTTTGCCTGGTACTGGTACGGAAAACCACGAAAAACTATCAGAACAGACTATTTCAGTGCGCTAGAATTCTCCTTCCAATCGTGGTTAGATTTGTCCGAGCTATGTGACTAGTATCGAAAATCTTCCACCGTTGGAACTCGAATCCTAGGACCTCACGGAGAACGACGCTGCAGAAACAACGACAATGCTACCGTTGAGCCACCGCAGCCGGTTCTTTGTTCGAGCTCGGAGCATCCCCCCTCTGTGATACTTCTTATTTCTTCCCGTGTGTCGTTCTTCCGTCGCTTTCTTCTTTCTTCCTTTCCCACTTCAATAATGCAGCGTCTGTTCCAGCCGGACGTCGGGTAGATAAATTGCAGGAGCCTTTGAGGCGTGGGCCTTCAGAATTCCCGCCCCTTCGAATATCAAATCGTGTTAGCACCGAGTCCTCTGTCTCCTCTTTGGACGGCTGTGGCGGAGGAAAGCAGTCCCCAAGCAACGCAGGCCAAAGGCGTGGGACTGCAACTTCGGAATATGCTTCGGCTCTTCTCAGAGATGTATGTGAAAGTAAAGGACAGGAAAATGTATCTGGTGGATTGCGAATTCTCACGAGAGCATGAAACTACCGATGAGAGTGGAAATATGATTAATCTTTTTAATTACTTTTGTTTTTGGAATTTTGTCGTCAGAGACGTTTCAGATATGTTTGGATTTCTAAGGCGAAACTTATATATGGATTGTAAAGATGAGGGAAATTAATAGATATAAGATGAAACTGTAATAGCATCTGACATAAAACAGAAGTAGTAAAGAGAAGTAGTAAAGAAAATCGCCAATTACAATTGGGATTTGGTCTCCGAAAAAGCAAGTGAGTAGGTTGAGCATTAATCTACGGAAGTCCCTTATTGTGCTTTAAGAAATGCTCCAATGCTTTCGAAATCATTTATTGGTCTCTATTTATAGGTAAATGTACTGTATAGTATTGTGTATTATACAACAAAACATCAAAATTCCCATGTAAATGATCTGTAAAGATGTCAAAGAACTTTTTGCCAAAGGGACCAACACCCAAAGGTTTTGTTGTACTTTCTTTGAGTTTTGTGTATAAAATGTTATTATTTGTTTACTTTTCGCTCTCTGGACAATAATTCTTGATTCCCTTGCATATGAAAAAACAGTTTTCATAATGTTTGATTTACAAGCCTGAGTATTTTCCCATATTCTCGATATCAATGGTAAAGAAACCCGAGAAAAATTCAGAACAGCGACCGGATCGTACAAGTCGAACGTACATGTTTTCGTAAGTATGTATCAGTTTATATTATTTGGACAATCAAGCAGGCATTTATTATGTCAGTTAATTTTGATGCAAATATTTATTTATTTAAAAATTACATCATACAAGGCGCAGGGCAATCATACTTCACTTTCCATTACTTTCCAAAGTGACTGTTGTCAGCACATCCATTCAAGTTAACGGATAAGGCGAATTGGATTATTGTCATACACCTTACATCATACGCTCGTATCCTATTTTGAGAATTTGTTATGTTTTAGCAGTCATAACTGAAAAGAAAGAAAGACTCACGCAAAAACTGCCAATTTTTAGAATCGAAAACCAAAAAAGGTGCAATAATCAAATGAATTCTTAATAAGCTTATATGAGTGCACTGGTGCTTTTTAGCAGAATCAGACAAACTAACACTAATAGCAACCATATGACAGTAATGGCATGGCCTAAAACAAAATGTTCAAAGGTACACAGTGTCAAAGGTACAATAGTCTCCTTTACATTCAAAACTGTTCGAGCATCAACACCAAAACCTATTTTTCAAAAAAAGGAAGAAAATAAGAAATAAATGGAAGGTTTGTACATCAAAATATATGTCTAGTTCTCTTCATATTCTGTTAATTCAGAGTATGGGCCAGGGTAGAGAGTGCCCGTGAGTATGTTCTGTATAATACTATGATCACTACAACTCACAACAAAAAATCCACATACAACACATGAACATTATTTTATGACACATTGCCAGATGACATTAAACAAGTTTATATTGAATTGAATATATTGAATATTTATTTTATTAGCTTTAACCTTAATTACACGCCATTATACAATTATGTACATCATTAATCAATGAAACAGTCAGATCAATACAGTTATACAAAAACAAAAAGTTACAAAAACAGAAATTACAAAAACACATTAATTACAAAAAAACTAAAATTAACAAAACTTTTAGTATATTTACATTACACGTTCACAGGTCATGTGTTACAATGTTTTTTCAAAAACCATGATTTTTAATAGCATTCTATTATGAAAACTTAATTATACGCGAGTATACAATTATGGAAATCATTAATCAATGAAATGGTCAAATCAATACAGTTACTCAAAAATAGAAAAATTACAAAAACAAAAATTACAAAAACAAAAAACAATTAATTACAAACAAACTAATACTAACAAAACTTTTAATATATTTACTTTACACGTTCATAGGTCATGTTACAATGGGTTTTTAAAAACCATGACTTTTAATAGCATTCTATTAAATACAATTATAGAAATCATTAATCAATGAAATAGTCAAATCAATACAGTTACACAAAAATAGAAAAATTACAAAAACAAAAGTTTCAAGAACAGAAAAAAACATTACTTACAAAAAGCCTAAAACTAACAAAACTTTTAATATATTTACATTACACGTTCACAGGTCATGTGTTACAGGGAGTTTTAAAAAATCATGACTACACCAAAGCCAGGATGAGAGTATACTACACCAAAGCCAAGATCAGTAAATGATCAAAAGACACAAGAAATAGATGTGACGCAAGGCGTCCTGCAAGGCGATTCCCTTAGCCCAATCCTATTTTCTATACTACTACATGACATCACTATGTTTTTTATGCAAAATGGACATGACAAAATCGAAGAAAAAATAGAAATGCTCATTTTCGCTGATGATATAATAATACTTTCAGACAACATATCGATTTACAATATAAAATGAACACTCTCTAAGTATTGCAATATAAACCCTTAGACGTCAATGAAAAGAAAATACAACTGCTTATCTATAACAAGGGAGGTAAACAGAAAAAAGGAAGACAACTTAATTACAGAGAACACTTTATAAAGCAAGTTAATTCTTATACATACTTAGGGGTAACATTCACTAGCTCAGGATTATTTAGAGCAGCTGCAGACGAGTTCCTGTCCAAAGCTAAGATTGCTATGGGAGCCCTTTGGAAGATATTAATTGAAGGTAAATTTGCAGATTAGATATATTCAATTCAACAGTGAACCCTGTCTTCCTGTACGCTTCATCCATTTGGGGACTGCGGCACTTAGATATAGCGGACAAACTTCAAGCAGGATTTTTTAAATTTCTGTTACGGTTACCGAAATGCACTCCTGGATACATGGTAAGAATGGAGACAGGTTCGGCCCCATTGAGTACACAAATTCTGAAGAGAGCAATGCTGTATTTTACGAAATTGATATAAATGCCTGAAAGTAGATACCCAAAACAATGCAATATACTATTAAAGAAACCAAGTAACACATCCGAAAATACTCATAATCGAAAATATAACTGGGTTAATATTCTGAAAACCAACCTCGAGTTACTCGGTAGCGATCAGCTGTTTACTGATCTACTAGATTCGTGTAAGATTGAGACTACTATTTCACATATTTGCAACCTGTACGCAGATAATGTCTTTCAAAAGGATCTAAACAGAGAAGCAATCATCCTACAGTACAATTTACAAATTAATAAAAGATACAGAATCCCTAAATGTGAACCATACTTATACTCGTAAATAACATTAGCACAAGTCAAAATAATGGCACAAATTAGGCTTGCTTGTTTACATACCGTAAAACTAAAATTCAAAAACATAACCTATAAACTATCGGAACTAGAAAGATGTATGGTATGCAATCTCAATCAACAGAAAACATTAGAACATATTATAAAACTCTGCCCAATTTATGAACCATTAAGAAACAATGTGGTAAAAAATCAAAACATCCTGGAACTATTGAGACTAAATGATCAAAACAATATTCAATCATTTTTTCATTTTCTTAAATCTTACTTTAAGTTACGATTATTTGCTCTATTTGAATGGATTTGCTGTATCTGAATCTAAATTGAATAACTAAACTGAATAAAAGATAACTGATATTAATTTGAATGTGAATAAGGTGAACATCTGAGCATTTAAATTTTTATCAAAGAAATTAATAAATTAATATTAAACAAGTTTAAGTGCCAAGTAAATTTTATTCTACTGCATAACAGTTTCTACACAATTAGAGACTATACCAAGCATCAAAAAGAAAAGTAATATTAATTTTAGCAATGATATTGAAAGTATAAATTACCATTTGGATTGTATATTTCTAAACAATCTATAACAATTACTGTACCTAAGCTTCTGGATCAGTCAGGTTTTTCGTTCAGTTTCTCCGATCCTTTGATCGAATGTTGAGATGGCTCCTTGTTTTTCTTCTGGACATGGGAAGTCATGTTATGTGAAGTGGTAAGAAGCGAATAATTTTTATTTTTTCTATGGAAGATAAAGTTAAATGTTGACAGAATGATACATTTTTGAAACTAGAGGTGCTACAAAAGCACATACTTTGTCGCATTGTTCCTAAATGCTCCGCAATATTATACTATTACATAACCCAGCAAAATTTTTACGCTCCGAGACGCTATCCCAAATCCTCAAATTTAACTTGCCGGCATTCATGCTACTACGCCACATAAGCGCGTATGGATCGAAATCGGGCAAAGGCAAATTACGTGAATGTCTGATTCATGTAAAAAACAACAAATAATTCAGGACCAGGTATAAAAAATTGCATCGAAAATGCATTTGTTCCTTTCACATTTATATTCAAAACATCAAATTCAACACGGAGTGCTACCAAAGCACATATACTTTTGAATTATTTAAAATGCTCCGCCAATAACATACACCTACATAAAAGAGCAAAAGTATTTTCAACCAGCAAGTTTTTTTTCCATTCCGACACCTGAACACAGTTCTTCAGAGTTAACGTGCTGGCGCTGATAAGCTGAATTCGATTTCCGACGCACAATTACAAAACTTTCTCTTCTTACGAAGTATTCGTAAGGCGAGAAAGTAATACTAATTTCGGAACCGTTAGGGATATGTAAATTGATCGCATGGGTTCTGGTTAAATTGTATTTCAATTTAATGTTGAAATACTCATGACTTTACTTAAATCGGTTCACACAGATGCACACAAGACAACAGTTGATTTCACGTGACATACGTGTAAGAAATCGAATAACAGAGTTGAAAAAATGTTTAAAAGGCAACTTGGGAAAACACAGACAAGTCTTGTATATTTATCTGCACTGATTCTATTTGTGAGTAAAATACTTCAAATGATTTTCAATGACGTTTCTACAATCCTTTATAGTTTTTTTCTGCAACAACACATTCATCAAATTAAAACCCCTCTCTGGGATTCGAACCCGGTATCTTCCGAACCCGGTATCTCTGGGATTCGAACCCCCCCCCCATTAAACTTATTTTTGCAATTTAAAAAATCAAGCAATACCAGCAAATAAAACTAACAATAAGTCCATATTTTTTACTATCCCTTATTACATAAATTAAGAAATTTTAAAGAAAAAAATTGATGCGGTTTTTTAGTGAATTTTGAGTAAAAATGTTTGGCAAACTTCAAGCGCAATTTACGCAAAAACTACTCGTTATTTCACAAAAATGTACATGGCCTTATTTAAAGTGCTAAAATAGTACAACCGAGATTGAGGCAAAAATCTCAATCTTGAATTTTGGAGTTTTCAAATTGTTTTTCGATATTTTCGAAAAATTGGGGATATCAACGAAAATGATACATACATCATTATCTTAAACGTCCTTTGGACTATTCAACAACAAAATTTAATGAAAAAAATTAAGCCATTTTTATGAAAACTTTGAAAATGTCCGACGTGCTTCAATAAAATACCCCAAATTTAAAATATCGGTTTCAAATACCAGAAGCCTCGACATCAGTGAAAACGATTGGAGAATGTCAATTTTGAAGAAAATCAGCTGAACGATTTAGACGCTAGCGTTGACCACAGATGGACAGACGGAGGTTTTGCCGTCAATCGATTTTTCAGTATCAAGAAGTAACAAAACATGGATGTTGGCTACACCACGAGTTACAGAATTTTTTTTTCAATTTAGCAACAGAATATATCCACATTTTCGTTACCAGACCCAAGCTGTAAGAGTTTTTCTAGCGACAATCCTCCGTTTTCCGGCGCACCATTACACAACTTTCTCTTCTTACAAAGTATTCGTAAGGTGAGAAAGTAAAAAGACTCATGCTAATTTTACACCGGAATATTCCTTGCCAAGTATAGTCAGCATTTATGGCGAATTCGAGTACAAGGATTAGTGGGAGAATTAAGATTTTATACGTAGGTCGATTTATATGTAAAGTTTTCAGGAAGTAGTCGCATGCCTGCAATAAATTTTCAAATGGTTCGCCAAAGGCAAAGTTTGAGAAACACTAGTTTATGATACACACGTGCGTCAGATTCTGAGATACATTCGTTTCAATATCCTCAGTTTATTGGCTACGGAGCGAATACATCGCATTCGCACAAAACGCAAACTTGTGACGATTCATTGGTAGATAATAACTGAAGACAGAACAGAACAGCAAAACAGAAAGTGCACCGCACAATGAATTTCTATTCAATTATTTATTAATAATTAATGATATAATATTTATAATAGAAGCACAGGCCCCTAAAAGTGTATCACTAAGTGGTATTCTTATCTATACCAATCGCTCAGAGAGGTTTGCGAAAATTATTTCTGTACCATTCTTATTCTACGCTTTCCTTATTCCACCTTTGGAAAAAAAGCCGAAAAAATAAGAGCGATAATTGAAAAAAATGTTTTTTCATTCGCATTAATTTCAAGAAGAAATTGCGCAAAAACTACTCGTTTCTTCAATAAATTGTACATGCACATTTTTAAAGATCTGATTTCTTTAGAACAGATTTAATTTGAAATAAAAATCTCTATCTTCAATATTGTACCTTTGCAATGCTAACTTGTAATTTTAGAAAATATATAATTCGCCGAAAAGGTGAATATCACATTTATATCATTCCTTTCATGCATACCAGGAGAAAAAAATTGTTTAAAAATTGCCTATATATCACGTAGAATTACCTGAAACCTACTCATATTTTCGTAGAATTTTACTTGCCCCTACTTCAAGATTAGTATTTAGCGAACAGATTACATTTAAAAAATCTCTATCTTCAATATTGTATTTGTAGGAAGACGCTGAAAAAATTGAACTTTGGCAGTTTCCAAAAAAATGGGGTTATCAACGAAAATTAGTCCTGGGCCATTCTTTTAAGCGTCTTTTACACTATCCAAGGGCAGTGTTTAATAAAAAACTTGGAGTCATTTTGAGAAAATTTGGGAAATATTTTTGAAGCTTCATAACAAGTACCCTCAATCAACTTTTCTGTTTCAATCTCAGAGGGCCTAGTGTTCCTTTAAATCTATGGAGGTATATCAATTTTGGCCCGGCAATAAGTTTGCTCTCGAAAATTCGCCGTTTTCCGGGGCAAGATTATTTTCTTCTTTTTACGAAGGGCGGCAAAGTATAAACAACCGTCCTAGATATGCGAGATTGCTAAAGCTGAAGATCCATAACCGCCTCAGGCATGAAGGGTCGCGGGTTCGAATCCTTCACGAGGCATGGAAGTTTGTGTGTCCGTTTACCGGTATCGTTACCCCTAATGTTATTACCGTGGTCGCTATATGAACTTAGAAGAGAACCGACCTTCAATGAGTAAATATAATATGATTTTGTATTGATTAATAATCTGTGGTACAGTGTCATTAAATATGATGTACCAATGTTAATTTTATGAAGTAACATTTCAGTGTCCAGTTTCAAGTTATGTGTTGGAATGGATAGGATCATTTCTAAATTTTCAAACAAAATAAGTAAGGTTTCTGAAAAAGTTGTCCTGTCAAACTAAAAGGTGGAATCTAAGCATGAGCATTGAATATCAACTGTACACAAAAGTGATAATCACGGATTTATTTATTCTTCTATGTAGATACTCCAACAAATTGGATGCTCCGTACAAAATATTAATCCATTGTGTTGTATTCATGTATGAAATGTGGGACTCAGAGGAAAAGGAGACAGTGATATTTTGAAGAAATATAAGTTTGGCGTATATTTTCTAAAAATATTCTAAGTACTATAAAGAATATATATTGTAACGTACTGTTAGTATGGTTCTTTACAAATCAAATCAAATAATATGGATTGATAAGGGCAGGAGTCCTTCCCGTAAATGGGCTCGGGGTACTTAACCACTTGAATGAAAATACATGTATTTACTTTTAATAAACACAAATAAAACAAACATTTATTCATCATGAAAATTTACAATGATACTTGCTTCTGTTACATGATACTGTGCTTCATTATTCTACGCTAGACATACAATTGCATTATCTGTCTTAATTAACCATTCGACTGCCATTTGCTATTTTGATTAATTTAACGTCATGATGCATACACCTATCCTGCAATAAGCAAACCCGTTATTATTCCCTCTATGCTACTTTCAATAGGGATGTTCCCTTTCCTGTCCCCTTCCCACTTCTCCACCGGGCTAGTTGATAATACCTTGCAAGTAACAGTTCGCCGTCTACGCCGCTTGCTGCCTCGCCGCGAGTGCTGATCGCCCGGCCCCCGGGCTGCCTAGCGCGCCGCACGGTGGTGTGAACGGGGTCGAAACGCGCGCATAGAATGTTAAGTTAAATAACTATTTATTTAGTGATTTTAAAACGTTTTCTTTGAGTTTGAATCTGACCAAACATATTCTAGATGTGAAATAATAATATTCCACTTGATTTATATTGTTTATTTATTTATTTATTATGCCACCTCTGGCATGACATCAGTGCTGACGCTTCGACCCCTGACTGCACTTCCACAGAGAAAGGCAATTTCGGGCTACGAATTGTTTTCAATTATTCACTTAATATCAAATATTTATTTCACAGAGATATGTTTCTATGTTGTTTTATAATTGCTCGTCGATAATCACTTAGTTAATTGAAATGAGCCTTTTTTCAAACCTCGTCAAATAATGTTTAAACTTTCGCCATTTTCAAAAAGGCAGGTCAAGGTGACTCTTGTTAACGAAAACATATTTCCAAATGCCCAGTTCATAAGATTTATTAATTTCATGAAAGTGTGTTTGGTTGTTTTTATATAATTGCTCGTCAAAAAATCGCTTACTTTTGGATAAGACGCTTTCTTTCAAATCTCGTCATGAAAACTTTAGACGGTCGCCAGTTTAAATGAGGCAGGCCGAGCGGTTTTTATTAACAAAAAAAATCAACAAATGTTCAATTAATTGCAGTTATTAATTTCATAGAAATGTTTTTAGTTGTTTTCGAGTAATTGTCCGTCAAAGATCACTTAGTTTTGGAAATGGCGCTTTATTTCAAACCTCAAGTAAAATTTTAACGGTCGCCATTTTAAAAGAGGCAGGCTGAGGCGGCTGTTGTTAACGGAATAACATTAACAAATGTCCAATTAATAACATTTATTAATTTTATGGAAATGTTTCGGGTGTTTTCGTGTAATTGCCCATCAAAAATAATTTAGTTTTGGAAATGGTGCTTTATTTCAAACCTCAAGTAAACATTTAATGCCATTTTAAAAGCCGAGGCGGCTGTTGTTAACAAAAGAACATTAACAAATGTCAAATTAATAATATTTATTAATTTAATGGAAATGTTTTTGGGGGTTTTCCTGTAATTGCCCATCAAAACTGATTTAATGAATGAAAATGACGCTTTCTTTCAAACTTCGTCATGTAAATTTTAAACGGTCGCCATTTTAAAAGGGGCCAGCCGAGGCGGCTGTTGTTAATCAAAAAACATTAACAAATTTCCATTTAATAATATTTATTAATTTCATGGAAGTGTTTATACTTGTTTTTATGTACTTTCTCGTCAAAGATCACTTAATTAATGAAAATCATGCTTCTTTTCAACCTCGTCAAGTACAGTTTAAATAGACGCCATTTTGAAAGAGGTTGGCCAAGATGGTTGTTGTCAACGAAAAACTAATTACAAATATTTATTTAATAACATACTTTAATTTCAGAGAGATGTTTTTAGAGTTTTGCTTGCGAAATTTTAATGTTATTGCTTGTCAAATTTCACTTATTGCATGTTCTACAGATCTCAATTTCATATGATTAAATTTATTGAAAAACAATGAAATTTGGCAAATTAAAAGAAGGAATATGTTTGAAAAGAAATTGAAAATTTTACGCAATTAATGGAAATCCGAAAGTTGAGAAGATAAACATTTTCAAGAAGTAAACGTTCTCGGTATTATGTCCGGAGGTAATAATACTTTTTCCAAGCACCATTAACGTAAATTTTAAACGGTCATAATTTTGGGAGAGGCAGACCGGGGCAACTGATCTCACCTGAAAAATGTTCAATAATGTTCACTTAATAACATATATTAATTTCAGTGATGTGTTTTTTGGCGTTTTTGTGTAATTGCCTGTGAAAGTTTACTTCGTTAAAGGAATAAGAGGTTTTTGCACACCTTAATTACGTAAGGCTTAATTCAATTAAAAATAAAAATAATTGACACTGCAAAGGCTTCAATATATTTAGAAGGGTATATAAAAGCGCATACAATTCCTGGAAGTTGAAAAGTTGAATAGGGAAAAGTTATAAATAATAAAAGATAAGTGTATTTTCATTGCTTGAGTGGCTGAATTTTTCCTCGGCTGAAAGGCATAGTTTTGAGAGTGTCGTATGGCTGTAAGCATTGATACAAATTATTATTTTTTTTCTGATTTATAGTAATTTGAAGTATGTAGAATTGATATTTATCAAGAAATAATCTTTTCAAAAATTAAAATTTGGTGCCTATGCGCGTGTTTCGACCCTGTTCAGACCACCGTGCGCCGCGCAGCAATGTCCGGTGACCTTGGGGAGCGGTGCGGCCGGCCGTGGCGCGACGTCCGCGGCCACTTCGTCCCGTGATTCTTGGTATTCGTGAATCCCCACTACGTATTGAACTCGTATCACCCTCTGCTCACACGGGGGGAAACACCGACTTGTCTAGTTCTCCACGGTCTTCAGCATTATTCTTCTTCAGCACTTCCACCAGCTACGCGTTGGGGTCTATCACTGATTCTACTATTCACGAATGTAGGTTTTTAACTACACATGGTTACAATATTACTGTTGCAGCGTTACCTCGACCGTTTACCGCCGGTCGGCATCTCTGTCCTTCCATGTCGGAGTCGTCGTTTCGTCTTCCAATGGCGCGTTCCCACGTGTCCTGCACTTTTCTTAATTTCGCGGTCAATGTACGCACTAGTTGTAGTTCCTTATCAGTGTTCACTGGGGTCGTCATTCCACTTCCTCAACCACCAATAATCACATTTTCTCCACAGATGCCACTTTATTGCCAATTCTTATGTTCGCTCCGTGCATAACGTACCCTCCGTTATCAAGCGTCTTCCATCACTGCTAGCCAGCCACGTACGTCTCTCACGGCTTGCCGCTGCTGATCCATTCGCACGGTTCTCAGACCGGTTCTCGAGTCGCTCTCGCCACCACGCACGATTTGAAAACCTATGTTTCCCGATAAGCTCCTTATCGGTACAATATATATTGAAACGAATTATTGTAATATTGCGATCATTGTTGGCAAGCAGGTGGAGGGTACCACGCATACAAAATGATTAGACCTTCAAATTTGTAGGATCAACATTTATTGCGCTACATGGCCACAGACGATACATGTTAGTATGACGTGGGGCCGCCATGTTGGCGAAAACACGAGTTCAAACGTTGCGGAATAGAGTTGTACATGTATCGAATGAAGTCTTGTGCTAGTCCATCCCATGCAGCTTACACCTGAGCGCGCAGATTCTTTGCAGTTCTTGCAGATTGGTGGGTAGGGTTGGGATCTTGATCGCACACTCCACAGCACCCCAAACGTTCTCGATCGGGGACAAGTCTGGCAATGCTGCTGGCCATAGAAGAGTATCTAAGGCTGCAAGGAATGTTCGGGAGATGGCCACGGTATACGGATGCGCATTGTCCCATTGAAATAGGGCATGGGCATTCACGAACGGTAGAGCCATCGGTTGCAGGGCCTCCTCAACGTACTGGTGGGCTGTCACGGTACCTCTGAGGAACACGGCGGTGAACAGGCACCAGGGGATATCGCGCCCCACACCATCACACCAGGCTGGATGGACGTGTGATGGGATACCACAAACCGTCGTGGCGATACGTCGTGGCGCTCTCCAGCTACGCCTTCAGACACGGACCTGGTGGTCGTCTCCATCAAGGAAGAAGCGGGACTCGTTGCTGAAGATGAACCGCTGCCAGTCTACACGGCCCCAAGTCCATCGTTCCCGACACCAGGCGAATCTGTAGGCGACGTTGCTGGGGTGTAAGTGGCAGGCGTCGTAACGGTTGGCTCGATGATAACGGTTGGTGAGCCTTGCGTCGTGCAACCAGCTGCCAATGACACTGGTACTTATAGGATGTGACAGTGTAGGCTGCACAGCCCGCTGAATAGCACTAATCGTTGTCGTTTTATCTGTTCGCGCGTGGCGGACAATCTGTTGGTCCTCCTTTTTCATGGTGCGTGGTGGACATCCAGATCCTGCATTTCGTGTGTGCATGCCTTTCTCAATCCATTGCCGCCAACAGCGGGCGATGGTGGCGTCTGTACGACCGGTGTGGTGCGAAACACGGCAAAATGACCAACCAGCCTCCCGCACACCTACGATGCAGCCCCTCTCGAACGTGTCTAACTGGACAACCTGCTGTCGATAGCGTCGCCGAGGCATAGTGTACGTGCATATGACGCTCTATCGACGTTACCCGATGTCGCAATGCCCGGCGCTGCCGTTTGAAGTCTTCTTATCTAGACCGGTGGGCGCGACGTCAAGCCCCTACCTTCTTCACCCCAGTGTGTGGCCGACCTTGAAAACGCAATCATTGGCTTAGCGAATGGTGTGCAAAATACCCACCGAGTTTGCAGCGGATCAGTAGGCTCCTTTTGAGTGCAGCTTTTTTATGACGATGAGTTTATATACTATATTCCGTGCGCTCTCTATTACGACTACTGTTATTTGGTGACTGAAAGTTTGTCTGTTTTTTCGATTTGTTATATATAGGAGAAAAGGCAGTCTAAGTGACTGTTTTTTCCAGTGTCTTTTTTACCACTAGAGCACGGAGATTACATATAACTACGTATTTAGACAGAATGAAAGAAAAATAAATATTCTCCCTTTTACATGACCATTTTGGTAAGTTTAGTGCGTAGTAATTTATCAATATTATGTGTAATGCATAAGAACGATGGATGAGGAGAGTAAGGTGATCAAGTGCCATAAATTAAATGGATCAAGGGAGAAAAGAGAATTCTGTAAAAAATTAAAGTTTTGTCTGAATTAATAATTCATTAGCATTCATGTGAGTCTCTAGGAGAGTCTTCGGAAACTAGTCAGTGCTCTTGTATTTTAAATTACATTACTCTGAGCCAATGCCTCTTAAATGTATGTGTATGATATGTGTGTATATGCGTGTATATAGAGGGAAGAAACAAACTTTTTATTAATTTAATATGAAAACAGTTAAAAAGGGTTGTGACGTAGTATTGGGAGAAGTGCAATCTGTGCACGGTTTCTTGAACTCTAGGGATCTCTGTCCTAACTCTTAAACATTTTAAATTAACTTATGAATACAGTTTGCAAGGAGAGTTTTTGGCAAAAATTGGAATAGATATAATCTCTCCGGTGTAATAAAAACTAATTTCCTATCGTCAAATCAGATGTAGAGTAACGCTGTTAACCCTTATGTTCTACGTTAAGGAATCTACTTACTGCAACGAGAAAATGGAGAACAATTATTTAAACCGTGCACATTCCTCACTTACAGGCCGGGAACCATCAAGAAAAAAAACACGTATGATAAGCTCAAAGCTAAATCTTCTTTAGAAGTTAGGTAGTGTTATGAAGACAGAGAAACTGTTTGAACTTGCAATCTTAGAGGGCACGACACTACGATGTAGCATACAACCCCTTTACACTTTGACAGTCTAACCAAAAATATACAAGAATTAGCTGCCGATCTCCGCTGGCGAGATCGCTAAAGCAGTAGTGTCGAAGAGATCTCGGACCGAAGGATCGCGGGTTCGCGTTGCGTCTCGGGCATTGTCGTATTTGTGTTCATTCTTTCACCCCCTTTCATCTCTATATCATGTCATTCTCACAGTTACCACAACGTTAAATCCAATAGTGGTCGCTAATGACCTAGATGTTTATGCGACCTTAAATAACGAAAAAAAGAATTAGCTGTGAACTCATTCGTCAAAGGCATAGCTTTTTCAACACATTAAAAAAATTGTGTAGCGCAATACCGATAACTTCAGGCCGCCATACTTGCGTTTACATATTCTTCATAACACTGGCGAACTTCTAACAAAGTTTTAGTTTTGAGTTTATCATACATTGTTTTTTCTTGCTGGCTCCCGGCCTATTAAAACCTGATCGAAATGTGTCATTTGAGGACTCTGAAAGCTGGTCTTCCCCCGCACTAGCGGGGATTCCTTCCCGGCCACTTCATATGAAATTTGTGGTGACAAAGCGAAGTTCACGTCCGGTTTTCTGGGGGTGTTCCCGTTTATCCCGCATCCATTTCTTCTTTCCATCATCACGCCTTCATTTTCATCATATAATCTTCAATCTATCAGCATTATCGCTATCAATTACTCATTTGATCACTCGCGATACTCTTACACTTTTCTGTTTTATCTAAAGGTAACTAATGTAAACTAGTGAAAACTATGTAACGTAATTAAATGTTTTCAACAAAATACTGTATTAACAAATTTGTATGGCGTTCGTACCGTTGTTGAAGTCAACGATTTACAATGACGAAATGTTGGCTCGTACAATTAAAATATCCCAAGATGAAGCAGAGAATCAATTTTTACGGAATATATTGACTCCACTAAATCATGACTCATTTTAACACGCCTACTGAGCTTTATCGGCACTGAACGCATTTAATAATCATTTACACTGTTTATATTAACATTCATTGTATAATCGGTTTTGATAGAGTTTTATGAGCTTTGTATACTTGAATTGCGCCAGGAAAGTCTCTCCGCACCGAGCCGAATCAAGGGCTCTTATTAAAAAAAATTGCATTTGTGTTCATAGCAACCTGATCACTGGGAAACAAATAAGAGGGACAACACTTCCTGCACCTGTTATGATTGTGGTGAGTACGCAATTTATGTTTCCTTTTGTTACAAGCTGCAGTTCATATTACCAACATAAGTTATGTTCCTAGTACTCCCATCAGACACTGGTGCCAGTGCCGAGAGACTTTATTGGCGCATTGTATAAGATTTATACGTTCAAGTTAAAAAAGTACTTGGTATCTCATTTACTCTGTCGTGGTTCAATCCAATTGTTTTCAGAAAATAATCAATAATAACAAAATATTTAATACAAAATATTAACGAATCTCTATAGAGTTCCAATTTCTACGACGTCTGGGACTGGCCCATCATTCTTATTAGGTTGTTCTGGGCCTCATACTACAAATAATTTATTTATATTTTGATTTGTTTTTATTTATTTAATCAAAGAACAATAAAAACTCTATGTGACTTGTTGGGAGAAGTACTATCCGCGCACGTTTTCTTGAGCTCCATAATCTGTTCCCAATATTTAAAATAATAAATAGCTGAATGATGAAAAAAACGTTTCAAAAAAAGCGTGTTTAGCAACATTTGAAAACTAGACATTTTCTTTTCAGAGTTACAGGAAACTTATTTGCATCGATAAATGAACTGCAAATTTGATTTTTTTGTATTGCTAAAAAAATAGTAGCCCATACCCTCGACTACATTGCTACCACTATTAGTAAAAGGGGAGCTCAAAAACGTGCGCATAGTGAAACTTCAACTATGTAGCACATGTTCCCCAACAGTGGGATACATTTGTGCACACTAGCGACACATGGATAGTTTGTTTATATAAAGAAACAAGTACACATTGTAATTAATAACCAATTAAATGGAAACATTTAACATGGATATTTTGAACTCAAATAACAAATCAAAATCAATGTGGGATATAGTAAAATGCGACCAAACCAACTAGAAACCTTGTAGAGAATGCTTTAAAAGATAACGATGGAGATGTGAACAATCCGGCAATAGTGGCTAGTCTCCTCAATACATTTTGAGAATTGCTGTCGATCTCACCAAGGGATTTCAGCCACAAAATTCATTTGACGTTTCCCTAAAAATCTTAGACACCATATTCCTTTCCGAAACCTCTTCCTATGAAATTCTCAAAATAATCGGTAAATTGAAAAATAAATATTCGGCCGGTTTAAATGAATTTGCGGATTGTTTGTTAAAGATGTGTGCGGCAGCCATTATACACACGTTAATTCACATATTTAATGCATCTTTATGCACCGGAACTTTTCCAGATATTTTTAAAACAGCTAAGATTAAGCCGCTCTTCAAAAAAGGCAACAAAAATGAAATTGAAAATTATCGGCGAATTTCTCTTGTATCAGTTTTTTTCAAAAATATTAGAGATACATTTTTATGTGCGAATGGAAACCTTTCTCAATAAACACGACGCGTTTTCAAATTGCCAACATGGATCCCGGAAATCAAAATCTACGGAAGCAGCTATTTTTTCTTTTCTTAAAGATGTTGCCTCATCATTGGATCAAAACGAAGCAACTATTGAAATATTTTTAGATCTTTCAAAAGCTTTTGACGTCATTGATCATAACACTTTACTTTCAAAATTACCTTCATATGGAATCCGTGGTATTGCTCTAGATTGGCTATGTTCGTACCTTAAACAACGATCTCAGAGAGTTGAAATACCTTACTGGAATGATGAAACGTTATGTACACACCTTTCCAGTTCTTTGCCAATTGCACGTGGAGTCCCGCAAGGATCGATTTCAGGCCCTCTTCTCTTCCTATTAACGTAAATGACATGCCCCTAGCGATTCGAAACGGAAGAACAGTTCTCTTTGCGGATGATACAAATATTCTTTGCAACAAAGAAACCGTAAATAGTACAATATCAGATGTTTCAAATTGGTTCCCTAATAACAAATTAATAGTAAATGAAAAGTAAACTGTTTCAATGCAGTTTTCCATTTCAAATAAAAAATTCTGTACTCCATTGAAAATGAACGGTGTGCCATTGACTGATGTTAAAGTAACAAAATTTTTAGGTCTATCATCTCAGTCAAACCTCAAATGGAATGCCCACTTAAATGAATTGAACACAAAATTAAGTTCATTATGCTACGCGTTCAGAATTCTTTCAAATTCCATCAGCCTTCATACAGATCGTTGTGTATATTTTGTCAATGTTCATTCCCTCCAAGATTTAGCATAATATTCTAGGTAAACACATCTTGTAGCTCCCAGACTGTCAGATTACAAAAAAGAATTGTAGGAATAATAAGGAAATCCAACCCACGTGTTTCTTGTAAGTCTCTATTAATCTAGGAATTTTACTATTACCTTGTCTCCTGATTTACGAATCAGTAGTTTTTGTCAAAAATGACTTACTTAAGGGCGGGAATATATTTTCAGCAAACGTCGATATCTATAAGTATAACACACGACGTAGTAATCATATTCACCAGGTGGCAGTATCAACAGCTTACTACAAAAAATTCACATACAATTTATGTACATTACTCTACAACACTTTGCCAGAAGACATTAAACGATTAAATTCGATAGAAAAGTTTAAGTCCCAAGTAAAATCTTTTCTGCTGCATAACTGTTTCTATACAATTCGAGACTATACTGAGCATCAAAAAGGAAAGTAGCATTAATTTTAACAATGATAGTTAATGCAATTATTTATCATTTGGACTGTATAATTCTAAAGAACCTGTAACAAGTATTGTACCACAGTTTCTGGGTTGATGGCCCCCATCTCGATCAGGTTTTTTGTCCACTTTCCCTGATCCTTGAGCAAATGCTAAGATGATCCCTTGTTTTGCTTCTGGACATAAATGTAACTTCATTATTTATGCACGTCTTCTGAATTTCAGTGGGAAATATAGTAATTCAAATTATCGTTTTCCATATTATCGCGGCAAAAAGTATTATTCTTTCATGAAGAACATAAGGGTTCAGGGCAGGAATTTATAGCTAATTTACCTTTGAAAATATATTTTATTATATAGGAGCGAATATTTTGTCAACAAAACTTGAAGAAAAAAAACACGCTCTTTTCTGTATTCAAAATTCGACTAGAATATGGTTTAGGATAGAGATCACAGAATTACGAAAACGTGCACAAATTTCACTTCTCCCCATAGCTCGTCACACACAGTTTTTAACTCTTTTTGACGTAAATAAAGAAATATTTAATAATAATATAAATAATATAAAGATATCAATTGAATTTGCACGTGCTGTTCTGTTGATTTGTTTTGATTTTGCCAATTTTAGTTGAAACTCTACGACGTCTTTATCAACAACATGAGAAAAAATGAATCCATTACCACTTTTTCTCAGAAAATTTACTTCATACTGTCCATTAATTTTGAACTTTACAAGCATAAAACTGCTTGTATTTGTGAAGTTCTTTATATTCATAGAGCAGATTTCCATGCTCAGCTGTGAATACTTCCTGGGAAGTGTATTTTGATTGAAATTTTCAATGAAACTCAATTTTTCATTGTCTTTGTTCTTGTGAGTTTTATAATTAATTTCTTTTCCTCATTCATCTCTCTGCTGTTCCAATTTTTGTCATTTTATTTTGCTTAATATGTTTTGTACTGTAGACTTTTTAAGTTTTAGATTGCTGCAGCATCTCTAATTGATATCTTTCCCTCTTCAGTAATCGAAGTCCGATCTGGTTTCTTTTATATTCTCTGACCATTTTGTTTACATCTGAAGTACGTCATCAATTTGGTTTCAATGCTTTATATAGCGCGTCAGGAAAGTCGCTCTGCAGTGACACCTTGCTGGTAAGAGTGCTTGGAACAGAAATTATGTTGGTAGCTCGAGCTATAGCTTGAAAACATAAATTGTGTACTCACCACAATTATAATTGATGCTAGAAGTGTTGTCCCCTTCACTTGTTTCCCAGAGATCTGGTTGCTACCAACATAATTGCAATTTTTAATAGGAGGTCCTGATTCGATTCGGTGCGGAGAGACTTTCTTTACACTCTATTGTAAAAAATGGGCATATTGGGACATTGGGTGGTATGAATAAAAATGAGTACTTTCTCAGGAGTACTTGCTCCGGAGCAAAGTGAGTCTACTCCACAGCACTGAGCAAGAGCTCCATTTCGTATGAATAAAAACTTCGTATGTCTCCAGAGAACTTGCTCATGTCTCGCGAGCATTTGCTTGCTGTGAACAAGCGATAGTGTGGGCAAAGAGTTTTTAAAATGGAATTCCTGAGTAACAAAGAGGTTATATACGTTACGCGCGCCGCATATCATTTGTTTGTTTTCCGTGGTTGATTTGTGAGGAAGCTGGAGTTTGCGTGTGTTGGAACACGAAGTTGTGAGATCGTACTGTTTAACGAATATCCTGCATATTTGTAACTCGAAATGAGTAGCAGCAGTGACGAGGATCAGAAGGCGCCGGAGTCACAACTGATTTTCGCTGAGATGCTCAGCAATAATCGGGTAGTATTTGAGAAGAGCCAGCTTCCGGAGGTACGAAGACGCCGGAAAGAAGCTCTTCAGAATTTAAAAACGCAATACACCGAAAAATTCGGAGTTATTATAAGTGAGGAACAGTTAACAAAAAAAATATGCAATATAAAAACCCGCTTAAAAGCAAAAACCGACAAAAATCGTACTGGAAACAAAAAAATTAAATTGAAGGCCTGGGAAAAAACAGTTTACGAATTGATGAATGGGGACAGTAATCCCACAGTGTGCCAAATAAAAGGTAAGAAACCTATTGTATTCTTATTATTTCATTATATTAACTGAATATATTCACAAGCATGTACATCATAATTTTTGTAAGAGAACATGTGTTCATTTTATTTCATTATGTTAACTGAATATATTCAGTATCATTTACATTATAATTTATGTAAGAAAACCTGTATTCATTTTGATCATTAACACGTATTCTTACATAAATTATAATGTATATGATTCTGAATATATTCAGTTAACCTAATGAAATGATAACTGAATATATTCACAAGCATGTACATCATAATTTTTGTAAGAGAACATGTGTTCATTTTATTTCATTATGTTAACTGAATATATTCACAATCATTTAAATTACATTTTATATCAATTTCAGGAGCAGTATCTTCAGCTGGAACCAGCAATGAAGCAGCAGCAGGATGTGTTTCTGATGAAGAAATACGGGCGGAGAGCTGCAGCGGGACTCCTGCAAGGGTGCTATCTCGCCCTGTAAAAAAAAGAAGATTAGTGGACTTACAAACAGATGAAACTAGATCAATGTCAAACATCGAATTGACAAGACTGGTTTTATTGGAGGAGTTACAAGTGCTACGATTAAAAAAGGAGAAGTATCTGTGGGAAAAAAGTATGAGGGAAAGTGAGTGTGTTGTTTTTGAAAATGAATAAAGAAAATTATACTTACAAATTAAAATCTGTGGATTATTCTTGACAGTTCATCCCTCCTACGTTGTCCTCTCAATCTGTCAGCAGCTCTTCCTTCTTCTGGGGGTTGTAATTCTTCCTCAGGTTCAATGATGTCCGTTGCAAAATCCTCATCATGTAAGTATTTTGCTACATTGTGCAAAATAAAACAGCACAAAACAACTGATGGTATCTTTTCCGTGGCTAGTCTCACTCTACTTTGTAAAATTGGAAAGCGTTGTTTAAGTTGCCCGAAACATCGTTCAATGGTAACACGCTTCTTTTTCAAACATCTATTGAAAGAGAGATGTTCTGGCATTACAGGATTTTTATATGTCACCATGAGCCACGGAGCAATTCCATAGCCTGAATCGCCAAGTAGCAACACATCGCTTTGTCCTGATAATAATTTGTGTGGATGGGAATTCTTCCAAATTCGAGAATCGTGAACTGATCCAGGCCAAGAAGCGTCCATGCTAGTAAATTCTTCTTTAGCATTGCATGTTGCCTGAATATTTATGGAATGAACGCCTTTCCTATTGATATATTCATCAGCATGAGTAAGTGGCTTCTTAATCAGAATATGCGTACAGTCAAGAGCACCAATTGCATTAGGGAAAGTGTATCTTTCCTGCCACAGATCTCTTGCATGCTGGAGATCCATTGCAGTTCTTGGGAACTGTATCCAATACTGTTTTTTTTCCTTTTATTTTCTCCGTTACGAAACTAAAAGTCTTGCTCACTGTGAACTGATCCACGCCAACATCTTCTGCCACTCCTACCTGAAAACCAGGATCGGCCACGTAGCGAAGAAAAATTTTCATTTTTTGCTCATTGGTTAGAGCT
Source organism: Acheta domesticus (assembly GCA_031308135.1). Lineage (NCBI taxonomy): Eukaryota > Metazoa > Arthropoda > Insecta > Orthoptera > Gryllidae > Acheta > Acheta domesticus. The sequence goes on along the minus strand of JAHLJT010008446.1, from coordinate 114,682,321 downwards.
CCGCCTCTCGTTTCTTCGCGAACGCCGAGAAAATGTTGTGTCAACCATACAACATTGTCCTTTTCGAATCGGTAAAGATTCTTATAATTCATGTCGTATGACTCTCGCCGAATCTTGTAAATTTTTTTTCTCCGCTGCATCTGCATGTGAGCACACGGCATATGCACGGCCATTTTAACCTTACTTTTCAAACGCGAGTCTGCTACAGAGGTCCCTCCAAAATTTTGAAGCAACTGCTCAATCTACTGAGTAAACACTAAACTTTATTCATACCAATTCTGAGCATTTGCTCGCCAGTTGAGAGTACGCTCAGAGACGGAGTAAGTTCTCAGAGACTGAGCAATTGCTCACCCACTTTATTCATATGAAATTGAGAAGGATCTCCGAAACTCGGAGCAAAGAGTAATTACTCATTTTTATTCATACCACCCATTGTCCCAATATGCCCATTTGGCATGGGGCACATTGGGAAATTATCGTCTAATCCTGTAAAATGTTTTTTGTTGTTTTTGAATGAAGACATGGCAACCGGGTAATACGTTATGATTAGAAATAAAGTAACGAGTACATTTTTTGCACGATATTCTAATGCCTTGTATTATCTAAGTATTGCTTTTCCGTGAAATGTTTAATTTTCCGTAGTAAGGAGGAATGCACATGTTAAAGTGAAATGGAAGTTTTGAAAAAAATGTTTTTCGTTTGTATCAACAGCATTATAAACTGTGTCCCATGATTCCTGCAGCGACTACTCCGCAAATAATTTTATTTTAGATTTAGTAAATAATCTACATATGCGTGTATTATTTAATGTGCCAGTGTTCAAGTTATTAATACTTGTAAGAATTTGTGCATTGTGATCACTGTAACCTAGATCATTCCTTTATTTTTTGCAACTAGTGGTTTTCTTAATTACGATTTGATATATTGTTGTTTTTTTTCTATTTAAACGTACTCCGTGTAAATACATTCTCTGTAATATCTAATTTAAAATTATTTAGCGCGATCGATGAGTTTTCCCAACTATTTGACCCCTTTTTCAAATAGATTCCCTTGTAAAATCATTATGGAAACGATTTCTAAATTGTATATTTTGTCCACAAAACAGGATACTTCTCGTGTTGTTCTTCATTTAACCGGATGAACGGTTCTTCATTATCCTTATCACCTGTTCCAGATCTATTATTAATAATATCTTGAAAAGTATCAATAGGATTATTGCATAATAAAGTTTCAAACCAGAGTTAACAAATTCCCCGGACTCCGAGATATTTATTAAAATATCCAAGTTCCAATAATTATTACCAACGCTAGTATATTATTACACCTTTGAAATATTTATAAGTTTAATTATGTTGGAACGGTTACATTATAGATGAATATCAGTGTAAATAAAACCTAATTTGAATTTCTATGCGAGACGTAAACGAGCGGTGGATGACAGCGCAGACAGCGCAGGGTGTATAGTCAGAGAGCGGAGCATCAAACGTTCGCAAACGACAAAATAATTTCTCGAAAATTGAGAATAAAATGTTTATTTTTTCGGAAAACATTGTTACATTCTAGGTCCTTGTCAAAACTTGTTTCTAAGCAACTGCTTGTTGCTTTTTGGAAAATCTGTCATTGAAGGCAACTTGTGAAATGTAGAAAAAAGTTTTGGAAGGAAGCTTAAACATTGCCCATCTAGGAGGTTTTTAAATAAAAGCACGTAAGTTCATTACAGTATTGTGATATTACCATCAATTGTCCATCAGATATTCACCTCGTATTCTGTATGCAAATCCCTTCATTATTTTTTGTTTTACGCATAGAAAAAATAATAAGTAAAAAGTGTGCTTTTTCACACCTGAAAAATTTGCTCAGACTTTTGTCCATCGCATTAAATGATGTTAAAAAAGTCTCTTCACCAAAAACGGGTTATGAAAGTGTTAGTCGTACCAGGTTTGGTGCCCCAGAGGCATCCACAAAAAGACATGCAATGCTCGACCTTATCATAAAAATGTTAGAGAATATATTTGGCGCCGTTTTGAAGGATATTTTGTTTTCGTATCTGAGGAATATTATTACGATTTTATACAAAACCCCGCGAAAACCACTAATATTTCAGAATAAGTGTTTTTAAAATGATTTACAGATCTAGTATTGTAGGATCAATTGCATGGACAAAGAAAACTCTAGCTCAAAGTATAAATCGTACAACATTCTTGTACAACATACCATCAATACCAAAAAATGTTCCTGTTTCATAACGCAATACGTGAATAGTAAATATTTATTGCGGGTGGTCTCTTCCTTTGAGCCTCCCTGTCGCATGACGCGAGCTTTTTCGTAAGCGGTAACCCACCGAGTATGCGAACTAAGTTGTTTGGCATAGTATGAGAATAGGCGGAAAAATACAATCAAATATTTGCCTTTTCGGTCAAAACCGAAATTATTTAATTGTTTTTGTATTCGTTTCGAACTCCTGGGAATATAACGAAACTATAGATATTTCTCATGTGCCCGGCGGTTGCATTTTTTTTTAAATTTCTGCGCGCATCGAGAATTAGTAATATAAAAATTTTTGTATTTTTCCGGAGTTCCTCTGTGTCTTAGACAGCTCTCAAACGGCGGTTGGAGGTTTCAAAGTTTTCTTTCAATTCTGGTCGCTTTGGAAATTAGCAATATGGATATACGAGTATATCGACTTATTTAGTTCTTGAAAGATTCTTCAAGGAATCTTTTTGGAGCGCTTAAAAATAACAGGATTACAGATTATATTTTCTTCTCAAGACGAAGTAAAGTGTAAAGTAAAATTTTATCTCCTTCGTAATCGTAAGAGATACAGTTTTTAAATATTTGGATTTTCGTTTAAATAAGTATCTGTCAAATTCAATTTCTATCTAATGCTTTTATTCCTGAATCGTCTGAAAGTCACTGAAGCTCACAAAAAGTCACTAACTCACTCACTGAAAGTCATTAAAAATTTTGTTTATTTATCTATATACTGTTTTTTCAGGAATTAGTGTTAAGAAGAAAATACCCAACTGTTCGAAATATCGCTCTTAGATCACATTGTATTGAATGAATCTTATTAACATTTTTAACGTTGCCTTCTTTGTAAAACCAAATTAAATACTAGCGTTAAATTTTGTAAAGCGTGCACAATAAACGTAGAGATTTCGATACAAATTAGTTTCATAATATCTTTTAGCATGTTCTTAGTTTACGTGTTCAATTGTTGAATTGTTTCGAATTTGCATTTAAAACTTGGCGGGAACGTCCTGCGTATGCGCAACTCCCCCACGCCCCGAATCGACCGGTCCGTCATGACGCGGCCCCAGCGGCATTCTCGTGAACTAACGCCGCGCGGTCTGACGATCAGTGTTCCCAAAGCAGTCGAAGGTGTGCCGTGTGTTCTGGTTAGTGTAACTCTGTGAATGTGTTTTGTTACAGAAAATCACGACGACGGACGAGGTAAGTGCGTGTGTGTGTAGTGTATCGCCGTAGAATTGCATGGGATGCTTGTCACGTGGCCACTCTGTTAGGTTAAGAGGGTAAGGTCGCGAAATTACTACTGTCAAAGCATCATGTGGCCGGCTTGTATGCCATTCCATTCGTATATAGCGGCGCGCTTCTGTTGGCGCGTTTGTGATAACTCTTCTACGTGTTTATTCGGGTATTTATTTAGATTATTTATTTAGATAACTCTGTGTGCTCGTCATTCCTCAGTGTTCGGTTATTACGTCAAAAGAAATGAAGACGCACTAAATTGTCATTGAAAAAAGTATAATCCAGTGTTCATGTCGCTATGGCCCAAGGTGAGGAACTGTAGTTTACACGAATTGTAAACTTAACTTGGTATTGTTGATGCATGTATGTGCCACATCTTATTATCATAGGAAACTTTTAATTCATGTAATTCATAATATATAAGTAACTTATTTATTTTGGCACATATATCATGCAGCATCATGCGCATTATTAATTAAACTTAATTTACTGATACAAATTTTCCATTATGATAAAATATATGTGTAAAGGAGTGGTTTAAGTCTATAATTTGTTGTGGTAGAAGCTAGATAAATTTAAAAAATAAGCACGCATGAATCGATCGTATGAAAAGCAATGCTTCATTGATGTTTTTAAAGTTGTGCGGTTTATCTGCCAATGTTCAAAATATTAGTTTGCAAATCGCATGCTCGTAGTCTATATACCAAGGATGCCATGTGGCTGCATTTACTAGATCGATTTAGGATTACATCTTTAGCAGCTCACCCCATCCCGCGTTTCCCCCCATCCTCCCGCAACCCCCTCCCCTTCAGCAGTCTTTCCCCCTCCCTTCAGTCACCTCCTTCCAGCTCTTCCAGGCCGCCTCCGCTCCCAACCCGCGCGCTTAGCTTTACCCAGTTGTCCCTAAATATAGCTTACTTCAAACTTTAGTGTTGAGGTTTTGTTCCTCGTGGCTTTAACATTCTTCGTGTGTATGCACGTTGTTAAAAGCGCAGTGTGTATTGGTGCTTTCCCTTGACGTAGCACATTCAGTTAGTAATTAGCATGCTCTTGTCACTTGGGATGCTAGGTGAATGTCTTTTCAGCTCCAGTTAAGGTGACGCAGTTAATTAAATTGTGTCACAGTTACTCGCATTTGCGTCGTACTAGGACCGTTGAATCATAGGCCTCCAAGTTATTTTGAATATTCTGTCAATAGATTGAAAATTATGATTGAACTGCGAATTGTTTGTTTGAGATGTAAATAAGTTAATTGACATGTATGTTGCACGCGAAGGAGTCTTCTTTTGAGGATTGAACATTTCTTTGAATATTGAAGACATCATAAAAAGCTAGGAGTTTGTTAAAATTGGTATTGGAGTTTGAAATTGCTGGTCAAAAAACTAATTTTTCGTGCTTCGTACTATTTCTTTCTTGAAAACAAATTTTGGTTTCACTTGCCGTTAAAAAAGGAAGACGCAATAATTATTTCTGATTAGGGAAGGACTAAGGGTTTTTCAATGATCATTCAAGTAAATACACGTAATTGTTCACCAGCACGTTAGTGAGAGGTCATCGAGTACATTGATCTGAGATTAGGTTACCATGTGAAATAAAAGTTTGCTGTTACATCAGGAAACTAATATATACATATACATACATACGTAAAGGGGATATATTGTTTATATATTTTGGGTTGATATATTTGATACATTTTATTGTGGTAGAGAGCTCTCGAGAATTACCAAGTAAACAAGGAAATCATATTTAGAGCCATAAGCTTGGGGTAACCCATGCTTTCGTAATATAATGGTGGCATTGCGTATGCAAGGGATCATGGCATAAACCCTGTCATTTGGAAAGGATTCACGATGCGATGCCTCGTAAATCAGCCAGGATTCTCCTGTGAGTGATGTTATGCTAATTTTATCGATTCTGACGCCTTCATACATCCGCGTCACGAAGGCTCCGAACTCTTCTGTGGCAATGCGTCATTTTAAAGTTCTTCCTTTTTCTCAAATTTATGCAGTCGAGGAGTATCAAACAAATCCGAAATGCTATTCAGAAAAAATAAGTTTCATTGGGTTTATTGACTTCTATCTATTCTCTCGAGGGCAATGTTAAAGAATAGTAATTCAGCATGGTAGGTTTTCGACGACCTTGCATCACAACTTGTAATCGGTTTGTTCTTAAATAAAATAAGGGCTATTTCAGTGTATCCCATTTCATTACTTTCGGAATAAGGATGTTTATTAAACTGTTTATTAAACTTGTTTATTAAATTTAATAACTTATTAATTGTTATTGCCTCTATGTGTTTATAAATTATTGATAGACATCGGAATTACTGTTTGTCTTATCTTGAGAGACTATACATTGGAGAGGATGATAGTAAATTCAGATTTTCTTTCGATATGTTTAGGTCGAGGTAGGTATTGTCGTTCAGTTTACGTGTTTGGTGTGAAGCGTACTTATTGTCATTTGTTGATAGATGCTCTATTAACTTTTTTTGTGATAAGAGATCCGAAGGTTGCAGAATCTAACAGTTTAATTATTTCGACACAACATTCCAATGAAAATGTATTTTAATAAAATAGTGTTTCATCAAACTCATTCATTCTCATTTTCAAACTTTGCCACCTCACACTCTTCTGTGGTCAAAACGAGTGTGTAAATCTTATTTAATTTACGTTACCAGTTCATAATTTAAGAAAGAATATGTTATTCCTTGGGCTTGTAATGTAGGAGTGGGTAGCATTCGTTTCTGTGCTCCTTCACATGTAGGAAATGGAGTATTGATCTCTAAATGTCCAGATTTTCAACCGACTACGTGCTGAAAAAAGTATTACGTTTTTTCGGGGTCAACATTGAAGCACTATTTTTTTTAGCTTCTCGCAGACATGCCGACATCTTTCATATTTTATGGGCGTTATTTTTCATTTACATTGGGTCAAATAGAAATTGTGATTTACAATGCAACATGCATATCTCTTTAATTCGAATTCTCCAAAACGTGTATGCCATCGATAAAAAGGGTAGTTTTGCGAAGCATACATAGGACTGCAGGAAAATCAGTAAATACCAACCTTTCAAAGTGAAGTTCACTTTTCTGCATTGAAAAATTATTGTTGTTACATTGCGGAGTTCATTTTTGTTTCAAACTCCTCACACTGGCGGCAGAAATGGGTCAATATGTAAGTGAACCATTGGATAAAATATTAAAATTGAACCGTTGACCATAAATTATTCCATGAATTCCATCGATGCGTATTTTTCAGTATAATGTTGAAATGGAGCTACGAATATCGTCCGTGCAACGTTCTAGAAACTCTAAACCGAATCAAATTATTTGAGGTCCCTTTCCGTGGTACGAAGCAATTAAATCCGTATTTGCTCGGTACACATTATGTGTTAAAGAGAGATCGTGAACCGCATGCTCCTTTTCCATATTTTGTTTCTCCATTTATACAACGTTTCGCTGCAGGTTATTGCTGGCGACTGAGCTGGGAACTGGCAGCGAGTATTAAACCGGCGGGCTCGAGGGGTTCCACATAGTATCACCTGCGTGTAAATCGGACGCTACTTCCCACGCGGCAGTCCTCTGTTTGCGTGGGAGGGCGCGCCCTAACCCGTCCCGCCTCGCCCCGCCTACGCATCCACCCTCTCCCCGCCACCCATCGCTCCCGTTCCACCCTTGCTCTGCTGTTGCTGCCGCCGCCGACGCCAGTGCTGCTGCTGCTGGCGTTGTAGTAAACATGTCAGCTCGCGCCGTGCCCTCGTTAACCCATTCCTCTCCCTTATGCCCTCCTAGCTTCCCCTCCGCAGGGTGTCACTGTCGTATTGACCCCCACTCTTCCCCTCCGCCTCCGCGTCTCTCGGTCTCCCTCGTGACCGCTCGAGGAGCCCAGCGGCGGTGGCGCGGTGGGCGGGGAGGGGCGGGGCGGCGCGATGCGATGCGGGGCCGCGCTAGGGCCCCTCTACAGCCCAGTCAAGAGCCGACCCGCGCTGCAGTGCTGCTACCGCCGCTGCCGCCTCGGCCACTGCGGTGGCAGCCAGCCACACGAGCCAAGTGAGCAGCTGTGACTTGCATCGATTTGGCGCTAAGCGTACCTGGAGGCCCACCCGGCCGAATGAACGGACCAGGCGTCGTTGCATCTGGCCCTCTACGGAGAGCGCTAAGTGCTACTGCGCGTCCAAATTTGCTTTCCTTTGCTCACTCGCGTCGCGAATGTATCCTGTAATGTACGTGCTGCTACGTTTTGTAAGTTTTTTATATATCTTAAATGGTATTGTCTTTCTGTACTGGCACAACAATCAAGGGGCTAAGGCCTACCAGCGAAGAAATGATATTATTCAGTAGATGATAAATAATATTTTTAAAGTACATTAAATTCTCGTCTGGGATAAAAAAATCAGAGAATTATTGTTCATCGAATTGTTAACTCAAGAAAACTTAACAAAATTGTTAAGTTTTCAAATATTTAATATTCGTGTCTTATTTAACATCAATATTCTAATCCTCATCGCGGCATCAGTTGCTTAGCTCATTAACAGGCGAGTTAATAATGCTGAATGTTGCATGCAGTCCTTCCTCTCAAATATAATGCAAGAGCTTTGTTGGAGATATTTGATTGTATCTGTTTGTATCTTTTATTGCCGAATTTATGTTGTTAAATTATTCTGCTAGTGCACGCCAAAGCGACAAACTGTTGGTATATCACCGATATAACAAAAACGGTGATCATTATTGCACATGCTCCATCAATTTCTGTGCGAAACAACCATCACCGCCAGCCAGACATCCAACGACTTATCCCCAAGCAAAGAACAGCTATAAGAAGGATTTTAGAAGGTTTCAACCGTCGCAAATAATGAATACGCCCTGGTCTGGAGCGTACCGGCGCTTTAACGATCTCAGCTAAATCAACAGTGAGCATTCAGAAATTTCAGAACGTGGCCTGAAAATTGTATGGTCTGTTTAGGATGAGTCTCTTGAGGATTATAGTATTGACAATCGAAGGCATTCGAACAAAGAAAATAAAAGTTGATGTGGGCAAACCCGTGTCTGGCGCAATGAGCATTAGATTTCCAGTTGACGTGAACTGGGGTCTGTGAAAAAGTTATCGATGTCGAGATTTTGACGAAAATTCACGGTTTGGGTGTAAAAAAACGAAAATATGTTTTTCCCTAAAAACATATACATCTGTTGATCTCCGACTATCCGTCTTCATTCTCTGAAAAATTCTAGTGCCTAAACCGTTCTCAGGATTTTATTTCAAACGGATATTTTTAGTCGGTATGACCGAACTCCTGGTCCCGTGAAGATGAAATAAATATTTTGTTCTAGAAGTACATCACAGAAAAACCGATAGAGCATTTTCGGATTGTTCTAAAAATTATTCCAAATATATTAAATCTATTTTAATCTCAGTAGTGAACGGTTTGCTAATACATATTGTGGAAGTTTGGTTTTGTTTACATGGCTGTTTTATATGATCATGACTATTTTAAGGCATGTGTCCCGTCAAGTGCGACATTGCCCGGGTGGGAATAGAAAACTGCAACTTTCCAATTAATGAATAGTAAAAGGAAGTACTTTCCATGCATCAAGTGATAAAAAATATCATTCATCAACTTTCTCCGTGGAGAATTGTAGAAAGAATTCTCTAATGTCTTCATATGTTATTGGAATTCAATAATTCTAGTTAATTCGTAAAACTGGATTCGTGCCCCATCTTTATTGCCGCATTTTACTTTTTATTCTATGGTATTTTGGGTACTAAATGAGGTATTTTGTGCCTTCCTGTACCGTCTTGATGATCTTCTTTCCGAAGTTTGAATGACAGAGTAGCATCCAAGGTTTTTGGATGCAGGACCTGTGTTCTGCAATTGCGTAGAACGTGTTGAATACACGATAAGTCCGAAAAGTAGTTTTTGGAATGTGTTAATAAAAAAATAAATTTTATATACCAATGTTTTGTTTGTTTTAACATTGCATTTCTCTCCTCTTTCAACAAACAACTGACTTCTTTCCCAAGGAAAACAAGTGAGTTGTTGGTTGAAGGAGGACATTTCACTTATAAATATGTTTCAAAGTGGTCCGTCAATGCATTTTGAATTTCGAAAACAGCGTCGCCTTCATGGGAACCTTAAGCTTGGGAAACAGAAAGAGCCTGCTGGCGGCAGATGAAGGCAATAGGGAGGATGTAACAGAGCTGTCTGACAATTCTCGATGAGTGGGCGGTGGCGTTGTGCAGCAGGAACCAGTCGCGGCATCGGTTGAGAGCTGGGCGCAAATTGTGTGAACATTGTGAAATTGTATGAAAATTGTGTTTTTATTAATTTTCGTCTCCTTTGCTAGCATCTGACATGTCTGACATGGGCCTTGGACAAGAAGATCCAGAGCACGGTGAACATATTCGTCCATGGTGCTAGTGGAAAGTCGTCCACACCTTGTGTCGTCATATAACACTTATCCCTCTCTGAATCGTTGAATCACTCGTATGCTGCTGAGGGAGATTAGTATTCACCACCTTAAGCCCATTTCATCATCTCGAATGTTTCCGATGCGATTTTCACACAAAACTTAATAACCACGCGTTGTTCCATTCTCACGCTGTGACCGCCTGGAAGCGCACAAGCACAAAGAAGCGTTCGTTGCACTTCGCAGCGCATTCGAAACTGAGGGAAAACAGTCTCAAGACCATCAGTAGTTATTGTCGATCCAAGAAGATGACATAGAAAAAAGAAAAAAAATCATTCCAGGAACTTTTCGGACATAATGTCTAGGATCTAAATCGTCGAGATTTTGAAGTTCAAATAAATATCTCTCATACGTATACGAGACTCTAGAATTGATTTGATAATACGACGTTATACGACGTTATATGTTGTATGGGTTTTTCCTTCATTTGTGCTAAGAATTGCATAATTGTAAAGGCGTATGTTTATAAATGCTAGAAGTAATAGAGACAGTATTCGGATTGAAATCACATATTGTGTGATTTTTGGCAAAAAATTTAATTTTATTTTAGATCGTTAATTAACGACAATAACTTTAGAACATATTGGAAGAAAAACTAATTAGCAATTTCGGTGAAAGAGGCATTGTTTAATAGCATTTCAAACATGCTGTATTATTAATATGTTTCCAAATCGATTCTAAACTAGCACTTTGCAACAAAATTGTTTTCATGAACGACCTGACCAGACACCAGCTCTTACACTTCGTGGTTGTAGGCAGTTGCCTTGTTTGCTTCGGCGTAAATTAGTGTCTGACTAAAGCACCGCTCTTCGCTGGGTCTCGCAGGGCCACAGTGGGTGGCATGCGGGGTTGTCACGCTTCTACCTCCCCTTCTCCTCTTCTTTCTCCTGCTTCTCTTCCTCCTCCTCCTTCTCCTCTTTCGCACCCGTTCCGCTTCCGCCGCCAGCCGCTCTCGTCGCCCTCTCTCAGTCCTCCCTCAGCGCTGCGCTCCACCCCGCCCTCTCCTCCCGCACCGCGCCCTCTTCTCTTCCTCGACGATTTCCGCGCCCCCGCGCCCCGTCCCGCCGGGTCCAGGTTCCCTCCAGCGGAGCGGCGCCGCGCCGCGCCGCGCCGAGCTGCGTCCTCGGGCTGCGCCATCTTGCGCCACGGCCGCCGCCGTCTCCGCCGCCTCCGTCGACCTCCTCGGGCCACGCGGCGCAAAACACGCGCGCGCGCGCCGCCGCCGCCCTCTCCTATCAAATTTCGCCCCGGGCGGACGGCGAGGGCGGCAGCCGGACCGCGGTTTCTTGCGCGCTGCGTCGCCCCCGCCGCGCTGCTCGAATGAAGGTTTCGCCCAAGAGGTCACCTTGTTCAGACACCGAGGTCGCAGGCGTTGCTGAGATGGGTTTAAACGTTTGGCCCTAAGCCATTCTGCGAAAACGTGTGTAAAACTGCTGATTTATTTTAGATTTAATTATATTGAAAAGGTGGATCAAGAATATCAACAAATATTTCACCTTATAGAAAATGCACCATAAACATAAGCTGTAAAAGATAAGCAATTGTCGTACTTTTATTTGAACTTTTGCGTCCTTTCCTTTTTACGGCAATGATAGTATTAGTTTATTTTGAATTTTCAAATGAGGAAATAACGAGCATTGGAAAAGTATCGAAACTTTTATTCAGTTCATTCATATGATTTGGGAAGATATTTTGGGTTCATTTTGCCGAATTCCTCTCGGTGATAGCCACGAAAACTCGTTTCTCTATGTCAAAACCCTAATAGCCTACTGCAAGGGATAATATATGTTAGATGTATGTCCCCCTAACTCTACAATGGGTAATTTCTTCTATTTACCGAAAAATCTTCTTAATTATTTAGATATTTTTCTGAAAAAGGATATGGACATAAGTACCTTTGGAACTTTTGATGTATGGAGTGTTTGTTTTGTGTGTGTGTTGTTTGGAGTATTTTCTCCTATTCAGCTCATTCTTTTAGACTTCAGAGCAATAATATTCTGTCATAAGGTAAGAGTAATTCCTAAAATAGTTTATATTCACAATAATAGAAATCATAATACCAATTTCCTAGTCGATTATTCCAACGTGGTCTGGCAGTCCTAGCTATTGCATCGGTTGTCAAGTTCAGTAAACAGAGATGGCGCAATTGTCCAGAGAACCTGCGGGAATGCATGTCAAGACACCAGATATCGGGGGAACAGTCCATCTGACAAAACGAATAGGAAAAACAATTGTTATTAAATGGCAAATAATTTAGAAAGAATTGCGTAATAATTCACTTCACGTGGTTGAATACGCGGGATGTCAGGTTGTTTTGAGTGACTTGTGTGGAATTACTCGACATGTTTTTGTTGCAAGTTTATATGTGATGCTTTGTTTATCTACACATTCAGCATCTGAGTCACGTATTCCTTTCCATTCGTTGCAAGAGAAACTTTGACCTTAAGAACTAAACTTGGGATGATTTGTCTGTGGGCTTGGTCTTGCGCTCTGCGCGTCAAGTACTCCTTTAACAATGACAGCATAGTTTAAAGCTCGTAGTCTTTCTCTAAAGTTGTATTTTAGAACTCGTTAATAATGTTGGTATCGCTAAAGGGGTTTGATCGGTTTATCGGTGCGGCGTATTATTTGAGGATTTTTTTGAACAACAAAATATTGATTATGCATTCAAATGTAGATTCTGTTCACCATACTATTTAATTGAATTCGTATGGGCATCACATAATAGAATGCTCTTTACTGAAATGTCTGAATGAAAAATGACGACTCAGACGACTCAGATTAAAATGACGACTCAGATTAAACGAGGAAATTCTCTAGGAGGAAGCGAAGAAAAATATTACATTGAAGTTTGTGAAAATACGACCTTAAATGTGTGACGTCGTCATGAGATGAGGAAGAACACAGACACGGAGTTTACTGAACATATTTATTTACAATAGTTTATTACACTATGTACACTCCTAAGGAACACTTCTAAGGAACGCTGCTCTCCACAGCACTCCGATTCCTGAGAAGAACCGCCTTAGTATTTACCTAGAGAACCCCAGCTCGCTACACTAGCGCCGCCCCTGGTCTCTTGTCCCGTGGCGAAAAGCCACGCCTCGTAAGACGCTGCTCGCGATCACCTCCGCACATCGCTACCTTCAAACTCGACTCCCAAGGAAGCTTATTCCATCCGCCTCCCTTGCGAGGCATCACGTGACCGACCTCCCACGCACAAAGCGTCATTTCCGCACGAGATTTGGGCCGGCTGCAGATGAAGCCTGGCGTCCACCTGCGAACGATTTCTGTCGTCACACATCACTTGTGCGAACGGACAGCCGCCTTCTCAGACACGCCCCCAGCGGAGAGACCCTCGACCCCGGGGGTCCGCCGCCCCTGCGCGACACGAGAGGACCAGCCCCTCCCCCATGCACGACTTGTGCGGTCGGCCGCGCCCAGTGCTATGACGCTACAAATGTTTGCGATCACATTCGAAAAACTGTTTCCTTTGTTTTGACACCTCTGAAGAATAGTTGGCCAGCTCTCTAAAAACTCAACCGTGAGAGGCAAGAAAAGAATGAATGAAGAACACAGTGGGACTTTCTGTCCCCACGATTTTTCATTGCTGTATTATATTCACCTCGTTAAAAAGATAATTGTCGTACCGAGTTCTATGATTGGTCCCGATGAATATCTGTACTGAACTGGAAGGGGGGGGGGGGTCATTCCCAAGTCGACTTGTAGGTCGGTACCAGAAATTAAGCTCCAGATAGGGAGGAACACTTCCATCTCCCGAGATAAAGAAAACAATCGCTGCACTAACGAGGCCAATGACTATAGCAGTTGCCGCCCTCGGATACACTAAATATTGACTCACTCTCCCCCACATTCGTCGTTGAATTTTAGTTGCTCTCTCTGTCTCTCTGTCCCTCTTGGTCTCCTCTGTGTGACTGCTGAAGGGCGGGTTCTCGGTTCTCTCTACACTTCTATATTATTTATTTTCGGATCATTATTTCTTGAATAAAGTGAGTGTGTAATGTGTTACGTTCATAGAATACACGCCTTTCTGCGACTTTTATCCATTGCTATGCTGTGTGTCATGTATATACAAGTATGTGCATGCATGGTCTGGCGCGTTAGTGTATGTAGCAATGGCGTAGCGTGACTTCCTTACGGAGAGAAGCTTTCTTCATAAATTGTGGGTTGCGTAAATGTGATGATTAGAGACAGGAAGTTCAGTAAAATAGTTCAACTAAAATAAGCACACAAAAAGGCATTTATTTTTACTAGAATAAGCTTGCAAAAAGGCACACGTCTGGTTCACATAAGGGTGCCGAAAGGATGTAAACAAAGAAAAATCGCCATTTAAATGGAATTATTGTACAAAATAATAATTGAAGAGATTCAATTTTTTATTCTAAAATTTACATCAGCGCTTACGTAGAAGGAAACAATCTCTCCTTTGTAAACTTGATTACATATTACTAACAAATTTTCATTTTGCACATTCTGTCCAGGAGAAAGAATATTTTTCAGTTCCACTATTGAAAATTATTCTGTGGCACGTTTAATTTCGGTATGATGACTACGACTTTGTTTCACTCGCGATGCTGTCTCTACGCAACGCTGTAGTGGACTCTGTTCAATCCTGGAATGCCATCAGTGAAAATTCGTTTATTGTTTTCGTTATTCGCACTCGTGTATTCGTCAGCATTGAGAAGAGTCGCATCATATATCGTGTACGGAGAACTCTATTCTCGAAAGGGATCGGAGGCCCTACTGAAAGGTAGGATGGAAATGCCCATGAGCGAACAGTCTGTCGGCTTCAGTGAAAGAAATCCAAAATGCTCGACAGGTATCATCTTTCTCTCTCATTTAGACAGGACTTTTTCATCTCATTAGACTTCTGGCCCTGGAGCATCCGCTTTGCAGAGAAAGACTAAACGCGAATGTGCCTTCGTGTTCCCCAGGCTTGCTGGTATGCTTTCAGCTTGATCTAGATCGGTGCTAGTAGTAACCTTCTGCATTTTTCGAAAGTTCAGAGAGTTCAACGAGAATTAAACCTGCGCCGAATTTATTAGCGTCCTTTGCTTTATTGTAGAAAAAAAGACCAATATGGATTTTCATCAAGTTTTAAATTCGCAAGCATTTGAGCGACGTAAAACGAAACGCAATCGCTCCCTGTAGTTCTCCATTTAAAGTCACACTTTTCTTCTCTGGTAGAAACGTTTCTTTCAACTATTGTAACTCAAAGTGTCGTTGTGTGCGTCTCTCTGCGCCTACATCCGCACGAGTCGTACGTTTCAGCGCTCGTGTTCACCAAAGTCTTGTCGTCGATGTTAGTTACGAAGTTAGAACTCGCATCCTGATACGCAGATTCACTTTGCCTGCACTCTCCACTAGTGGTCTATTTCGCCTATTTTTCTGTCTACTCCACACTGCATAATACACTCTCAAAGTACACTATTCTTAACAGGACGAATCACTTGGGTGGTGAAGGCACATGATAAAAATAAATGCAGAACAAATTCTATACATACATGCTACTCCGCACGCTTGCCTGTGATTTAAATTCCACATCCCGGAGCTCGGGAGTATTTGAAAAGCGCTCCCACAGTCGACCTTGACCTGAGCACCTGGGAATGGGGCGACCGCTAATGTACTGCGGCGCACCGTTCAGCGTTATATCTATTATTGTTTATGAGTTTCTAAACTGTAAACTAGCAATAAGCTCCCGTAGGATATTAACCTTCATAATTTAGTGACCGATTAACTTGGAATGAAAGTACAAAAAATTTTACGATTTCCAAATATAAAAATTGTGCTTTCAAATTGAAAGGATAGAGATCACAGAATTATGAAAACGTGCATAAAATTCACTTCTCCCCATAGCTCGTCACCCAGAGGTTTTAACTGTTTTTGACGTAAATAAATAAAAATAAATAAAAGGGAAGCGGCGCCAATACATCCGTGGACGCAACTCTCTTGGTATGTAAGAGACTTGGCGTTCGCCGATGTAATCGTACCAGCGCGAAAAGAACGATCCTTTTGGTATAATTATTCGCGCCACACTATAGCAACTGACAGTGCTTCTCGTCGGCTTTGATTCGCGCGGCTTTTAAAAGGGGAAGTAAGAGAAGTCGATTTACTTCTCGACAGAAGGGATCTTTAGCGCGTTCGGATCACTCCATTTTTCTTCTTTCGCGGGTGAATTATCCAAGATAACAATGGTGTTGCTCTGTCTGCGGAAACATTTGTGATGCAATCTGACGTTCTTTAGCTGGATCAAGTGTTTATCAGAGAATAGGCAGAATTGATGTCTTCTTGCTCAGTGGTCCTTGCTTATGTTTTTCATATTTTTTTCAAATCATTTGGATGAACCCCTGTGACTATCATACAAATTTATGGTTTTGTGATGTTAAAGACCATTGTAATTGTTGAGATTACCTTGAAATATTCATAAACAATAATAGTTTGTGCTTGCTTTTAGTATCCTTTATCCTTGGAAAATGTTAGTAACCAGGTTTAGAATGTCAGTGTTTAAAAAAGAGATTTCTGTGACATTTTGTGAGATAACGGGTCATTATAAACGTAATTGAATTTAATATTTATATAATAAAACACTTTAATGTTTGCCAGTTATCCATTAGAATTGTCGAAATGACACGTGGTAAATCCCTCGTTCAAAATTCAAATTCAATTCTATGCTGCCTTATTTTTACGTGGCCGATAGTCACGTTATCAGACCTGCTCTTCCGTCTGACCACGCAAATTTTGCTACGCTCCTTTCACCATCTAGCGGAGAAAGAAGGTATCACTCGGGTGACGAAAGAAGCGAATTGAATTTAGCTCAGAGGATTCTTTAGGCTTGAGTATCTTTTGCATTGAGCAACTGCACGACATGGGACAGCGAACTTTACTTCCCCTCCGAAGGAAGGCGTACGAAGCATTTTTTCACCTTTAAAAAAATTCACGGCTTCGGTCGGGTTTGAACCTGCAAACATGGGTATAACAGTCCGATTTCCTACACCACCGAAGCCACAGAGCTCTTTGGGAACCATCGTCACGACTGGTAGATACACCGCGTTATGTTATAATCCCGAATACCCAACGTGTTGTAATAGGTTGTTCATTGCATTTTTCTACTTCAAAATGGGATGTTTCATATTTTCGTTAATGATTTATTTCTGTTTCGCATATTCCACATTTTACAGTGCAAATACAATTTAATAATTATTTAAAATGTTTCGTTCTAAAAGTATAATTTTATTGTAGTTTTCTCACAAATTCATCGTAAACGATGGCTTTTAATGAAGTTAGTAAGAACAACTTCTTGTTTCTTATAAAGTTATATAAAATACAAGGTAATTGTTTACATTTCACGTTTTAATGTATTTAATTAGATATAAACTTTATTCTACAATTGGACAGATGTTGCCCGGTGGCAAAATACAGAAACATAAAAGTACATTTACAATTACAAAACACAATTAAAAATAAAAACAATATATAAAAAATCAATATAAAAGTAACAAATTATCTTTGTCATTACCTAGGACATGCAAATGCATTTACATACATATACAACTAATGAAACTACATATATACTAACATTTAAGTAAATAAACTTACTTACATATTACACCAATATTCATACATACAAACGTACACGCTTACATACATATCATACAAAGTCATAGGAACCCTCGCATACACACCAGTCTGCACGTATTCACTCACAATCATATTCAGACAAATGTAGATAAACATTTTTACCTAACACTACAATATAATAATATACAATACAATAATTTTTACATTTCTAACACTTAAAACACTCGTTAACAAATCAATATATACCAACTTTTGTCAGAATAGCCTATAAAAGACGCTTTAGATTAGCGAAATAAACAGAATGAAATGAAATCGCTTCACTGCACCTCATAACACTTTACCTTAATACTAATAGCTCAATACTTTTTAGTTGACTACCCATAATCGTAATACGAACATGAATCCTACTTTTTCTTTTCAGATGTCGGAAAATGATTGTTCCTGCGATAACATATTCACATTTACTTGCTCCTATGTACTTATTTCACTTGATAAGCTTTCCACATGATCGATTTTGTGCTGTAGGGGGTTACAGCGTAGTTCTAAGAAATTCTTACGTTTACCAAATTGTAACAATGGTTTTTTTCGGTTATGCGACTCTACACTATACGAATCGTTCATCGGCTTTAAATTATATGAGTATACCAGACAATTTAATTGACTGACTACTTATCATACATTTGCAAATGTCTCTTATAAAAGATGTGTCCGTTGACCTCATTTGATAGAACGCCGACTACTTCCATTTTATTCTTTTTTGCCAGCTATGCTTTTTAACTTCGCAGTAAGTTGCGCCTTGTGCGTTCAATGTCATCGACTTATCAAGTTTGGGGAAGCTATAATTGTTAATTATTAGAGGACGGTTATAAAGAGAGGGGGTTCGAAATAGGCTCGAGACGCGTGCGTGCAACTGCGAGCGAGAACGATAGGTCGGGCCGAAGAACGCCAGGAAGGCGTGTCGCGCCGCCCCGCCCCCTCCGTCGTCGGAGGCCCTGATTGCGCAGCCCGGGGCGGCGGCGCCCGCGCGGCATTCCGCACCGCGGCGTGGCATTCCGTCGCGCAGTGCATTGCGCCCCGCCCCCTCCCCGCCCCGCCCCCTCACCCACAGCCCCTGCCCCGGGCCCGCCCTCGCGGCCCGCACCCCCCGAGGCTCCGCCCACCTCCGCCTGCCGCCCGAGCATATCCCACCTCGCCCTTCCCCGCCGCGCCTGCCTGTCGCTATGCCCTCTCGGTGCGCCGCCGCCGCGACTTGACAGGCTGTAGGTCGAAGGTGGTTGGACGAATTCACTATCGGGTTGACCTTTTGCGGCACGTTCTAAATTTAGGCTGTCACTCCTTTATGTGTGTTAGATTAATCTCGAATCTCGGCATTTTCCTCTCCGTTCTTTGTCACATTTTTTTTGTCCCTTTGGGACTCTACGGCTTCTGTTTCAGGGACGCTGTTTTCATTGTGTTTGTAATTTTATTTTTCCAACATTTTCCTCAGTTTTACTTTATTTTCCTCTTTTATTCTTATTTTTGTCTCAGGTTGATTCTCGTTTCCTTTCCTTTCAGTTGTAGATGGGATAATCTGGAGACAGAATTTTTTATTCAGTTCTGCCGGAAATTGTAGGCAATGGATTTATATAATGTCATGAATTAATAAGACAAGAAAACCGTTGTCTAGTACTTTTACATATATATTTTTATTATCTACATCCAGTTTCCTTCGCTACGAATGCCAATGTAGGTATACAGAAATTAACTCTTTAATGAGTGCAAAACACATTTTGTTATCAGACATTCCTTTTATTACTCGATTTCACAGAGATTATTCAGCGGAGTTTATTTAGATTACGAACATTAATGTCTTGTTTGCCGGCCTGGATTGCAGAGGTCCCTAAGGTTGAAGAGGCGTAGCTGCCTCGTCCCTGAAGAGTCCAGGGTTCGAATCCCGCCCGGAGCATGGATGTTTGTGCGTGCCCGTATACCGTTACTCTCAATGTTTCTTACAGTGGTCGCTATACGACCTTAGTAGTTGAAAAGCGAACTTAAAAAAGTAAATGAAAAACGTCTTTTTTGAATGATCATCGTGCGAGAGGGTGCGCTTGTATTTGTGTCCCGGGGGCTCACTTCAGCGATCAGCTCGACGGACATCGTCCCGTGGAGCTCATGCGGATTTTTTTGCCGGCTGTAACAAGTTTGCCTCCCGAAATATATCGCCTCGTTATAGAGTCCTATTACAGGTTCTGTAATCAAGATGTTTACGACGCGTTTCAGCTCGATAATATCGTCTTTTCGGCACTAAGCGTTACCTTACTCCACAATTTTGTTTCGATTATAATGGGTAAACGTACTCACGTTCATGCAGTTTTTCAACGGTCCGCTTAACAAGGAGATTATTACATATGATAATTTTATATGTCCGTGCGAAAATAAAAGAATAAAAGTATGTCGATGCATAATTTAGATTCTGTGCAGGTGTAGGGTGTGTGTATGTATCGTAGCGGTGGATCGCAAGGATGTGGATTGTGGATTTCACAAATTTATCATTCTCAGAATAGATTTATGAAGGATTCTGCTAATACAATTTTGTATTGCGTTTTGAATTTTTTGTAATTTCGTTATTTACTTAGATATGCCCGTATTTTTAGAGAGCGCCATTTTTCGAGTTTACGGTTGACAATGTAAAAGCCTTTCTACATTGAATTATGAAGGATCACTGTACCGGGAAATTCGTTCGATATTCAGGCGTGTGAGGAAGTAATGATAAAGATTATTCGCTGTACCCTCACGAATCTTGTGGTTGATCTATCCCTGTACAATGTATGGAGACCCTTCAGTTTCTCTACAAGTTTCCCGGCTTCAAAATTGGTTATTGCGTAACAACATGCTCTTTCACTGAATTAGTGTAAACATTGACATATTCGTCATTCAGTTATGTCACCTTGCTAATATTTTTTCGTTTATTGTTAATTTTGCTTCACATTATTTTTATTTTATTTTACATCGAAAACAGTTAAAAACTGTGTGTGACGTGTTTCATAATTCTGCGATCCCTACCCTAAGCCATATTCTAGTTGAATTTTGAATAAAGTAATGAGCATTTTTTGCTAGGATTGTTAACAAAATATTCGCTCCGATGTAATAAAATATATTTTTAAGGGGGAATCAGCAATAGATTTGGGCTCTTATCGCTCATCATGTCCTTCGTGAAGGAATAATACTTCCTGCCGCGACATCATGGAGAACGATAGTTTGAATCACTATATTTCCCCCTGAATTCTAGACGTGCACAGATAGTGAAATTACATTTATGTCCAGAAGCAAAACAAGCTGGTCGAAATGGGGGTCATAGACCCACAAGCTGAACTATAATACTTGTTACAGGTTGTTTAGATTTATAGTCCAAATGGTAAATAACACATTAAATATCATTGTTAAAATTAATATTACTTTCCTTTTTAATGCTCTGTATAGTCTCTAATTGTGTAGAAACAGTTATGTAGCAGAAAATGTTTTTCTATTTGAGACTTACACTTTTGTATCGAATTTAATCGTTTAATGTCCTCTTGCAAAGTGTGAAATAATGTAAATGTATTGTATGTGAATTTTTGTTGTGAGTTGTTGATACTGTTACCCGATGAATATGATTACTATGTCGAGTGTTGTAGTTAAATAGTGTTATAGTTATATATTATTTAACCGAGTGTTAATCTCTCAGCACTTACGAGAAAATGCATAAGTGCACCAAAGGTCGTAAGCCGTGTTATGGGGATAAGGGGCGGCCAACTAGGGCCATGTACCGGTGTAGAGAAACGCCAAGTGGCCGTTTGTTCAGATCCAGGCAATATACGATTTGGCGCGTCGAATGCACCCTTAGCACGATACGTGGCGTGGAGGTGTGGAGTTACCATTTCGCTGCAGTCTCTTAAATACCATTCATGTAGTATTTACGTATTTCACGAGTCCTGGGAGCTTGTTTATAAGTGGAAAATGTTAGTATCATGCATTTAAGTTACGTCTATATTAAAGAGTGATAGGTGACACGTATCGTTGAAAAAACAGGAACCGGAAAGTATGCTAGTGTTAAATGTTATACCTTAAGGGCATACATAATTATGTTGTGCATATATGAAGAAAAATAATTGGGCGTTCTAGAATTTTTATTGGTCCACCATTTGCGATCTATACAAAATAATAATACACACAGAATGACCAGAATGATCCCACCAACTATGGACATTCATTGTAATTTCTAATACGTAAGTGCTAGTTTCGTTCAATAATGACAACTTTTTTGACGAAGTTATAACCATCTTTCTAACTAAACTTTTTAAATAGAACTACGTATTTAGTTTTTGTTTCCTCGCCTTACTTCGTAGGAAGAAAAGTATTGTAATCGTGCGCCGGAAAATTGGTGATTCTTAATAGAAAAAAGCCTATTGCTGGGCCCTGATAAGGAAAATGTGGAGATATATATTTTTTTCCTATATGTAGTAAATTAATTCTTCCAACACGTGTAGTCAGAATCCATGTTTTATAACTCCTTGTTACCGAAATTTCGATTGACGGCAAAACGTTTGTACGTCTGCTTGCCTGCCTGCCTGCCTGCCTGCCTGCCTGCCTGCCTGCCTGCCTGCCTGTCTGTCTGTCTGTCTGTCTGACTGCCTATCTTATTGCCTATCTGACGCCCTAACTGACGCCCTATCTGACTCCCTATCTTACTGCCTGCCTGCCTGCCTGCCTGCCTGCCTGTCTGCCTGCCTGCCTGCCTGCCTGCCTGCCTGCCTGCCTGCCTGCCTGCCTGCCTGTCTGTCTGTCTGTCTGTCTGTCTGTCTGTCTGTCTGTCTGTCTGTCTGTCTGTCTGTCTGTGGTCAACCGTTCAGACGATTTACTCCAAAATTCATATTCGCCGATCGATCTGAACGATCTCTAGGCCATGTGAGTTTGAAAGGTTTTATTTATTTCTCTAACGTCAATAACAGTTAAAAATTGTGTATGACGTACTAAGGGAAGACGTGTATTTTGTAAACGTATTCATAAATTCTAGAATCCCTACCCTAACCCACACACAAATTGAATTATGAATACAAATGGAAACAAGCGTTTGGGGCACGAATTGATTAAATAATCGCTCTCATGTAATAAAAACTATTTGCAAAGCCAAGTCAGCTACAATTTGTGCCTCATCGAGGAGGAATCGATTTCCTGTCTCAAGAACATGGAGAACGATGACGTAAATAACTATATTTCCCACTGAACTCTAGGAAACGTGCACAGGCAGTGAAGTAACATAAAAAATACCAATATTTTTCTTATTTTTTATGAATAGAGCAAAGAGCGCTTAAAAGATTGACGCAAGTCTCGTTTTGTTTGAACTCTCTGAATTTTTGTAAATTGCAAAAGCTAGAGATAATGCTTGAAAATATGTGCCGTTGTAGCAGCACTGGTTCATATATGTATTTATTTCTTTGTCAGACTTGCCCCCACTCATTCCGCTTCTCGTTTCATTCGCAGTAGGGAGCTCGTTTTGCGGAGGTGAGGTTACTGATTGGAAATTTTCAGATTAAAATTCAATTGGTGCGGTCAAGGAGCATGCCGAGTCGTGGGTTTAAAAACAAAAACGAATCGTCAGAGATTTAGAAAAAGTAGTACGTCTTATTTTACATTTAACTTGATTCATATCTTCAACTAGCTGCCAACCATCATATATATTATTTTCGTTAAAACCGTGAATTTGTTGTCCCTCCTACTCGGCTCATAGTGAACGGATTTTAACAAATGAGGTACCAAAAAAAGATAAAAAAATCAGGAATGAAGGTCACTAAATATTGCAAATCACGAAGCTTTTCGTTATTAATAAAATGCTAGGAAACTTTTGTTGTTTGAACTTTGCGGCTGGGATAGTTAGCGTGCCCTCCGCGCGCTGCCTGTCAAGATGGCGGTTATGCGCACACTATCCGCCACAGGAGAACTCACGTGGTTGTCGCATGTGAATCGAAGCGGCGGGAAGCGGAAATCTGTTGTGCGTTCCGTTAAGACAAACATGTGTGCGACTATTTATCAATTGTGTTGTAAGTGTTCAATGTAAAATTTTGTGTATGTTCTTATATATCTTTTATGTGATATCTACGTTCTGTTTTAACGTCCTACAGGTTTCCCTTCAGTGCGATGTAATCGCACGGGTTCAGCTAGTAAGAGAAAATTTGTGTTCTGCATACATCTCGTGTAGAAGACCCTATTATTAGAAATACGACACATTCGTTTGCACACTGCATTTGAAATGATCAACAGCGTTGAGAGCAGTGAGTAGTCGATGTTTTACTGCTACACCTGTGTTATCTGCCGTTCACTTGGACGTAGGTCGACCTCGTGGAAGTTAAGCGAAATGTATACGAGGTGGATTGGATTCCGCGTATTCCTAACGCGTCCCGTGTCATTGGGACGCTGTGTGGTTTGCTCGCGCGGGAACGGGAGGGGAAGGGGGCCACGCGAGGGACGCGTGTCTGTTCGCGCGCATGACGTCTCTTAGGCTTCCTTCCACCTGTTGCGGCCGCGTCGCGTCGCATCTCGCCGCGAACAGCGCGCTCTGCCGTCCCGCGCCGCGCGCCAGCTTCCGCCTGGAAGCGCGTTTGTTTATTTATTTATTTATTTATTCATTTGGTCAAAAAACAGTAAAAACTGTATATGACGTATGCGGGAAGAGATTATCTGCACACATTTTCTTGAGGCCCAGAATAAAAAAAAGAAATAAAAAACAGCGTTTCTACCGGTTACCCACTTGCTTGATTCTAGTTTCCTTTCCTTTCAGTCGTAGATGGGATAATCCTGGAGTCAGACTTTCTTATTCTGTTCTGCCGGAAATTGTAGGCAATGGATTTCAGTAATGTCATGAATTAATAAGACAAGAAAATCGTTTATTACAATTATTCTTTATCCCAATGCCTTCCATCGCTTCCGCAATCAGAATCCCAGTGCAATACTATTTTTTATTCTCTTCTCTCATCACTGTTTACTTTGGATGTTTTTGTTCTAAGAGATAACTGGAAAGTGTGACTGTGTTGTGTTAATCACAAATTTGATCACAATCTCCCAGGAAATTTTGTTTGTCCGATTTGTGCATTCAGGTTGTATCACGCTGACGGTACTCGCAACAAATTTCCAGTATCTCAGATAGGTTCTACTCAAAACTATCCAACTTTCCAGCACAAAACATTTTTCATCTTGGCGAAACTTCTGACCCTCTACAAACAAGAACCCGCTCCCAGACTTCCCAAGGACAAATTTCGCCCATCTTCAACCAATCCCGTAACTCCTCCATTCCCACTCTAATTTACATATAATAAAAGATTTCCATATAACAAAAAATTAATCAAATTCCGCACTGCTAGATAGTTGAAGAGGATCCCAGAGGGGACACCCTCCTTATTTGTAATGATTTGAACATAACATTTGTACTTGGCATGAAATTCTCTGTAACTGTTCTGTAAAGTAGTTACTCAACTGCACCAGAAAAAAAAGAAGGAAAAGAAACGCTGGCGATGCCTTCTAACACCAGTATTGGGTAGTGCATTAGGAAGTGCGAAGGTATAGATGAGCTTAGAATTAGTGATGTTGTAATTCGAAATTGTGATTCACACAACATGCGCAGTCACACTTTCCAGTCATCTCTTAGAACAAAACTCCAACGTAGTGATGAGAGGAGAAGGAATAAAAAATAGGTATTGCACTGGGATCCTGATTGCGGAAGTGATGGAAGGCATTGGGGTAAAGAATGCAATAGAACAGTTAAAAATCTTGCAGCGCGTGGTATTTATAGAAGTGAGACATTCTGAAGATACTGAAAATGTTGATAGCGTTGAAAATCCCCTGACGCAATAGTACTTTAGTTAAATATGTAAATATTTGCGATTAGTTAGCACATTGTAAATGGACGAAATACACTTCTTGTCATGACCGGGGCCGGTCTTCAGACATGCGGTGAACTGTCGCCGGCTTACGGTCGGGTGTGGGCACGTGTCATGCGGAGAACGCGAGACCACGTTTCGGATCGTGTGCTTTCAGGGGAAAGATCTCTCCCGCGGCGAGTATTGTTTTGGATGTGATCCCTAATGATATGCGTACTCACTTCTTTGTGTTTTAGCGTCATCTCGTTTTGTCTTGATATTCGAGTATGAATAGTCTTATTTGGAGCTGTGACTCTGTTTCGCTGTTCTACGAAATTAAAGAGTTATGGAAGCTTTTCAATGATTTTTTTTAATGTGATGTTTTTTAGCGGATCCTTTTTCGGACTTCGAATTTAGAAGAAAGTTCATGGAGGTAATATGTGACTGCTTGAGAATTTCTCATATATATATATATCGTTTACAATAAGGAAAGGAATTTACTTAGTTTGGTAAGTTTTGTAAACGTGTTATGTCATAGTTTTTTGTTTTTTTTTTTTGTATGTTCAGTCTTCTTACCCAGTTTCTGGTAGTGGTGAGGGGGGAATTAATTTCCTAAATTAACCTAACCCTGCCCAATCTAGGCTGTATGTGGTACGCTTTGCAAGAACGCATAGACCATACGCATACATAGGAAAAAATATGCCAAAATCGGGCTTTAGCTGAAGAAATTCACAATAAATGGGTTGGAAACGTAAGAGATATTCGACAAGAAATGAAAATAGATGTCTCAATATTTCATGCGGAAAGGAGAAACGATATTTATTATTTAATAAGAGAAATGCTTGTACTAGGAATATTATGGAACGAAATATTGTAGAATGAGATTAAAATGAATATCCTGTTTCGCTTAATAATAAACTACGCACTGGATTAAATGAAATGTTCTTGAGAAAATGAAAACCTTAATTAAAGATCGAGTTCCACAGTTGGAACAGTGGCGAGATAAAGGTAATTGTAAGTCTACGAAAATAACCAAAATATCCACGATATGCTCTTTTTTATTACATCCCGCGTTCACTTTCTAGGTAAGTGTACAATTGTACAAACATAATTGAATACGCACTCGTACATTCATACATATATACATACATACACAGAGAAGAAGCCTGAATGACCCAAATTCGCCATGCACTTGATGTTTAAAAAATATTCCGAACGAAGAAGCCCATGGGTTCTATTAAAAGCAAGAACTACCCCTGTTTTCCTTGATGAACTAAGGCCATCCTAGTGTGCCACTTTCTCCCGCGATCGAACGTGTGTCTTCCGTGACGACAGCAAGTCTTCGCGACATCCTGTCGTGCCATTCTCGTATCGCGGTGGGAGGACCCGCAGGGTCGCCGAATCCCTGCTCCTGCTCCCCATCCTCACCCTCGTCCCTCACCCTCACCCTCTCCCTCACCCTCACCCTCACCCTCTCCCTCTCCCTGTCCCCTCTCCCGCTCCCGCCCCCAGCTGCCGCGTGCAAGGCGGTGGCGGCGCCGGCAAAGGAGGCTCGCGTGCCGCCCGGCCTCCCGGCCGCGCGAACCGCGCAACTCCCGTGTTGCCAAGTTCACCCAGAAGAACCCTCCCCGATAATAGAAATCGGGATGCGAACGCACGCTAGCGTACGTGCGGCGGGCGCAATTGCTTTACGGGCTTTAGGCCCCGCGGAGGGCGTGGCGGGAGCGCCCGGTTCACGCGCGCCGCCAGAGCCGGGTGGGGGGTGGGGGCGGGGGCGGGGCGGGCGGCCGCGCCGCTCAGGGCGAGCGAGGAAGGCGCAGGTGAGGGCGATGCCGGGCTTCGGTGCGAACGCGATTGATCGACAGTTAACTGCCGGCTATTTTCGGGGTGTCGTTTCACGTAGAGCATCCGTCTCGTCTATTTCTATTCTGGTACGTTTGGTATGCTGTGGAGGTAATTGAAATCGATAGACTGCGTGGGAGTTCCGGGTTTTCATTAATTTTTAATGAATCTGTTTACAACGTGAAGATATCTTGATACGTTTTTAGTAAATTTCTTAGTAATGGCGATGCAATGTATGTTTTATTTCAGGCCGGAATTTTTGTTTTAGGTTTTGTATATTAGAGTGAAATTCCTGACAACCAAACCGTATCACTTATACGATTCCAATTTAATGATTTCTCACAATTATGATTGCGATTACAGAGAGAAATGTGGAAATTCAA